>OY992878.1:19216028-19271028 GCA_963921405.1 Cepaea hortensis | reverse complement strand
TCTCTCTCTCTCTCTCTCTCTCTCTCTCTCTCTCTCTCTCTCTCTCTCTCTCTCTCTCTCTCTCTCTCATTGAAATAGAATCATTCCCTAGACGATTGAAGCAGTAGCTAGTCGTTGCCGCCAAGTACCCTACTGCATACTAACATTTGACATTTCCTCTCTGACATCATGACACCTGGCAACAGTCCCTGGGATCTTTCAGTGTGGAAATATGAATAGACCTGTTACTTTCTCTGGGAAAATCAATAAAGACCATTTAACGTTATTACTATTGGCGTCCATGGTCCTGTCCTTGGAGTGGTCACTGCAAGAAAACCTGTCGCTAGTATAAGTGATATTAGTCCCACTGGATGTGTGAGTATAAAGCTGGACTAAGGTCTTTGAGGAACTACACAAATTAGATTTTTAAGAGCATGCATCTTTCCCATTGCAACATACGCTTGTGAGACATGGACACTTACTAAACAAGCTGAACAGCGCATAAATGCCTTTGAATATAAATGTTATAGACGAGTTCTAAGAATATTTTGGGTAAAGAAAAGAACAAATGCATCCGTACTTCAAGAGTTGAATATTGAAGAAGGTTGGCTATTAAAGACGATAAAACAAAGAAAATTGAAATATTTCGGTCACTTGAAACGTCACGAAAGTTTGGAGAGAACAATAATGGAAGGGTATATGCATGGGAAGAGAGGAAGAGGAAGGCCAAAGAGAAGATGGGTGCAGGAAAGTTGTGGATGATCTCCAGATGGGTGTATCAGACGCGGGACATCTTGCTTATGATCGAGAGATTTTCCGGAAGGTTGTTATGGGAGCGAGGTTCTGCAAAGGACATGCTACTGAATGAATGAATGAAGGTCTTTGAGAAGAGCGAACAACTGGCGCTACAACATCTGATGAAAATTGACAAGAAAATTGGGTCACACACATTTTAGAAGTATAGAATACAGAAGAGCAAGTCTTAAAGTATTCGCTGGAAAGAAGAAATGTAGGAGACTTAGAAAAGGCACACTTTATGTCTTTCTGGGTCTGGACATTCTAGAATTGTCCTGACAGAATTGTGTTGACAACCGAGTCTTGGGTCACAGAAAAAACTTGCGGTTTCATGACCAAGGTGTCTACACTGTCCTGTGTCCATCTGTGTGCTGGTCGACCGCCTGTATCTTCTACCAGGAATCATGCCTTCCCTCACTGTTCTTTCTTTCTTTCTTTCTTTCTTTCTTTCTTTCTTTCCTTCTTTCTTTCTTTCTTTCTTTCTTTCTTTCTTTCTTTCTTTCTTTCTTTCTTTCTTTCTTGCTTTCTTTCTTTCTTTCTTTCTTTCTTTCTTTCTTTCTTTCTTTCGTCACTGCATTTGTGTGTGTATGTGTGTGAGAGAGAGAGAGAGAGAGAGAGAGAGTGTGTGTGCGTGTGTGTGTGTGTGTGTGTGTGTGTGTGTGTGTATGTGTGTTTAATAGATCTTTAAAATATGTCTACCACCTTACTTTTATTTCAGTAGTAGTAAATATTCTCACATGCTCCATTTATCTTCTTTAGTGAAGGGACAGCAGTCTTGTTACAACCTACAGGTAATGTTATAATACTCAATCAATCAATCATGTGCCATGCCAGAAAGCGTGGACGGTCATGACTCGCCATTTCACCCTATCACCAGAGTCGTTGATCAGCTCAGTGTTCCTGTCTCGTCCATGCCATGTGGCCAATCCATCCAGGTATTTTCCTCTCGGCCTTCCCCTTGGTCTGTTCCTTTCGATCTTGCCAGTTGTCACTAAGTTCTCCAATCCATTTCTTCTCATAACAACAAATTTTGACTGTTTGTCTAATTTCTCTAATCAGTTTACGATTTTCATTTGTCTCCTGTAGTACTTGGTCATTGGTTTTTCTGTCTGTCCATTGTATTCTTTGCATTTCCACAGAAACTACATTTCCACAGCCATCAGATGGTTTTCAGCTTGAATGCTTATTGTCCAAGTTTCACATCCATACAAAAGAACAGGCTCTATGTAGCACCTCAACACTTTTTTTCTCGTTTCAATTGACATCATTTTATTGGTCGGTATGTTTTTCATCTTGCTAAAGGCTATTTTCGCCATGGCGATTCTTGTTCTAATCTCTACAAGGCATCGTTTAGCAATTAGCAAAACGAAGACACAGATTATGTCACAAGGTGAACATGATGTACCATCAATCTTTATTGACGACGTCGAACTGGAGATAGTAGACTATTTTACATATCTAGGACCAGAGGTAAATAGCAAATTATCCCTAGATCAGGAAAACAACATCAGGATTTGTAATGCAGAAACTAAAATGAACAGGTTGGCAAAAAGAGTCTGGGAGAACAGGAAGCTTACTGCCAAAACAAAAGTCCTCGTCTACCAAGCCTGTGTACTTAGTACTCTTCTTTATGGCAGTGAAGGCTGGATAACTTGCTCACACCAAAAGAAACGTTTAAACAGCTTTCATATGCGGCGTCTGCGAAGAATACTTGGTATTAAGTGGCAAGACAAAATCACAAATACTGAAGTATCTGTAAGATCAGGTTCCATGCTCAGTCTTCGTAGACTTAGACGGATAGGACATGATAGGAGGATGGATGATGGTAGAATACCAAAGAACATCTTTTTTTGGTGAATTAAAGATGGGTAAGAGATCTCAGGGTCGGTCTCTCCTACGATACAAAGATGTGTGTAAGCGGGACATGATTGTTACAGTCATTGATAATGCACATTGGGAGCAAGTCGTCACTGAAAGTATTGCATGGAGGACAAATATCAGAAATGGAATAAAGACAAAGGAGAAAATTATTGCAGATAAGTCACACAATGAGCTTGTGAGATGTAAGATGGTGCATGATGGTGGAAATGACTACGTGTTCACATGCATCCACTGTGGACGAACATTTAAATTCACCACCGCTATAATGCGTTGTTTGCTGTAATGCCTTTTTGAAGCACAATGTAACAAACTATCGTCTGTCAAGACGGGAAGGTGCCAATGATATAGCATCATCAATATAAGATATGCAGATGACAGAATATTGACACCGGGCAATGATCAGAATTTGTAATATTTAGTGGATGTTGCTATGGTACACTACGAACACCTAAGGTTAGAATGTGTCAAAGACTGAAGAATAGAGGTCTGAGGTCTGCCTCAAGATAGAAGACAACCGGGAAGAGTGGTCAACCTCAAGCAGATCAGAGGTGACACAGTGCCCCGGTATGAGGGCAGGGTAGGTGATAGGAAGGGGGACTATTAACTAGTTCTCTCATGAGACACGGAGGCGTCGACCAGATAGTTAGTACTCTGGTCACGGCAGTATCACGCTTACGTGATAGCCACGGAGAAGTGGATTGCCACTCAATAGGAGACGGCTGCTATAAGCGTGCTGAGTGTGACAGCACGCAAAAAGGGCGAAGGACGCACAAGGTCCTTCCGCGTGCTGTGTAGCCACGCGAGGAGAAGAATCAGACTGGGGACTGACTTCTTAGCGAGCGCACCGTTTAGTGTCGATAGGGTTTTCTGTAGCCAAGTAGATAGAGATTAGCAATAGGCTTAGGAAACTAGTGATAGGCAATTCTGTGGCTTTGTGTGTGATTTGATAGCGACTGTTTTGTAAATGTAAAGAGCCAACGGCAAATAAAATGTATCATCCATTTCCTCTCACACGACTTGCAAGTTCCTTGTGTGGTGCGAGAGAAGTAATCCTATGATGCCTGAAACATCGGTTGCTGACAGGCGAGGATTAAAGTGGTCTCAGAAGTGTGGCTTGGACAAATGTTCAAACTAGTACACTCACCCACGGCTCTAGACTAAGGTTACTAGTAGTGAATTATAAGGTTTAATTTATGTCAGTGACTGATGACGTGTGCAGACTAGAACAAGTTGCGAGCTGAGCTGTGCCTATCGTGACAAAATAATGTTTATTTGTGTTTACTGAAATATTGTGTACTTATATTCATGTGTTCTTCAAAGTTGTAAGTATTGATATTATGAGTTTCTTTCATTTATTTATGTAATTACTTATTTGTTTATGAATAATTATCAAAAATGATTCATGGCGGACGATACACATGCCAGCGACATTATCGATTTGTGCAAGCTAAAAATAGCGCTGCGCCTCTGACGTATTGCGGCTGACAAACAGTTGTCTTACGCCATTTGCATTCAGCATCTGATTGTTTACAAATCGCCAAGCTGCTGCCCGCCTGAATCTGTGCTTTATATTAACTATTATTTGTTTATTTAAGTTAATGAATGAATATATTTATTTATTTAAACAATATTATTACATTTATATTTATTTTAAAGCATTTATTGAATTTTTTGGGTACTTTTTCTATTTGTTTACCGTCGCGATGGCACTACTTTCGGCTATGCAAATTAGACTTGGTCTGCACAACACTTCCATAGATTAAACTAGAGTAGGAACGAAAGGCATAAAACGGTAGAACGAAGACAGGACATTGACATTTAATATTAATTAAATTACATTGTAATTGTCTGGGGGCATGTCATTGTGATCGTACCAATTTGTCGAAAGTAATATGTCGTTTGCAATTTGTTAATTGTTGCTGCTCTTGTGAACCAGGGTGAACAACAGCTGGTTAGAAAAGTAATTCGTGTGTATGCCGCAGTGCCAAACGATTAGACCTGAGTTGCCAAACGATTGTCCCTGATTTTCTGGAACATTAAGATGAGTATACTCAACGTATTTGGCATGTTATTAATAATGCATCTCTTTTTCAGCGTGTGATGTATTAGCATATTTTTGTGCTCTGTTTTTCAGGATAAAATTTTCCAGGTTATAAACTAAGAGTACAATTGGTAGTGCTCAGAGAATAAGGAACATAACATATCTAAGATAAATAAGTGCTTAAAGAGGTCAGTGCCTGTTAACGCTAGCTAATTACCTAACAACATGGCTACTTTAGCTGATTTCATAAAAGCAGGTAAAGAGTTACAATACACAGGAAAGGAGCTAGAACAATATGCTGATCAAAAATTTAAAGAAGCAAAAGATGCTGAGAGAGCTGAACGGATACGAAAAGAGGATGCAGAGAGAGATGAACGCGCACAAGAAAGAGAACAAGAAAGACAACACAAAAAGGAGATTGCAGAACTAGCTGAGATAACAAAACAGAAGCAGTTAGAACATGATAAGGAAATTAAACAGAAGGAATTAGAGTTAAAACAAAAGCATTTAGATCAGGAGAAAGAACTAAAGCAAAAAGAGATAGATGAAATGGCAAGAGTTAAGGAAAAACAAATACAAGTAGAATCAGAAACACAGTTAAAGATGAAAGGTATGGATGTAGACTCACACGTAGAGATCTCTGCTACTAAACTAAAAAGTCAACAAGAAGAAAATAAGTTCAATAAGTACAAAAATATTATTAAACCATTCTGTAAAGAAGATTCCATATCAGCCTGGACAGAAAATGTCGAGTATCAGTTTAAATACCACCAAGTTCCAATAGAGATGTGGGCTATGATTTATATGAAGAACCTGAGTGGTGATTAAAGTTTAGATAAAAAATTAGATTAAAGTAGGTAACACATTAAATACACATTTATAGAATTAGTATTAGTATTTCAGTATTTAGAGCATTATTTCAGTAGAATATAGTGGTTAATAATACCAGGGTACAAACCATCAACCCGTTTTCTTATATGTAAATATGTTGTAAATACATGACTCGTGCAGCAATTTACGCACAGTCATGAAGCTCAACTTTCTCAAACTGAGCCAAACTTGTACAGTGTCACTCCAAAGGTTTTAAATAATTGTGAAGGTAAAAGATGTGTGACAGAAGTGTAAAAGTGAGAGCATATGTAAAATAGACAAGAGAGAGTGAGATCAGTCAGCGGAATTTTTCTGCCGCTCAGCGCGATTTTTTTATTTTTCGTCTGCGTCAAATGTTTGCTTTCGATGTTGAAGGTGTGCTGTCTTGAATGTGTTGTGTTTAGTTTAGTGTAGATCTTAGAGAAAGTATTTTAAGTCTCATAAGACGGAAACGTAGTCACGAATTAGTGTTATACACTGGTTTGTGGCCACATTTAACCGGATTATGGCACTTGAAAACTAACTTACATACATATTATAAATAAACACACATGTTAGAAGTTAGATTATACTATTAGTTAGATCCAAACACGCAAACATCCAGGAAAACTAACATGTAAATTGCATACATTTTCGGTAGATCAAAGGGAGATAACTCCGGGTCAGGGGACACAATAGACAACGAAACACTAACTTAACAGTGAAAGATAACTTTACACGCGGAAGCGAGATAGGTAAAGCCTGTCGCACACAGCTTGTGTAATGGTTGTTTAATATTATATGGGGGACATGAAGCAATTCATGTGTTGACCCTAAGAAAGTCAACTTTGTATGGGTAGTGAGTTAATTTACTATTTGAGGGCAGGTCTTATAAGACAATGGTCCGGTTCAGACATACCTCTAATTAATATAATATTGCGATTGAGAAGAGGGCTCACGCCAACCAGACAAGTTTGTGGCGATTGCCAGTAGCCAAGTAAAGTGATACTACATTGTGACAATAGTCAGTAGAAGTCTATTGAATTACCCAAAGCCAGGTTATCAGCAGTCTTTGACAAAAATTAGATACACTATTTTTTTTTAGAAACCTCTTGCTTCACAACCAAGGAGTCAAAGTTGGTGACGCAACACAGGAGGGGAGGGTGTGTGTCAAAGACTGAAGAATAGAGGTCTGAGGTCTGCCTCAAGATAGAAGACCACCGGGAAGAGTGGTCAACCTCAAGCAGATCAGAGGTGACACAGTGCCCCGGTATGAGGGCAGGGTAGGTGATAGGAAGGGGGACTATTAACTAGTTCTCTCATGAGACACGGAGGCGTCGACCAGATAGTTAGTACTCTGGTCACGGCAGTATCACGCTTACGTGATAGCCACGGAGAAGTGGATTGCCACTCAATAGGAGACGGCTGCTATAAGCGTGCTGAGTGTGACAGCACGCAAAAAGGGCGAAGGACGCACAAGGTCCTTCCGCGTGCTGTGTAGCCATGCGAGGAGAAGAATCAGACTGGGGACTGACTTCTTAGCGAGCGCACCGTTTAGTGTCGATAGGGTTTTCTGTAGCCAAGTAGATAGAGATTAGCAATAGGCTTAGGAAACTAGTGATAGGCAATTCTGTGGCTTTGTGTGTGATTTGATAGCGACTGTTTTGTAAATGTAAAGAGCCAACGGCAAATAAAATGTATCATCCATTTCCTCTCACACGACTTGCAAGTTCCTTGTGTGGTGCGAGAGAAGTAATCCTATGATGCCTGAAACATCGGTTGCTGACAGAATGGGATTTGTAGGAAATTATAGTCATTTACAAGAAGAAAGAAATACCACAATCAAACATCCAAATAAATTTAAAAATTCTTAAACTGTCGAAAGGGTACACATATTATAACAAAAGTCAGTCATATGAAGATGCCGTGCAGAAATCAGAACAAGAATCGACATAAGAAGAGAAGCAATTTGACCGGATGAAACCTACACTCCAATAAAACTGCCTCAGCATCAGCAGACCGGATGTTTAAAAAAGCGGTCATTGTGATTCTGCCCACATCTCCGACCGAGTGTCAGTTGATCAAAAATAAGTAACTAGCATCAGTGCGCATGAACAGACTCAGTGCCAAACAAATGGTAGGTATGGACCAAACAAAACTGGATGTCGGAGAATGGGAACTAGGGTTATGTCGCAGTTATGATTTACAAGTTGCTAATATTGTAGCATACATGCTGTACTATATATCAAATTAAAGGGGGCTGTAAAGGGAAAACTACTATATTGATACTTTAACTATAGTCTTTTTTATAAGCTCATGGCAGTTACAGAAAGTTTTAATAAGAGGATTTATCATCCCACTGCACTTAATCAGTGGGACGTTAGTGTACTTACAAAAGTAAGTTTAAACTGACTATCGTGGGTTTAACACTACGGGAAATCATGGCTTTGAATATTTGTATTTTTATATAGCATCGGTTTACTTTAGAGCAAAATGGAATGATTATAATATATGGAGGAAACACCCAAAATAAACATGGATTAGGAACAGGATTTGTCATCAAAAAAGAGTTATGGGGGAACGTTTTAAACTTTAAAGCTTTTAATGACAGGATTAGTAAATTACGAATAAAAGGTAAATGGAAAAATATAACGATGATTAATATACATGCACCTACTGAAGAGAAAGAAGATGATATTAAAGAAGACTTTTATAATGATCTGGAAGATGTCATAGAAGAAACCCCCAAACAGGACATCCTGATTGTGCTGGGAGACTTCAATGCAAAAATAGGTAGAGAGCAAACTAATAAAAAAAAGTGGCCGGTATGGAAAGCCTACATACAACTTCAAATGATAATGGATGGAGAGTCATCAACCTGGCAGAAGCCAAAGGACTGCAGGTTAGCAGTACCAGACTACAAAGAAAGGATATACACAAACAAACTTGGAAATCATGTGACAAGAGAACCTATAATCAAATAGATCACATTTTAATTAACAACAGAAATGCATCAAACATACAGCAAGTCAGAAGTTATAGAGGAGCTGAGTGCCACAGTGACCACTTCCTCGTTGGAGCAAAATTTAAAATAAAACTTAAGAGAGCTTTCTATACTAAATTACAAAGATTACACCCAACATATAACAGAGAAAAACTGCAAGACATTACAGTCAAAGAGAAATTTACAGATGAAATAAAATGTAAACTTGAAACTCTGCAAAACCCTTTGGAGGAAAGCGTTGACCAAACTTGGTTGAACATCAAGAATACAATTCAATCTACCGCAGAAGAATGTCTCGGTGTGTTAACCATGCATAGAAAGAACAGATGGTTCAATCAAAAATGTGAAGAAGCAGTCATTAGGAAGAAGAATGCCAGACATGTATGGTTAAATGACATCAATAACATCCAAAAGGAAGAGCATTATAGAAATGAATGTAAAGAGGCTACAAAAATAGTCAGACAGCAGAAGCGAGAATATATGAATAATATAATCAAAGATATGGAAACTAATCACCAGAAAAATGAATCCAGAAAAGTTTTTAAAGAACTGAAGTCAATGAAACGAGGGTACCAACAAAACACATATGGTTTAAAAGACAAAAATGGGAATATGATAAATACCAATGAGGAAATGTGCAACACATGGAAAGAATATTTTATTGAATTACTAAATTGTGAAGCTCCAAGTAACATTTTCTCACAGGAAGAGGTTCTAACATGCGAACCACAAATTGAAGAACCTACATTTGAAGAAATCCTATATGTAATCACACGACTTAAAAACAATAAGGCAACTGGGACTGATGGAATTGCTGCTGAATTTATAAAGGCAGGTGGCCATGCATTACATCTAAGGCTATACGAACTAATAATAAAAATCTGGAGGACAGAAGAATTACCTCATGACTGGAAAGAGTCATTATTGATACCTATCTTTAAGAAAGGAGACAAGTTCCAATGTGGAAATTATAGAGGAATATCACTACTGTCCACAAGCTATAAGATACTATCCGCAGTATTACTAAATAGACTAAAACCATATTCAGAAGACATATTAGGTGACTACCAGGCGGGTTTTAGACAAAACAAATCAACAATAGATCAGATATTTATCTTACGACAAATAGCCGAGAAACATTGGGAATATAAAAGAGATCTCCATAACATTTTTGTGGATTTTAAAAAGGCTTATGATAGTGTCCATAGGAATAGTCTATGGAATGCTATGCAGGAATTTGGAATACCAAGGAAGTTAATCAACATGACCAGACTATGCATGGAAGATACTTATAATATAGTAACATATAAAGGCAGGAAATCAGACCCCTTCCAAATAATATCTGGCTTGAAACAGGGTGATGCACTATCGCCGCTACTCTTCAATCTGGCTCTAGAGAAAGTTGTAAGGAAGGTAAAGGAGGAATGTGATATTGGAGGAACATCCAAGCTGCTTGGTTATGCAGATGATATAGATATTATAGGGCAAAGTGAACAAAAGACATTGGAAATATTGACTCACTTAAAGGAAAAAGCCCAACAGATGGGGCTGGTTATCAACCAAGATAAGACAGAATATATGGTAATTTCAAGAGACGGAATGGCTAGAAACTCTGGCCACATACAAATAGATAATATGACCATTAAAAGAACGGAAACATACAAATACCTGGGTACGATCTTCAACTGCTCCAACATCATAAGGGAAGAAATACAAACTAGAATCAACTCTGGAAATAAGATATACTATGCACTACAACATCTACTAAAATCAAAGGCGCTATCTCGTAACACCAAAATCACAATATACAAAACACTGATCAGACCAGTTGTGCTGTATGACTCTGAAACCTGGAGTACAACGAAAGGAGACGAAGCCTTGTTACAAACCTTTGAGAACAAAATTTTAAGACGCATCTTTGGACCCATTAGTTATACACAAAGTGGAGAGTGGAAAAGAAGAAGTAACAAAGACATTTATGATCTGTTTAAGTCCCCGCTAATCACTGGTATCATGAAGGCTAATAGACTACAATGGCTGGGGCATATAGAAAGAATGGAAGATATAAGGGAAACAAAACTCGCTTACACTCAGGAAATAAATGACCGTAGACCCTGAGGTAGACCAAGAAGGCGGTGGAGAGATAATACATGTACAGACCTACAAGCACTTGGAATCAACGACTGGCAAGCGAAGGTCCACCAGAGAGACGAATGGAGACGGATTGTATTTGCAGCAAAGAACCTCAATGGCTCGGAACGCTTAAGAAGAAGAAGAAGAAGAAGAAGATCGGTTTCCAAATATTGCTTTCTCTGGAAAGAATTGTCATATTGCATACGTAAGCCGTTTACCTACATCTCTGCAGACATGGTGCAATGAATTATGAATGAGACTGACGGCACACTGACCTAGTTTCACGAGTAAGGTCATCTTCAAAATATTATTTTCCGAAAATAAAAATAGCTTTCAGACTTAACTGATTCAGTGCTAAACAAAAAAATATTGACATGTACATGTCCATTCACTGAGCATTAAAATTGGGGAAGATACATGAAACAAAACAAATAACAAGATGGCCCTAATATAGTCCTTCTGTCCAAATAGCAGAACACTTTTGGCGACATATTGTTCTTTGGCACTGAATTAGTTTATAATTGTATGTAGTTATTCTGCAGTTATATAATTCAGACCCAATCAATGTATGTAGTACCCTAACGTTATATATGTTCTGCTGTGTGGATCAAACACATAGAGAACAAGGATAACGATTGCACATAAACTACAGATATTCACTAATTGGCGTCTGAGCAAAATAGAAGGAATAAAATGGTACGACCAAAATCATCAATGCACGTGGATCAAACTAGACAAATACCAAACTAGACAAATACCAATGAACCTAGAGGTGAAGAAACGACGCTGGAGATTGCTAGGCCATACATTGAGAATCCCTGAGAATAGTATAACTAGAGAAGAATAGGTCTGCAACCCACGGGACAATAGAAATAGAGGAAGACCCCACAAATTCAAGGGTAAGATAAATAGAAAACAGAAATGAGCAGCATGGGAAGGACATAAACAGAGCTGCATGGTATAGCTGAAGATTGCAGAGCTTGGGGTGGGCTGGTTGTGGCTTGTGCCCCAGTTGGGGGAAAGAGGGCAAAATAAGAAGATACATTATATGTAGTGATTTCTTCTTCTTCTCTTCTTTTCGTTCATCCGGAGTGTTTTTTTCAGATGTGATTGCGGTGTGTCTGTTATGCGCCCTTGGGCCGAAACCCGTAGGCCAACACATCGATTTTAGAGTGCTTTTTTGACCAGGTAGCATTCCTGGGAGACTCTCACTTGTGTGGTGCCATCTACAACCATGCTGGCCAAGTTAGAACGGTCGAAGACAACGGTCATCCCTCAAAGGAAGGCAGGGACAGTCCATAGCATTTTCCGCCATCCAAGGTTGCTTCCATAGTAGCAGGGCCGACACATAACGCCCTGGATCTGGGCTCACCGAGGGAAATCGTCACGTCCTGCTCATGGCTACTTTAAATCCTCACTTCAATATATTGGTCATTTCGTTTGCCCCGGGCCATTCCCGCACAAACCAGACAGGTTTGCAGACGGTATCCACTCAGCGAATTTTCGGACATGTGCTTGTCGTTGCGCCCGTCAGAGCTGTTCCAGGCACGACAGACATTCGGAAAACTACCTAGTCAGAGCTGTTCCGAACAAGAGCGGATTTCGGAAACTAGGTAGTCAGAGCTGTTCCTAGCACGAGAGACATTCGGACGAGACATTTCACTCGGACGTAATTGCGTAATGTCAATTTTTAGTTTGCCACCCGTAGGACGACACTTCCGGCTTCCGGCGGGCATTTTTTAATGAGGTTAGCCTTCCTCGGGTTTCGAGACTCTTGTTTCGGCTTCCACACAGCAAGCTTTCGCTTCGGGCTGCCACGTAATGGATTCGCAAGACAGGCGTTCCATTTCGTGTCAACGAGACAATTTTCCACTTTTGACTACACTCACTCCATGAGTGTGGTTACAGACTATCGGACGTCTGCGAGACGTGTGACCGAGGTGTTTTTCCACCCTTTGTACTCGCTCACGAGGTAGGCTACATGTGCTGCCGGCTCAGCATCTTACCTCCGTGCGTCTGTGGGCGAGTAACGGTCAGGCCCTTTCATCCGGGGATACCTCATATCCTCCAGCTAAGAGCCATCGAACGAATCTGCGCCGAGCATGTAGCGTTCTCAGCACATCATCACAATTTTGATGTAGGTTTGTGTCGGCCAGGCTCTCACTTCCGAGAGTTTATGGCTTAGAGACGTTCAGCCATACACCTCGGATGGGAGCCTTACAGGTTATGTCCGGACTGAGATTTAGGGATCGTTTGCCTGATTTTGACTGCTATCCTCAGTCTTACCTGCAGAGCAGCAGGTTGTGTCTCTCTTAGTCTGGTCCCTATCCCACGAGCCGTCCGATATGTAGTTTTCACCCATCGGCAAGCACATGGGGTCGATGGGACACGCAAGCTCCCCCACCACGGCAAGGTGGAGACACATTGGGGGAGATATGTAGTGATTTCACAATTTCATAATTCAGATTCAGTAAATGTATGTTGAGATTTTACAGTCATGTAATTCAGCTACATAGAACTATACTTTTGTATCGATGTGAAGCGTGGACAATGAGCAGTCAAGCTGAAAAAAAAAAACATCTGATGGCTGAGGAAAATGCAAAGAATACCATGGACAGACAGAAAAACCAATGACCAAGTCCTACAAGAACCAAATGAAGATCGTAAACTGATTAGAGTCATTAGATGTAGACAGTCAAGATCTTTTGGCATGTTATAAGAAGAAATGACTTGGAGAACTTTGTGACAACTGGCAAAATCGAAGGGAAGAGACCAATGGGAAGACCAAGAGATGGCAGAACATGATCGCCCACGCTTATCGGCATGGCACATGACAGATGGATGGAATTCAGTTCCATACTCTACAAATAATGTCAGTCATTTAGTCAGTCTGCCACCCAGCCTGCTTGCCTGCGTGGTGAGTGCCACTGTGCGCGCGCGTGTGTGTGTGTGTGTGTGTGCATGTGTGCGCGTGTGTGTGTGTGTGTGTGTGTGCTTGTAAGTTACGAGTAGACAAACCAAACGTTATAATGTGTGCATATTTGAGTGAGGAGTAGACAAACACAAACAGTATCAACTATCAAATATCACCTCTCCTAAATCATCTATATATCAACATGTATGGGGGTGGGGTGGGCGTGAATAATCTGAAAGCTGATGTATTCGTCCCAACGCTGTATTACCAAAGCCAGACATGGAAGGTCGTAGAATGACAGGCATAAAACACATCCTGTGAGACCTAATGTATAAGAAACGCAGCTGGAAAAACAAGAAGATATAAACAAGAGCAAGTGCAGTAGTAACACTAGTTACTGACTTTATATAGCAAGAAGACACGCGAATAGAATAACAAAGAGGAAAAAAAAAACAGACTGGGAGGAATATGGAGAAACCATAACTAAAATCTACAAGGAGGCAACTAGAAACTTCTACAATATGATCTGTGCAACAACAACAACAACAACAACAACAACAACAACAACAACAACAACAACAACAACAACAACAACAACAACAACAACAACTGACCAGAACACTTTGACTCAATTGAAATAATTAACAGCGAAAAAGGAGCAACAATAAGTGAACAAATACAAATCCTGAAAAGATGGAATCAGTACTTCGAACAACTTCTCAACTTTCCATCAGATGCCAAGGAATCCAAGAAACGGAAACAGATGCCATCGAAGAAATAGAACCAGATACTGATAAAAGAAATAAGTAAAGCCATCAGATTAGCTCCATTGAATAAATCACCGGGACAAGACGAAATACCAAATGAATTATATAAAGCAGCAAGAGAAGTAGGCACAGAATGGCTACATAGACTATTTAACCAAGTTTGAGAAGCGCAGCAGACACCAAGAGACTGGGGAAACGCTATAATTATCAGTATTTTAAAAATAAAACAAAAACAAACAAACAATCAATCAAAGGCAGTAAACGAGACTGCACACAATACAGAGGCTTTTACCTTAGGAGCCATACTTGAAAAGTATGTTGCAAAATTGTCGAGAAAACATTACGACCTACTTGATCTCCAGCTAAGCGAAGTAACTTGGATTAAAAAAAAGCAAAGGATGAGTAGATGCCATCTTTGCTCTTAGACAACTTATATAAAAATCTACAGAATTTATTGAAACACTTTACTTAGCCTTTGTCGACCAAGAAAAGGCATTTGATAGAGGAAATTCTTAATCGATATGGAGTGAGTAGACATTTAACCAACTTATGTAGAAACTTATACAACAGTGAATAAACAATATATAATGACACAAAGTAGTGCAGCTTTACATAACAGAGTTACGACACATACAGAACGTTGCGGCGGTTAGCCTTCATCAGCAAACAAACACATTCACAAACACAACATACAGTCAAGGAGAACTCCTGTGACTACATTAGAAGGTGATGACAGGACGAGAGGAACAAATGCATGGGAAAATGGAAGCAATGAAGAGGAAACGAGAATTGAAAAGAATGTTAGTCGAAGAAAATGTTTAATAGAAAAACTGTTTATAGAGAAAAAAACTGTATACTCACCTCACGTACGGACCTGTGAATGTTTACGGAAATCTCAGGTGTATTTTTATAACGGTGCTGGATGTTACGGTACAGTGAGCACATAGAAAGAAGGGGGCGGGGTAGGAGGCGTGTAAAATTGACCACGACCCCATTGTGTTATTGGTCTGGGTGGACTGGTGTGTAGGAACACGTGTACTTACATAGACACACTTCAACTGACAAAATGCTAGTGTATGTGGACATGCAAGAAGAGAGAGAGGGAGAGAGAGAGAGAGAGAGAGAGAGAGAGAGAGGAGAGCGAGAGAGAGAGAGACAGACAGAGAGAGACAGAGAGAGGAAAAGTGCCTGCGACCTACCACATGGGGTATATTGTAACCTACGAAATAGTCAGTATGGTTGCTAGTCATACAACGCGCTTCAGGAGCCCCTCGCCCAGTCCTCGAGTTGTTGGGGTTGTGTAAGATCCAACCACTGGCAATGCACGTGAAGAAGGTATGCACAGAGAAGCCAGATGTAAGAGGAGAGGGAGAGGGAGAGAGAGAGTGAGAGAGAGAGCGCGAAAGGGGGGAGAGAGGGGGAGAGAGAGGGAGAGAGAGGGAGAAGAGAGAGGGGGAGAGGGAGCGAGAGAGAGAGAGGGAGAGAGAGAAAGGGAGAGAGAGAGGGGGAGAGGAAGAGAGAGAGGGAGAGAGAGGGAGGGAGAGAGGGGAGAGAGAGGGAGAGAGAGAGAGTGAGGGAGGGTGAGAGCGAGAGAGGGGGAGGGCAAGAGAGAGATCAAGGGAGGGACAGAAAGCGCGAGAGGGAGTGAGAGAGGGAGAGAGAGCGAGAGAGAGAGGGAGTGAGAGAGGAGGAGAGAGAGCGAGAGAGGGGAGAGCGAGAGAGAGAGAGGGAGAGAGCGAGAGGGTGAAAGAGAGAGAGAGGGAGAGAGAGAGAGAAAGAGAGAGAGAGAAAGAGAGAGAGAGAGGAAAAGTGCCTGTGATATACCACATGAGGCGTGTGGGGCGCGTCGGTCTACGTGTACGACGTTTCCCTCGTACTGTACCCTATGAAATAGTCAGTATGGTTGATTATTGCACAGTACATTTCAGGAGCCTCTCGCCCAGTGTTTGAGTTGTTAGGGCTGTGTGAGATATAATCACTGGTAATACAAGTGAAGTGGGTGGGCACAGAGAAGCAAGATGTAAGGAGAGAGAGAGAGAGAGAGAATAGAGAGAGAGAGAGAGAGAGAGAGAGAGAGAGAGAGAGAGAGAGAGAGGAAAACTGCATGCGATATACCGCATGAGGAATGCGGAGTGGGTAGGTCTAAAAATGCGAGGCTTCACTCCTACTGTTCTCTATGGAATAGAGGCAGTAAGGTTAATTGCTATACCACGAATTTGAGGATCAAATCTTCCAGTGGTTGTGTTAAAATCAGACCACCGGCAATATAGTTGGAATATGTGGGTACAGAGAAGCCTGATGGAGAGAGAGAGAGAGAGAGAGAGAGAGAGAGAGAGAGAGAGAGAGAGAGGAAAAGTGGAAGGACGAAAAGGAGGAAAAGTGCCTACGACACGCCCCTGATGTATGCGGGGTCGGTCGGTCTACAAATACGAGGCTTCACTCATACTGTTCCCTATGAATTCGGGGCAGTAAGGTTGATTGTTATACAACGTATTTGAGGATCAAATCATCCAGTGGTAGTTTTAAAATCAGATCCCTGGCAATATAGTTGGAATATGTAGGCACAGAGAAGAAAGATGGAAGAGAGAGAGAGAGAGAGAGAGAGAGAGAGAGAGAGAGAGAGAGAGAGGAAAAGTGCCTACGACACGCCCCTGATGTATGCGGGGTCGGTCGGTCTACAAATACGAGGCTTCACTCATACTGTTCCCTATGAATTCGGGGCAGTAAGGTTGATTGTTATACAACGTATTTGAGGGTCAAATCACTCAGTGGTTGTGTTAAAATCAGACCACCGGCAATATAGTTGGGACATGTAGGCACAGAGAAGCAAGACGGACGAGAGAGAGAGGGAGAGAGAGAGAGAGAGAGAGAGAGAGAAATTGGGAAAGTGCCTGCGACACGCCCCTGATGTATACGGGGTCGGTCAGTCTACAAATACGAGGCTTCCCTCATACTGTCCCCTATGGAATAGAGGCAGTAAGGTTGATTGTTATACAACGTATTTGAGGATCAAATCACCCAGTGGTTGTGTTGAAATCAGACCACCGGCAATATGGTTGGAATATGTAGGCACAGAGAAGTGAGATGGAAGAGAGAGAGAGAGAGAGAGAGAGAGAGAGAGAGAGAGAGAGAGAGAGGAAAAGAGATAGAGATTGGAGAAGTGCCTACGGCACGCCACCGGATGTGTATGGGGTCGATCGGTCTACATATACGAGGCTTCACTCATACTGTACCCTATGAAATAAAGCCAGCAAGGTTGATTTTTATACAACGTATATGAGGATCAACCCCCCCCCCCCACCCCACCCCCAGTGGTTGTGTAACATCAGACCACCAGCAATATAGTTGGAATAGGTAGACACCGAGAAGCAAGATGGAAGAGAGAGAGAGAGAGAGAGATAGAGAGAAAGAGAGAGAGAGAGAGAGAGAGAGAGTTTGGAAAAGAGCCTACGACCCACCACACATGGCATAGGTAGGCACAGAGAAGCACTATTGTTGAGAGAGAATGAGCGAGAGAGAGATTAAGAGAGATCGAGAGAGAGATCGAGAGAGAGAGAGAGAGAGATCGGAAGAGAGCCTACGACACGTCACACATGACTATATGTAGGCACAGAGAAGCACGATTGTTGAGAGAGAATGAGAGAGAGAGAGGGATTGAGAGATACAGAGATTGCAAAAGAGCTTACGACACGCCACACACGGCATAGGTAGGCGCAGAGAAGCACGATCGTTGAAATTGAATGAGAGAGATTGCGAGAGAGAAAGAGAGAGAGAGGGGGGGGGGGGCAGAGAGAGATTGGAAAAGAGCCTATGACACGCCACATATGGCATAGGTAGACACAGAGAAGCACGATTGTTGAGAGAGAGAGAGAGAGAGAGAGAGAGAGAGAGAGAGAGAGATTGAGACCGAGAAAGAGAGAAAGAGAGAGTGAAGATTGGAACAGGGCCTACGACCCGTCACCCATGGCATAGGTAGGCACAGAGAAGCACGATTGTTGAGGGAGAATGAGAGAGAGAGATTGAGAGAGAGAGAGAGAGAGAGAGAGAGAGAGAGAGAGAGAGATTGAGAGAGATTAGAAAAAAGTCTACGACACTCCACCCATGGCATAGGTAGGCACAGAGAAGCACGATTGTTGAGGGAGAATGAGAGAGAGAGATTGAGAGAGAGACACAGAGAGAGATAGGAAAAGAGCCTACGACACGTTACGCATGGCATAGGGGCGATACGCCACACATGGCATAGGTAGGCGCAGGGAAGCACAATCGTTGAGATTGAATGAGAGAGAGATTGAGAGAGAGAACGAGAGAGAGAGGGGGGAGAGAGAGATTGGAAGAGAGCCTATGACACGCCACATATGGCATAGGTAATGTCCACAGAGGAGCCCGATTGGTGAGAGAGAATGAGAGAGAGAGAGAAAGATTGAGACCGAGAAAGAGAGAAAGAGAGAGAGAAGATTGGAAAAGGGCCTACGACCCGTCACACATGGCATAGGTGGGCACAGAGAAGCACAATTGTTGAGAGAAAGTGAGAGAGAGAGAGATTGAGAGAGAGAGAGAGAGAGAGAGATTGAGATAGATAGATTGGAAAACAGCCTATGACACTCCACCCATGGCATAGGTAGGCACAGAGAAGCACGATTGTTGAGGGAGAATGGGAGAGAGAGAGAGAGAGAGATTGAGAGAGAGAGAGAGAGAGAGATTGGAAAAGAGCCTACGACACGCCACACATGGCATAGGGGACAGGGTAGAGGATAAGTTGGAGGCCGGACAAGGGTGATATCAGGAGGGTGTGGAAGCAACAGAGTGGGGAGGGAAAATGACTACGATTAGATGAAACTATGTTGGGTGTTGAGGCCGTGTGGTGTTAGGCACCCCATAGTGAATATGAGCCGGTTTTCTGTATTCTTGCGATGTTGCTGACCAGAGGAGCAGGACTGGATGCCAGTGACCTGGACATCGGAAGCACCTTGATGGTTGGCGCTATTGAAGTGGGTGGAGACAGGCTTGCTTTTACTGCCCCGAATTCATAGGGAACAGTATGAGTGAAGCCTCGTATTTGTAGACCGACCGACCCCGCATACATCAGGGGCGTGTCGTAGGCACTTTTCCTCCTTTTCCTCCTTCCACTTTTCCTCTCTCTCTCTCTCTCTCTCTCTCTCTCTCTCTCTCTCTCTCTCTCTCTCTCTCTCTCTCTCTCTCCATCAGGCTTCTCTGTACCCACATATTCCAACTATATTGCCGGTGGTCTGATTTTAACACAACCACTGGAAGATTTGATCCTCAAATTCGTGGTATAGCAATTAACCTTACTGCCTCTATTCCATAGAGAACAGTAGGAGTGAAGCCTCGCATTTTTAGACCTACCCACTCCGCATTCCTCATGCGGTATATCGCATGCAGTTTTCCTCTCTCTCTCTCTCTCTCTCTCTCTCTCTCTCTCTCTCTCTCTCTCTCTCTCTCTCTTTTCTCTCTCTCTCTCTCTCTCTCTCTCTCTCTCCTTACATCTTGCTTCTCTGTGCCCACCCACTTCACTTGTATTACCAGTGATTATATCTCACACAGCCCTAACAACTCAAACACTGGGCGAGAGGCTCCTGAAATGTACTGTGCAATAATCAACCATACTGACTATTTCATAGGGTACAGTACGAGGGAAACGTCGTACACGTAGACCGACGCGCCCCACACGCCTCATGTGGTATATCACAGGCACTTTTCCTCTCTCTCTCTCTTTCTCTCTCTCTCTTTCTCTCTCTCTCCCTCTCTCTCTCTCTTTCACCCTCTCGCTCTCTCCCTCTCTCTCTCGCTCTCCCCTCTCTCGCTCTCTCTCCACCTCTCTCACTCCCTCTCTCTCTCGCTCTCTCTCCCTCTCTCACTCCCTCTCGCGCTTTCTGTCCCTCCCTTGATCTCTCTCTTGCCCTCCCCCTCTCTCGCTCTCACCCTCCCTCACTCTCTCTCTCTCCCTCTCTCTCCCCTCTCTCCCTCCCTCTCTCTCCCTCTCTCTCTTCCTCTCACCCTCTCTCTCTCCCTTTCTCTCTCTCCCTCTCCCTCTCTCTCTCGCTCCCTCTCCCCCTCTCTCTTCTCCCTCTCTCTCCCTCTCTCTCCCCCTCTCTCCCCCCTTTCGCGCTCTCTCTCTCACTCTCTCTCTCCCTCTCCCTCTCCTCTTACATCTGGCTTCTCTGTGCATACCTTCTTCACGTGCATTGCCAGTGGTTGGATCTTACACAACCCCAACAACTCGAGGACTGGGCGAGGGGCTCCTGAAGCGCGTTGTATGACTAGCAACCATACTGACTATTTCGTAGGTTACAATATACCCCATGTGGTAGGTCGCAGGCACTTTTCCTCTCTCTGTCTCTCTCTGTCTGTCTCTCTCTCTCTCGCTCTCCTCTCTCTCTCTCTCTCTCTCCCTCTCTCTCTTCTTGCATGTCCACATACACTAGCATTTTGTCAGTTGAAGTGTGTCTATGTAAGTACACGTGTTCCTACACACCAGTCCACCCAGACCAATAACACAATGGGGTCGTGGTCAATTTTACACGCCTCCTACCCCGCCCCCTTCTTTCTATGTGCTCACTGTACCGTAACATCCAGCACCGTTATAAAAATACACCTGAGATTTCCGTAAACATTCACAGGTCCGTACGTGAGGTGAGTATACAGTTTTTTTCTCTATAAACAGTTTTTCCATTAAACATTTTCTTCGACTAACATTCTTTTCAATTCTCGTTTCCTCTTCATTGCTTCCATTTTCCCATGCATTTGTTCCTCTCGTCCTGTCATCACCTTCTAATGTAGTCACAGGAGTTCTCCTTGACTGTATGTTGTGTTTGTGAATGTGTTTGTTTGCTGATGAAGGCTAACCGCCGCAACGTTCTGTATGTGTCGTAACTCTGTTATGTAAAGCTGCACTACTTTGTGTCATTATATATTGTTTAAACTTTCACAGCTTTACCGCAGTTCCACCAAATTGTATGCATACAACAGTGAATGCACGGTAAGAACAAATGGAGGACACTGAGAACTCGTCACTATAAGATCCGGAGTAGGACAAGAATGTGTCATGTTCCCCCCTCTTGTTTATGTATAGACAGCATATGTAAAGAATCCAGCCAAACAGAAACCATAACAACACCGCATGATGAACAGAACACATAAGAAGAACCAGCGGCAAATTACACCATTAAAGACCTATTTGTGGACGGTCAAGCAATAATAGCAAAATCAGAAGCAGAATTACAAGTCCATATAAATAGTCTAAACTAAGTGTGTAAGGATCATAACATGAAAATTAGTATAAGTCATTGGCACCTTTCCATCTTGACAGACGATAGTTTGGTACATTGTGCTTTAAAAAGGCTTAATAACTACGATCCATGGCGGTGGCGAGTGTGGCTCGTGAGGCCAATTCTTGCTGCAAATGTTTGCCCACAGTAGGTGCATGTGAAAACATGGTCACTTCCACCATTTTGCACCATCTTACATCTCTCACGCTCTGTGTGTGCTTTATCTGCAATCATTTTCTCCTTTGTCTTTATTCCATTTCTGATAGTTGCCCTCCATGCAACACGTTCAGCGGCGACGTGCTCCCAATGTGCATTATCAATGCCTGTATCAATCATGTCCCGCTTACACACATCTTTGTATCGTAGTAGAGGCCGACCCTGAGATCTCCTACCCGTCTGTAATTCACCAAAAAAGATGTCCTTTGGTATTCTACCATCATCCATCCTCCTAACGTGTCCTATCCATCTAAGTCTACGAAGACTGAGCATGGAATACACCGTCACACAACCTGATCTTTCCAATACTTCAGTATTTGTGATTTTGTCTTGCCACTTAATACCAAGTATTCGTCGCAGACACCGCATATGAAAGCTGTTTAAACGTTTCTCTTGGCGTGAGTAAGTTGTCCAGGTTTCACTGCCATAAAGAAGAGTACTAAGGACACAGACTTGGTAGACGAGGACTTTTGTTTTGGCAGTATGCTTCCTGTTCTCCCAGACTCTTTTTGCTAACATGTTCATTGTTGTTGCTGCCTTGCCAATCCTGATGTTGATTTCCTGATCGAGGGATAATTTGCTATTTACCTCTGATCCTAGATATGTAAAATGGTCTACTATCTCCAGTTCCGCGTCGTCAATAAAGATTGATGGTACACCATGTGCACCTTGTGACATAATCTGTGTCTTCTTTTTGTTAATTGTTAAACCAAATTCAGAACAAGCATTGGAGAATGCAGATAGTAGATGTTGTAATTCTTCCTCAGAGTGGGTCGTAATCGCAGCATCATCCGCAAAAAGCAACTCTCTGATTAGTACCCTGCTAATTTTGGTCTTGGCCTTCAATCTCTGAGCATTATAGAGGCCACCATCTGAGCGTGAGTGAATGTATATACCGTCATCCTGATCACGAAAGGCATATTTCAGTAGAAGTGAAAAGTATATCCCAAAGAGGGTGGGGGATAGTACACAACCTTGCTTAACTCCACTCTTGATTTCAAACTCTTCTGAAGTTGAGCCATCAAACTTGATTATACCTTTCATGCCTGTGTGGAACGATTCCACAATGGACAGAAGAGTTGGTGGGCAGCCAATCTTCTTTAGTGCTTTGAACAGACCCTCACGACTGACCAAATCAAATGCCTTTGTGAGGTCAATGAAGGCAATAAACAGTGGCTGATTTTGTTTCCGGCATTTTTCTTGCATCTGTCGCAATGAGAATATCATATCAATGGTAGACCTGTTCTGACGGAAGCCGCACTGTGATTCGGGGTAGACTTGATCTCCCAGGACTTGAAGTCTGTGCAGGACAATTCTGGCAAATACTTTCCCAACAATACACAGAAGTGAGATACCCCTATAGTTGTTACAGTCGCTCCGATCTCCCTTGTTCTTGTACAGCGTTATGATGTTTGAATCTTTGAATTCATGTGGGACTTGTCCTTCTCGCCAGCATAGCTCTATTAGCTGGTGGATCTGTAGAGCGAGTGTGTCTTGCCCACTCCGTCTTGCCCACTCCTGATTACCTCTATTGGAATCCCATCCTTACCTGGAGCCTTGCCAGATGCAAGCTCATTTATAGCACACTTAACTTCTGTTATAGTGGGAAGTGTGTCCAGGTGGTCAAGAGTTGGCAGGGCCTCTATGGTGTTGAGGGCATCATCCGCTAGCTTGGTCTCACTTGAGTAAAGCTCTAAATAGTGCTCGACCCATCTATCCATCTGCTGTTTCTTATCAGTGATGATTTCTCCAGTCAAGGTTTTCAGCGGTGCACTTCTTTTGATCATTGGACCACAGGCTTTCTTTATCCCTTCATACATGCTTCTGATGTTTCCCTTATCACTTGCAATTTGAATGGACTCACATAAATTGATCCAATAGTCATTCGCACACTGCCTGGCAGCCTTTTTTACATCCTTCCTCGCTTGCTTCAGCTCACTCAGAGTGTTACGCGTTGGTCTTTCCTTGTTTCTTAAAAGAGCTATCTTCTTTTTATCAATCAAGGGCTGCAGTATCTGGCTGTTTGCCGCAAACCAGTCCTTCCTCTTATGATCCACAGTGCCGTAAACCCCTACCGCTGTTTTATAAATAGTTTCCTTAAGTTTACTCCATTTATCATTTACTATACAAATTTCTGATGTATCACTGAAAGCGTCTTCAAGTTGCTGTTGAAATTCAAAGCACTTTCCAGGATCGTGAGTGTTAGTAATATTAATCCTGGGGCTAGACTTGTGTTTAGCTGTGTAGATTCTCTTTGGTCTCAGTCTAACTCTTGCAACAACCAAAGAATGATCTGTATCACAGTCAGCACTGTGGTAACTTCGAGTTAATGATGTATGGTTCAGATGTTGTCTCCGTGTGATAATGAAGTCCAGCTGATGCCAATGGCCGGATCTTGGATGTTTCCATGTGACCTTATGTATCTCTTTTGTTTTAAAAAAGGAGTTTGTAATACATAGGTCATTTCTAGTGCAATGCTCCAGCAGCCTTTGCCCATTATCATTCATGCGACCGATGTTGTATTTTCCAAGGCACACTGGCCATGAACTCGAGTCCTTGCCCACACGAGCATTGAAATCACCGAGCATATAAATGTAGTCGGAGTTTGGAACTGCCTTGATCGCAGAGTCTAGCTGCTCATAGAACGTATCCTTCACATCATCAGAGGAAGCGAGTGTTGGTGCATATGCATTGAGAATGCTGGCAAATCCACAAGAGGTTGCCAAGCGCAGTGATAATAATCTTTCATTACCTCCAGCTGGGATATCAATCATTCCCAGTTGCGAATTCTTCACTGCAAAGCCCACACCATGTTGCCTTTTTTCTGCCTGCCCTCTTACCTTCCAAAAAAAGGTGTAATTGTTTTCCCTGAGTGACCCTTCCTCAGCGAGGCGAGTCTCCTGCAGGCCTGCAATATCAATGTTAAGACGATTGAGTTCAGCATCAATCACAGCCGTTTTTCTCACATCGTCAATATTTGTCAATTCAGTGGAAAATCCTGGACACATGGTTCTCACGTTCCAGGTTGCAAGCCGTAGCTTGAGGTTTCTATTCTTTTTATTAGTACCTGGTGCATTGGTTTTACAGCCTGCGATTCAGATTTTGTCCTAGCCCCAAGCACCCATTGAAGCAGGCAGGCTGTGGCGGATCAGCACCCAATTGGCTGGGGGCTGCCCAGCTTGAGGCGGGCGGTAGCTGATCAGTGACACCTGTAGGTGTCTCCCACCGTCAGAGGCAACGCGTGGCGCCCCATGTCTACGCCAACTGACAAGGACTTATAACCTGTAACAGTTGCCTCTCGCTTTGATTCCGAGACCGGTTAAGACCAGGGATGGAGTTATTGCATCTCCATAGCACAAAGCCTGGGCTAAAATAAAGAAACCATGTGTTGCCCATGCAGCATGATCCCTCTCTCGGCCTGCCTAGTTCACTCCAGAGGAAAGTTGACACCTATAATCTGGAACAAGACAAGCTGCAGAAGCTGCCGGATCAGCAAAGCAATGCTCTAACTGTCCGCCTGTCGGAGCTTCGATCCTAGACCAGCTGCCAACCAAGGCTTAGGGCCTGGTCTGCCCTGCCATGACTTATTTTGTCTTTGGTTTGCATTTCCTCGCACCAGGATAAGGCTAGTACCCTCCCAATTGCGCTCTTCCGTCCGAAGCCGTTGGCACAATGTGGGGTGTCGGGTTTGGTAAGCGCCGCCCAACATTCGGCGCTGACAGAAAGCAGGTAGTACCGTCTACTGTCATACGGTAGCTCAGTCATATCTGACTAAGACCTGACTTAGTATAAGTAAAACAGAGGTAATGACTATATCCAAACAAGAAAAAAACAACAACAAAGATTCATCTAAATTTACACCGAATGAAACAAGTAAAGAGCTTCAAGTACTTAGGGAGTATAATATCATCAAATGCTAAATCAGAAGACGAGATCAAAATTAGATGCATAAAGGTAAACTAATTCATTGGACAAATGGCACCGATACTAAATGAACAAACACGTATCAACAGATACTTTACAAAAGCACTCAAACCTGGACAATAACAGGAAAAAATAAAAGAGAAAAGAAACACTACAACAACAGAAATAAGATGTTGGAACTCTTCGCTGGCTGCTGAGGATGGGGACGGAGCGCTTATGGGAATGTCCCGAATGCTGTGATGTCGGTTCCTAAATCAATCAATCAATCAATCAAATGAGATTCCTGAGAAGAATACTCAATTTATCAAGAAGACAAAAAATCAGAACTGAAGATATCAGGACTCAAGTGGGGTTTATAGCAGAAAACAGCAAGTTAAATAGTTTGGCCATACATCTAGGTTACCAGCTAACAGCATACCACAACAAGCAATGATTTACAGACCAAATAGAAGCAGAAGAAGAAGTCGACCAAACAGAAGCCTATAAACGGTCGCTTTCCCGCCATTTATGCTTCATTTACTTCGACACGGCTAGGTACTAAAGGATCAAGATGTGATGAGATGAGATTGATTTTATAGGATGATAAATAATTAAAAGGTTCGGGCTTGTAGCTAGAATGGATCAAGATCAACTAGCGGCTAAAGAGTTCTACACGAAACATTAAGATACAACGCGAGATTACCACCCAGGAAAAGATGGCTAGATGGAGTTAAACAGATTTGAAGAAATCGTGACATTGGCAAAAGTGAAAAAACAATCGAAAGACATAAAATTGCATATTCATTCTCTCTGCGACGCTCCACTACAAAAGCAGTAAGGCAAAGCAAGAGGAAGAAAAAATGGGTAAACATAGCTTTACAATGTCTAGAAACTTTACGAATAGGTACACGCAGCAATCAAATATAGTCCTTAGGGTATTACCTTTTAAAAGCTCAATTAAGTTCATTAAAGAACAACAGATTAAATGATTTGAAAACACTGATGCCATCTGCCACAATGAGCCTCATTAAAGAAATATAACGGATACAAATGAAAGGGAAGAGAACGTAAAAGATGGTATCAAGAACTACCTTGAAGAAATGAATACCACCTTACAAAGAACATTAGAAAGAGCGCATAAAAGATCTTTACACCCCCCCCCCCCCCCTTCTTTTAACTGAGGTAAATGGAGGAAGAGAAAAAGAAGAAGTAAGTGACAAATAACGAAAAACAGAATTCTTAGCATGAAATTGAGAGGAAGAGGACAAGGGGTAGGCAGAGAAGTAAATACCTGGATGCCTTGGCCATGTGGTTTGGTCGTGACAAGAACACATAGCTGCTCGACGTCTCTGGTGATCGCGTGAGATGGCGTGAGATGTGCCTTCGCTTATCGGCATGGCACATGATGTGCATGCCATTGAATATTGAAAACATTACTCTTTGTCTGTAAACGCCTTAAGACGCACTGGCCACATGATGGTAGACCCGTGCTTGTATAGACCGGTGGCACTCGGTCACTGATGTGGTCAGTGTTAAACCGGCAACCTTTACTGGCCACACGATGCTAGACCCGTGCTAGACCGGTGGCACTCGGTCACTGATATGGCCAGTGTTAAACCGGCAACCTTTACTGGCCACACGATGCTAGACCCGTGCTAGACCGGTGGCACTCGGTCACTGATATGGCCAGTGTTAAACCGGCAACCTTTACTGGCCACACGATGCTAGACCCGTGCTAGACCAGTGGCACTCGGTCACTGATATGGCAAGTGTTAAACCGGCAACCTTTACTGGCCACACGATGCTAGACCCGTGCTAGACCGGTGGCACTCGGTCACTGATATGGCCAGTGTTAAACCGGCAACCTTTACTGGCCACACGATGCTAGACCCGTGCTAGACCAGTGGCACTCGGTCACTGATGTGGTCAGTGTTAAACCGGTCACTGATGTGGTCAGTGTTAAACCGGTCACTGATGTGGTCAGTGTTAAACCGGCAACCTTTACTTCCCAAGATGTTTCATGGTACCCATTTTAGGTTGGATCCACCTTGGAGTCCAGGTTAAATTTAAAAACCTTCCCCGATGTGGATTCGAACCGACAACCACCGGGACGGCAGCCGAGCGTCTAGCCACTACCATATCGTAGCTTCTATTCCACTGATTGTTCTTGATGCCAGATAAATGAAAGGTAAATTTGAAAAGAAGGGACACAATTTGACTTTTCTAACTCTTTTGCGTGGATTGCTTCCCTTTTATATTGTGTAGTCCTTCACATTTTCTAGATGAAGGCATAATGAGGTGGAGTGGCCAGGTCCCATCGTGACCGCCATTGTTTTCCAGTCCATGCCCAGTAAATATATCGTGAGGACGGTTCTACCACTGAGCCGTGCTTGTCTGGTAAATAAAGAAACTCAACTCTTAAAGAAGTTAGGTCAGCTTGTAAGAATGAGGTTCATTTGGTGCTACTATAAAATAAGCTATATGTAGAGAAAATTAATATATAATTTATAGGGACAACTCCTAAAGTTATTATGTCAGCTTGTACAAATTAGGCCCAGTAAGCTGCCAAGTAATTCTGTAATAATAGAAGCTAGAGGAAGACGAGGATCAAATACATCGAATCTACAACACAAACTTCACGCAGCCATATAACACAAAACACAAACTGTAAATATAGATCATAAATCATAGTCGATATGTGGTAGACGTTGATCGTTCGTCCATCACACTTGATGAAGACCACTCCTTCTTTAATTCCTCATGAGGTCATGTTTGGTAGTTTGTGGGTCCGGGGATGACTTAAAATCTGAAATATCGTGGACAGTGGGAGCATCGAATATTCTCTGTAAATAAAGGTTCTGTTAATCGAGTTTTCTAGCTCGTCACCGCTGTTTAGCCACCGATTTTCCTGATGCCTCGCAAGTCACTGCACGTGGCCGGATGGAGGTATCCCAGTTCATTCGCTCTTATGCAACGGTCTCCTATATGTGAGGGTTTGTCTTAAATGTCTGAAGTCATGTCTTAAGCGTGTTCTTATAGTGATTTTTCTGACCTCTTTAAAAACGATGGTCTGGCATTAGGACCAGATTACCTGCTAAACGAATTTGTGTCTGCATCAGTATTGTATCAATGTTCGGGATGCCAGCTTTGTCTAGAACGGTAGTATCCGGGTAAGACACTAGAAGTCACAAGATAGAACATAGCCAGATCGCTGTTTGACGTTTATTCTGTTTCCTGGTTTATGTGCCAGAGGATGTTCTCTTGATGAATCTAAGCGGCGTTCCCTGATGGAGTGTCTGGTGGGTTCACTTCTTGTCAGCATACACAATAAGTCTTTCACTGTTATGAAGGATTCGTGTGTTCTGTTTTCGTGTTTGATTTATGTTTTCTTGTTTGAGTTCTTTTTCCTTTCTTCTTCTTCTTCTTCTTCTTCTTCTTCTTCTTCTTCTGCTTCTTCTTCTTCTTCTTCTTCTTCTTCTTCTTCTTCTTCTTCTTCTTCTTCTTCTTCTTCTTCTTCTTCTTCTTCTTCTTCTTCTTCTTCTTCTTCTTCTTCTTCTTCTTCTTCTTCGTTCACACGAAATATTTCTTTTGGACGTAATTTTGTTGTGCAAGTTTACAGCAGACCTGCGACATTTGCGCCATTCGGCAGACACATTCGTCGCCTTTGGTTAACCTTTCCGGGTTGTAATATTTAATCTGTTGTTTATTATATTTATCTTTGTTTCACTTTTTGATTACTTCTGTTTTCTTATTTGATTTCTCAGGCTGTTCCTCTCTTTGTGTCTTCCTTGTTGCTTCCATCTTTGCTCTGTGAGTAATTCTAATTGCGATCGTTAGTTCTCAATTCCTTTGAGCCTATTGTTTGCTTCAGTTTTCAACACTGACAGCTAGGCCACATCCTTCACTATTGTCCGTTGTGCAGCTGTAAACTTTCCTAGGGCGTGTTCTCGCTCAGCTGTTTATGAGCTTTTTTGTTTGGGCAGTGATGTCTGAGAGAATCTGTTAAATGTTCGTCATTACCTGGCTTTCCTCGGACCTAAAGTCCCGAGTCAGGAACCTGTTATGTGTCTCTGATGTGCTAGGACCATCACGTGACTGAACCCGGAATGCGGGCTTATCTCTCTTAGAGGACGAGAATCACAAGTATCCAAGCCTCGTCCAACTGCGCTCATGATATTATCAGCGTAACTTCCTAGCGATTACGCTTACAATCTTGCTCGGATCCCAAACATACTGCCATTTTCCTTTTGCCAAATTGATGAATTCACGGGAGTTAACTTTAGCTGTTCCACGCGATGTAAAAATTACATTACCGCCCCTAATATATGCAGAAGGAATGTTTTTTTTCCCCGCATAACCTTTACAGGACATCGCTGTCAACATCAGCATCTTTCGGCTGATTATTGATTTCTTGGCAAGATTACGCTCAGTAGTTTGCCATTGCTTTCTGAGCGACCGGTACCCCTAAGTTACCAACGCGGAGAGAACCGCTACCTATTCTCGCGCACATCACGTTACTCACGAGAGTATACGGGATTACGGAGAAAGTCGTGTAACCCCTAGACCAGAGAGACCACAGAAGGAATTAATTAGGATTATTTCTATACAACTTCAGGAGAGGGGGGGGGGGGAAGAAGAGTTAACTGTGTGAGGTTTCAGCTCCTGATCTGTACACTATAGAAACTGATTCAGATACCAAAGAGATGTTGAAAGCTTTGGACTTTGACAAACTGCCACACCTTCAGGTCACCCAGCCGACCCCAGCTGTTGTTGAAGGGCACCTCCAGCTTGTTGGAGATCATAAGATCATGCATGAAACACAGAAATTAATCGTTTGGTAGATAAATTTATCAAATGTGAGGGGGGGGGGGGAGGGAGGGGGGGAACATCTCTGCTTTTTGGAAAGATCAAAGTACAGTAAAACCTCGGATTTCGTCGATTTTTTTTTTAATGTTGCATATCTCTTACAGGATACACCAGCATTTTTCAGCTGCTGTTGATGTACTAGGCATGGTTTACGTTCAGTAGTTTGCCATTGCTTTCTGAACGACCGCTCCCATACCAACATGTTATAACACAACGCGACACGGTCTGCTGCACAAATCGGTCGCAGCTGAGTTTCCAACGCCTGATAAGCGGCTCATGAACCGCGTTCGCAAGCCTTTGGCCACGGAGACCGGCGATTTCATAGATAATCCTTCCGAAAACAATGGGCAAAATCCGAAACCTACGAAAACCGAGGCAATTATTTCCATATGGATCAATGCTAATCCAATTAGTTCATTCTAGATACTCCAAAAATACATTCCAAAAGCACATTTTTATACTGAATAAATATAGCGTTTAAAACTATTATTCGGCCTCAGACTGTCCGAACTGACTAGTAACACTGTGTATGCCAGTGCGCCTCTTGACATTTTCAAACCATTCTCTGTTGGCCTTTCAATCACTAAGTACACTAGCACTCGTCCCAGGAATGTTCTTAATGAGATCGGCATACAACAGTCTGGCCTTTTCACACCGAAACAGAATCGCCATCTAACTGTTTTTGATGTAACCAAATTAATAATAACTGTTCGACGTCTTCAATTGTTTGCGATCTCTGTTTCTTTAGCACATTCAAGCCTTTAGCTACATTAGCCTACTGTATTCCTTCCCTTTTCGCCACAATGGAACTTATCGTGCAGCGGATTTCAGCAATCTTAATACCGCTCTGGTAGTTTGCAATGATTTCCTTCTTCAACTCGATCGTGTTCCCGGCCTTCTCCTTCGAAGGAATGCTCGATCTCTAAACTTGCTTTGGTCCATGATGTAGCTAACAGGAAAAGGGTAACTTATAAGCAAGTAATGCTCACACAACGAGAAACGACACCAAACTGAGCATAATAACGAGTAAGTCCCTTTGTTTTTGTTTTTTTCAAAATTAGCATCGAAACGATGTGGAAACGCCGACGAAATCCGAATACAATGTGCAATTCGATTATTATTTGGTGGATTGACCTGTGGATTGACCTTGACCTCGGGTGATTTTCACTCCCCCTCGGTCATGAAGTTGGGTGGGGTAAGGGGTGATATCTAGGTCATATGTAAGGGCGATAATTCTAAGATTTTATGTTTCTAAGGGCAGATAACTATTGAGTGGGTGTATAAAAATGTTAATTAATTATTAAAAAATAAAATAAAATAAATAAAAATAAAAATAAATAACGACGGGGTGCGGGGTGGTGGCGAGGGGGTGGGCGCATGGGGTGACGCTAGGTGATTTGGGTTTAAACACTATCATCACAGGGTTGCAAATGAAAACCTTAAAAGGTACAGATGGTCGATATTATTATTGATTTTAGCGGGTATAGCTTAGTGAAATTCGTTGGTGAGGGGTGGGTAGCGGCTATTAGTGCTATGTAGAGGGTCGTAGTGACCTATACACTATCATCATACGGGTTACAAATGAAAACCTTAAAAAGTAAAAAGGGCCGATAATATTGATTGCAGCGGATATAGCTTAGTGAAATTCGTTGCTAAGGGGTGGGTAGTGGTTATTAGTCGTCTGTAGAGGGTCACCGTGGCGTTTTTACTATCATCATACGGGTTACAAATGAAAACCTTAAAAAGTAAAGACGGCCGATATTAATGATTTTAGCGGGTATAGCTTAGTGAAATTTAATGTTAAGAGGTGGGTAGCGGCTAGTAGTGATCCGTAGGGGGTCGTAGTGACCAATACACTATCAACATAAGGGTTACAAATGAAAATATTAAAAAGTAAAGATGGTCCATATTATTGATTGTCTCGGGTATGGCTTAGTGAAATTCGTTGGTAAGGGGTGGGTAGCGACTATTAGTGATCAGTATAGGGATGTATTGGCCTATACACTATCATCATACGGTTACAAATGAAAACCTTAAAATGTAATGATGGCCGGTATTATTGGTTGTAATGGGTATGGCTTAGTGAAACTCGATTGCGGTGGGTATGGCTTAGTGAAACTCGGTGATAAGCGGTGGATACCAGTTATTAGTGATCTATTGAGGGAAGTAATGGCCTATACATTATCATCATACGGTTACAAATGAAAACATTACAATGTACATATGGCCGGTAATATTGGTTGCTGTGGGTATGGCTTGGTGTCATTCGTTGATAAAGAGTGGGTAGAGGTTATTGTTGTTGTTGTTTGTCCATCAAGAATGATGATGACCATTCATTTCATCCAGTGGGGTTGAAGGTGTGGAGCCGTGGGTTCTAAGATGGCTGATAATGCCTATTTTGGCTCGAAATGTTCTTTGACAATGTGGGCAAAGAATGCTTGACGTCTCTGGAGGAGGATTTCCTGCAGTGGTTTTTCTGTCCTGCCTTTTCTTCACAGCTCTTGCAGTCCTGGTTGCCTCACATATGACTGCACCTTTGCGCAATGATGCACGCCACGAATTTCGGTCTCTGGCTGCAGCCTCCCAGGTGTCATGACGAATTCCAAAAGCATTCAGTGAAATTTTCAGAGTGTCTTTAAAACGTTTCCTCTGGCCACCTTGGGAGCGTTTACCACAACGCAGTTCGCTGTAGAAAATTCGTTTAGGGAGCCTGTGATCTGGCATGCGGGTCAAGTGACCAGCCCAGCGAATCTGATTCTTCATCAGTAGAGTGTGGATACTGGGCATGGATGCTCTTTCTAGGACTTCAGTGTCTGGAATCTTGTCTTGCCATTTAATCTTCAGTAGCTTCCTTAGGCAGACTGTGTGGAAGTGGTTTAATTTCCTAGCGTGTCGCTGATAAACAGTCCAGGTTTCACAAGCATATAGCAGTGTGGATAATACAACTGCTTTGTAGACTTTTAGCTTTGTTTGCAGGCTTATTCCAGTTCTGTCCCATACATTCTTGTACAGTCTGCCAAAGGCTGCACTGGCCTTGGAGATTCTTGCATTCACTTCGTCATCGATTGTGGCAGCTTGTGACACAGTGCTGCCAAGATAGGTAAATTTGTCCACAACACTTAGTCTATGGTCATTCACTTTGATATTCGGCACAGTGTGATTATTCCCTGGAGCTGGCTGGTACATAACTACAGTCTTCTCCAAGTTGATATTGAGCCCAAAGTTGGCACAGGCATGTGAGAAAGCTGTTATTAGTGCTAGTTAGAGGGTTGTAGTGGTATTACAGTATTATCATAGGGTTATAAATGAAAATCTTAAAAAGTAAAGATGGTCGGTATTAGTGGTTGTAGTGTGTACGGGATAGTGTTATTCGTTGTCAGGGGGTGGATAGTGGTTATTAGTGATATGTAGAGGGTGAGTGGTATATATACTACTAGCTGACCCGGCCCGGCTTCGCCCAGTCCTTGGTGGGGAGGCATCTCATTTAATTCATATAATTAGTCATATAAGCTCCCGTTCCCGTTACCGACTATCTGTCTGTCTGTCTGTCTGTCTGTCTGTCTGTCTGTCTGTCTGTCTTTCTGTCTGTCTGTCTGTCTGTCTGACCCGGCATCGCCCAGTCCTTGGTGGGGAGCATCTCATTTAATTCATATAAGTAGTCATATAAGTTCCCGTTCCCGTTACCGACTATCTGTCTGTCTGTCTGTCTGTCTGTCTGTCTTTCTGTCTGTCTGTCTGTCCGTCCCTCCCTCTCTGTCTGTCTGTCTGCCTGTCTGTCTAATCATTTATTGGTTGCAGTTAGAACAACCTTAGATAAACGAAGACCAACTTACAAAAAGCATTTGAAAGAGCACTTGAAAGATCTTTACATCTTCCCCCAACAATTAACTTGGGTAAATGGAGCGGCGGCAGCAGCATCAGCAGAAGAAGGAAAAGGAGGAGTAGACAACTGCAGCGAAAAGGTGGGTCTGTCTATCTATCTGACCCGGCGTGACTTCGCCCAGCTCCTGGAGTGTAGCGTCTCATTAAATTCATACAACAAAAAAAGTAACTTAAAAAAAATGCCCTTCTACACACCATCCATTATTTTTAATGAAAACGCTTTCTAATCACCTGCATGACTACAGTAACTTCTTAAGCAAAAAAAGATGAGTTACAATGTTATGCATTGTGCATTATTTTTATGAAAACTTTGAAAATGCCTTACAGATTGTATCATTATTTATTATAACTCATATGCCGGTACATAACTATGGACAAAGAGTTTATAAATCTTTGAAAACGATGCCACAATATGACTATAAGTTATACAGAAAAGTTATGCCCCTTGAAATAACTTTTATAGAGTTAGGTCCCCTGAGATATATTAAATTATGATGAAAAGTGAAAAATGAAATAATACTGGGTAAGCATGCGATTTCACACTAAAAAATATGACAGTGGGCTGCACTGGAATGAAAGAAAGGCGTGTAGAAAATTTCATCTCAATCGGATGGGCCGTTCGCGAGCGCACAAAGGACATACGGACATACAGACAGACATACAGACAGACAGACAGACAGACAGACAGACAGACAGACAGACAGACAGACGGAGATCGCAATTTATATATAAGATTAGCATACGGGTACAAATGAAAACCTATTAAAAGTACAGATGACCTTATTATTGGTTGTAGTGGTATGGCTTAGTGAAATTAGATGTTAAGGGTGGGTGAGTGGATACGTAGCTAGATAAGTACTCGAACACTAACATCATACGATTTCAGATCGGTAAATCAAAATCTAATATATATATCTTTCTCTCTCCCCCTTGTGTCTACACGGGTCTTTGCTTCGTTCCCCCAGAAACCCATTTCCAAGACCAATATTTGTTCTCAAACTTGGGAAATTTTAGGGAAAAAGTGATTGTAATGATATGGTGATGATTAAAGGGTGGTAAATTAGTGGTCAAGCAGTGGTCAAGCAGTGGGCAGGTGGTGGTCAACTGAGGAAATTTTAGGGAAAAAGTGGTTGTAATGATATGATGATGATTAAAGGGTGGTAAATTAGTGGCCAAGCAGTTGTCAAGTAGTGGTAAAGTGAGAAAATTTTAGGGAAAAGTGATTGTAATGATATGGTGATGATTAAAGGGTGGTAAATTAGTGGTCAAGCAATGGTCAAGTAGTGGTCAAGTAGTGGCCAAGTACCGGGCAAGTAGGGGTTAAGTGGTCGAGTGACCACTTAAATTGTAGGGGAAAGTACGTGTAGTGAACCTGTGTTTGTTAAAGTGATCGATGACGTGGACAAGTAGTGGTTAAGTAGTGGTAAATGGCCAAGTGACTACTTAAATTGTCTGTGAAAGTAGGTATAGTGACATGGTGATGATCAAGAGGTGGTCAAGTGGTGTTCGAATAGTGGTCAAGTAGTGGTCAAGTAGTGGTCAAATAGTCGAATGACCACTTAAATTGTAGGGTATGGTACGCGTAGTGAAACGGTGATGGTAAAATAAGTAATGACATGGTCAAATAGTGGTCAAGTAGTGTTCAAGTAGTGGTCAAATGGTCGAATGATCACTTAAAATGTAGAGGAAAGTATGTGTAGTGAAACGGTGTTGGTTAAAGTGATCGATGAGGTGGTCAAGTAATGGTCAAGTTGTGGTCAAGTAGTGGTCAAGTGGTCGAATGAGCACTTACATTGTAGAGTATGGTACGTGTAGTGACATGGTGATGGTTAAAGTGATCGATGACATGTTCACGACGTTATGCCGCCTGCTAAGTTCAGAAAGTAGTGTCCTTAGTATTGGTAATTTCCCTGACAGGAGCGCCTCGAGCACTGATTTTGTATTGATCAATAGCACCTAGTGGTACAGTCTACACACATGGACAATAGTTACATCAGGTCAAAGATGGCGTCGCACCCTATCACACATGGGTAATTGCTACAACCAAACTACGTCTCATTCACTAAAACTGGTCAAATATGGCGTCACATCCGGTCACAGGGGTAATGGGACATCTGAGACACGTGATTAAGAGGGAAACTATAGAAAAAGGGTGTCTTATCGGTTGTCGAGTCAGGGAACCTAACGTATGATGATAACTGTGTATAGGAGTGAATACACTGCATCATCAACACTGCATCCGAAGGGTAAAATGGTCACCCCCTTCTTTCTCTCTTTTCTATAACCGTGTAGTCCTAGTGTTATCCGGTTACACCAAAGGACACCCGGGCATCAACACAACAAACTGCCCCAATTCAACCTTAGGCAATGCACGTAACATGACAGGTCACATGTCTGCCGTCATAACCAGCGACGTTATCACATATCAAATTAGACATCCACACTTTCATTTCCTTTCTATGTGGCCATAGTGTCTTTACATCGTTCTCCAGAAAGCCATTTCCAAGACCAATATATGTTTTTTCAGTGTACCTGCTCAGTGCCACACTTCACAACCAGATAAAATTACACCTTCTATGTACCACTTAAACCGTCAAATAAGAAAATATGTTAGACAAAATATTAAAATTATTGGTCAAATACAGAAATAGCTCGTCCAAACTTATAAAAAGTACGAACATTTGTTAACCTATTGGGAAAAATATCAAGCAAGTAGGAAAGTTTGTTACTCAAATAGAAAAAAATATTGACCACATAACGATATATCTTGACCACACTTATGAAAAGTAGGGAAATTTGTTAGTCAAATGAGAAAAAACAAAAGAATGACCAAGTAACGAAATACCCCCACCAAACTTATGAAAAGTACGAAACTTTGTTAAGCAAGTATGAAAATGTATCGACCAAATAGAGAAATATATCACCCAAACTTATAAAAAGTAGGAACATATGTTAACCAAATGGAAAATATCTTGGCCAAATAGGAAACTTTGTTAACCAAATGTGAACAAACAAAACAAATATTGATCAAGTAAAGAAATAACTCCTCCAAATTTATGAAAAGTACGAAACCTTGGTACCCAAATGCGACAAATGTAGGTCAAATACTGAAATATCTCGTCCAAACTTATGAAAGGTAGAAAATTGTCTTAACCAACTGGGGTAAATATTACTCAAACTAAGAAACATGTCGACTGAAGTAGGAAATTACGTGAACCAAAGTAATAAAATTGTTGGTTAAATACGAAAAAGTATCGGTCAAACTTATAGATGTCTCGTTTAAACTTATAAAATATATGAAAATTTGTTAGGTAAAGGTGAAAAATATTGGCCAAGTAATGTAATATCGCATCCGAACTTATAAAATGTACGAGTTAACCAAAGGCGAAAAGGCCAAAATACGAAATGTCTCGACCAAGCTTATAAAAATCTAGGAAAAAATATGACAACTAAAATATTGATCAAAAGGTATCAATCCAAACATTATAAAAATTACCAAATGTGAAAAATATCGTCCAAAGACAGAAATATTTCAACTAAACTTATAAATAAGGCAACAAAACTTGTAAACAATTTTGGTCAAGTACAGAAATAGCTATGGAAAAAACTAAGTCCACAAAACTAAGAAAAGAAAAATGTAACTTCAGTAGTCAAATGTGTCTTGAAGTTTTATCTGAAAAGACATTTCACAATACATAATCAGCACCACTTTCCTTGTTTTACGTTACCGAAGGCCTTCACCGTATCTGGTACAGAAACCCATATACATCACTCAGCTCTCCACACTCTTGGTTTCTTTCTAATACAAAGTGGTCACATCACCAAGAACTTCAAACCTCCATGGTACACGTGCTCCATTGAAACACCCATGACAGTTAACAACATGTATGGCCATGTAATCTGTGAGTCCATTGGGGATAGTTCATCCGAGTATTCGTCACCAAAGATCAATTTCCCATGGCTGACATCTTCAACTTGCTATACCACATCTTATTCTAATATACACTTTACATGAAATTTTCCAAATTTGGGGGTCTATTAAAGAATACGTAATGAGATACATAAAGACACCAAGAACATATCAGACAAAACAACTCACAAACCAGACTTAGAACTAAAACTTAAACCATATCAGATGAACCTCCCAACAAGTACTACTAGAACTCAAAACATAACGATATTAAGGAAACACATACTAGTTTATTTCTGTTTATAACTGTTTTAATATGGCAGAGAGAAACATGGTAATTAGACTATATCTGCCTTCTTCACTGCTGTCCTTTGTTCGATGACTTTTCTTCTGTCCTTGTCCTTCAGGACTGGATTCAAATTTTTTTTTTTTCAAGTCTTGTACACGCCTTTCAAAATGCTCACGTTCTCTGATTACATGGTGCCAGTTACCATTGCGTTCTTCGGTGCCAACAGTATGCACTGTCAAGAAGTGACGTTCTGGTGCAAAATATTAACCTGTGGAGGTAAATAAAACACATTGAAACTTACAAGACGGTCACACATACTACTTCACTAAAGAAAAAAGAAAAAAAAAAAAAAAAAAAAAAACAGTAAAAATATTCATGATGAGAAGTGTTAAAAGGCATCAAAAACAGACTGTCGACATTCTATTGGTCACGTCTTGAGAAAAGGTAAAGGTATAGTCACTGACGGTTTGTAGTATAGAGAGATGTACATAGAAAACATGTATAGCAGCTAGGTCTTCTGTATTAGACATGTTTACAAAAAATATACATGTGAACTATGATCATTACTAACCATACACACCTTATTCGTTGATGACGAACACCTTCGGACACCGACAGTAGGATAGTTTTCGTTCCACAACACATTAATTTTCTTGAGAGACTCTGGGGCATGACTACTATCCAAAAGGTCAATATCTTCATCTGAAGACGAATCATCACCCCAAGCAAAGGTTGTCTCTGGTACATCTAAAGCTGGCTGGGTGCCACGAGTAGGTTTCTGGCAGAACAATTTTTTTTTCGATTGATTATTTTTATAAGTGTGGTTGAGATATTTCTTATTTTGGTCTTTTCATACTTGGTTAACTACTACTTTTTATACATTTGACTGAAATATTTCTGTATTTGTCACAACTTCTTCTAAGACTTTGTTCATGTCTGGTAATGTCATCTCTGTTCCATCAAGAAAAAATACAACGTCATGAACACAATCCACTAAAGAATATCAACAAAAATCTTGGTTTCAATATTTAATCACCAAAATATGTATGTCATTGATTCTTTCTTACGATATATCACTAAACTGTTTTGATGATTAAATATTGAAACCAAGATTTTTGTTGATATTCTTTAGTGGATTGTGTTCATGACGTTGTATTTTTTCTTTATGGAACAGAGATGACATTACCAGACATGAACAAAGTCTTAGAAGAAGTTGTGACAAATACAGAAATATTTCAGTCAAATGTATAAAAAGTAGTAGTTAACCAAGTATGAAAAGACCAAAATAAGAAATATCTCAACCACACTTATAAAAATAATCAATCGAAAAAAAAAAATTGTTCTGCCAGAAACCTACTCGTGGCAACCAGCCAGCTTTAGATGTACCAGAGACAACCTTTGCTTGGGGTGATGATTCGTCTTCAGATGAAGATATTGACCTTTTGGATAGTAGTCATGCCCCAGAGTCTCTCAAGAAAATTAATGTGTTGTGTAACGAAAACTATCCTACTGTCGGTGTCCGAAGGTGTTCGTCATCAACGAATAAGGTGTGTATGGTTAGTAATGATCATAGTTCACATGTATATTTTTTGTAAACATGTCTAATACAGAAGACCTAGCTGCTATACATGTTTTCTATGTACATCTCTCTATACTACAAACCATCAGTGACTATACCTTTACCTTTTCTCAAGACGTGACCAATAGAATGTCGACAGTCTGTTTTTGATGCCTTTTACCACTTCTCATCATGAATTTTTTTACTGTTTTTTTTTTTTTTTTTTTTTTCTTTTTTCTTTAGTGAAGTAGTATGTGTGACCGTCTTGTAAGTTTCAATGTGTTTTATTTACCTCCACAGGTTAATTTTGCACCAGAACCTCACTTCTTGACAGTGCATACTGTTGGCACCGAAGAACGCAATGGTAACTGGCACCATGTAATCAGAGAACGTGAGCATTTTGAAAGGCGTGTACAAGACTTGAAAAAAAATTTTTTGAATCCAGTCCTGAAGGACAAGGACAGAAGAAAAGTCATCGAACAAAGGACAGCAGTGAAGAAGGCAGATATAGTCTAATTACCATGTTTCTCTCTGCTATATTAAAACAGTTATAAACAGAAATAAACTAGTATGCGTTTCCTTAATATCGTTATGTTTTGAGTTCTAGTAGTACTTGTTGGGAGGTTCATCTGATATGGTTTAAGTTTTAGTTCTAAGTCTGGTTTGTGAGTTGTTTTGTCTGATATGTTCTTGGTGTCTTTATGTATCTCATTACGTATTCTTTAATAGACCCCCAAATTTGGAAAATTTCATGTAAAGTATATGTTAGAATAAGATGTGGTATAGCAAGTTGAAGATGTCAGCCATGGGAAATTGATCTTTGGTGACGAATACTCGGATGAACTATCCCCAATGGACTCACAGATTACATGGCCATACATGTTGTTAACTGTCATGGGTGTTTCAATGGAGCACGTGTACCATTGAGGTTTGAAGTTCTTGGTGATGTGACCACTTTGTATTAGAAAGAAACCAAGAGTGTGGAGAGCTGAGTGATGTATATGGGTTTCTGTACCAGATACGGTGAAGGCCTTCGGTAACGTAAAACAAGGAAAGTGGTGCTGATTATGTATTGTGAAATGTCTTTTCAGATAAAACTTCAAGACACATTTGACTACTGAAGTTACATTTTTCTTTTCTTAGTTTTGTGGACTTAGTTTTTTCCATAGCTATTTCTGTACTTGACCAAAAATTTTCACAAGTTTTGTTGCCTTATTTATAAGTTTAGTTGAAATATTTCTGTCTTTGGACGATATTTTTCACATTTGGTAATTTTTATAATGTTTGGATTGATACCTTTTGATCAATATTTTAGTTGTCATATTTTTTCCTAGATTTTTATAAGCTTGGTCGAGACATTTCGTATTTTGGCCTTTTCGCCTTTGGTTAACTCGTACATTTTATAAGTTCGGATGCGATATTACATTACTTGGCCAATATTTTTCACCTTTACCTAACAAATTTTCATATATTTTATAAGTTTAAACGAGACATCTATAAGTTTGACCGATACTTTTTCGTATTTAACCAACAATTTTATTACTTTGGTTCACGTAATTTCCTACTTCAGTCGGCATGTTTCTTAGTTTGAGTAATATTTACCCCAGTTGGTTAAGACAATTTTCTACCTTTCATAAGTTTGGACGAGATATTTCAGTATTTGACCTACATTTGTCGCATTTGGGTACCAAGGTTTCGTACTTTTCATAAATTTGGAGGAGTTATTTCTTTACTTGATCAATATTTGTTTTGTTTGTTCACATTTGGTTAACAAAGTTTCCTATTTGGCCAAGATATTTTCCATTTGGTTAACATATGTTCCTACTTTTTATAAGTTTGGGTGATATATTTCTCTATTTGGTCGATACATTTTCATACATGCTTAACAAAGTTTCGTACTTTTCATAAGTTTGGTGGGGGTATTTCGTTACTTGGTCATTCTTTTGTTTTTCTCATTTGACTAACAAATTTCCCTACTTTTCATAAGTGTGGTCAAGATATATCATTATGTGTTCAATATTTTTTTCTATTTGAGTAACAAACTTTCCTACTTGATTGATATTTTTCCCAATAGGTTAACAAATGTTCGTACTTTTTATAAGTTTGGACGAGCTATTTCTGTATTTGACCAATAATTTTAATATTTTGTCTAACATATTTTCTTATTTGACGGTTTAAGTGGTACATAGAAGGTGTAATTTTATCTGGTTGTGAAGTGTGGCACTGAGCAGGTACACTGAAAAAACATATATTGGTCTTGGAAATGGCTTTCTGGAGAACGATGCAAAGACACTATGGCCACATAGAAAGGAAATGAAAGTGTGGATGTCTAATTTGATATGTGATAACGTCGCTGGTTATGACGGCGGACATGTGACCTGTCATGTTACGTGCATTGCCTAAGGTTGAATTGGGGCAGTTTGTTGTGTTGATGCCCGGGTGTCCTTTGGTGTAACCGGATAACACTAGGACTACACGGTTATAGAAAAGAGAGAAAGAAGGGGGTGACCATTTTACCCTTCGGATGCAGTGTTGAGGATGCAGTGTATTCACTCCTATACACAGTGATCATCATACGTTAGGTTCCCTGACTCGACAACCGATAAGACACCCTTTTTCTATAGTTTCCCTCTTAATCACGTGTCTCAGATGTCCCATTACCCCTGTGACCGGATGTGACGCCATATTTGACCAGTTTTAGTGAATGAGACGTAGTTTGGTTGTAGCAATTACCCATGTGTGATAGGGTGCGACGCCATCTTTGACCGGATGTAACTATTGTCCATGTGTGTCGACTGTACCACTAGGTGCTATTGATCAATACAAAATCAGTGCTCGAGGCGCTCCTGTCAGGGAAATTACCAATACTAAGGACACTACTTTCTGAACTTAGCAGGCGGCATGACGTCGTGAACATGTCATCGATCACTTTAACCATCACCATGTCACTACACGTACCATACTCTACAATTTAAGTGCTCATTCGACCACTTGACCACTACTTGACCACAACTTGACCATTACTTGACCACCTCATCGATCACTTTCACCAACACCGTTTCACTACACATACTTTCCTCTACATTTTAAGTGATCATTCGACCATTTGACCACTACTTGAACACTACTTGACCACTATTTGACCATGTCATTACTTATTTTACCATCACCGTTTCACTACGCGTACCATACCCTACAATTTAAGTGGTCATTCGACTACTTGACCACTACTTGACCACTATTTGAACACCACTTGACCACCTCTTGATCATCACCATGTCACTATACCTACTTTCACAGACAATTTAAGTAGTCACTTGGCCATTTACCACTACTTAACCACTACTTGTCCACGTCATCGATCACTTTAACAAACACAGGTTCACTACACGTACTTTCCCCTACAATTTAAGTGGTCACTCGACCACTTAACCCCTACTTGCCCGGTACTTGGCCACTACTTGACCACTACTTGACCATTGCTTGACCACTAATTTACCACCCTTTAATCATCACCATATCATTACAATCACTTTTCCCTAAAATTTTCTCACTTTACCACTACTTGACAACTGCTTGACCACTAATTTACCACCCTTTAATCATCACCATATCATTTCAACCACTTTCCCCTAAAATGTCCTCACATGACCACCACTTGACCACTGCTTGACCACTAATTTACCACCCTTTAATCATCATCATATCATTACAACCACTTTTTCGCTAAAATTTCCTCAGTTGACCACCACCTGCCCACTGCTTGACCACTAATTTACCACCCTTTAATCATCACCATATCATTACAATCACTTTTTCCCTAAAATTTCCCAAGTTTGAGAACAAATATTGGTCTTGGAAATGGGTTTCTGGGGGAACGAAGCAAAGACCCGTGTAGACACAAGGGGGAGAGAGAAAGATATATATATTAGATTTTGATTTACCGATATGAAATCGTATGATGTTAGTGTTCGAGTACTTATCTAGCTACGTATCCACTCACCCACCCTTAACATCTAATTTCACTAAGCCATACCACTACAACCAATAATAAGGTCATCTGTACTTTTAATAGGTTTTCATTTGTACCCGTATGCTAATAGTATATATACCACTCACCCTCTACATATCACTAATAACCACTATCCACCCCCTGACAACGAATAACACTATCCCGTACACACTACAACCACTAATACCGACCATCTTTACTTTTTAAGATTTTCATTTATAACCCTATGATAATACTGTAATACCACTACAACCCTCTAACTAGCATTAATAACCTCTACCCACTCTTTATCAACGAATGACACCAAGCCATACCCACAGCAACCAATATTACCGGCCATCTTTACATTGTAATGTTTTCATTTGTAACCGTATGATGATAATGTATAGGCCATTACTTTCCTCAATAGATCACTAATAACTGGTATCCACCGCTTATCACCGAGTTTCACTAAGCCATACACACCGCAATCGAGTTTCACAAAGCCATACCCATTACAACCAATAATACCGGCCATCATTACATTTTAAGGTTTTCATTTGTAACCGTATGATGATAGTGTATAGGCCAATACATCCCTATACTGATCACTAATAGTCGCTACCCACCCCTTACCAACGAATTTCACTAAGCCATACCCGAGACAATCAATAATATGGACCATCTTTACTTTTTAATATTTTCATTTGTAACCCTTATGTTGATAGTGTATTGGTCACTAAGACCCCCTACGGATCACTACTAGCCGCTACCCACCTCTTAACATTAAATTTCACTAAGCTATACCCGCTAAAATCATTAATATCGGCCGTCTTTACTTTTTAAGGTTTTCATTTGTAACCCGTATGATGATAGTAAAAACGCCACGGTGACCCTCTACAGACGACTAATAACCACTACCCACCCCTTAGCAACGAATTTCACTAAGCTATACCCGCTGCAATCAATATTATCGGCCCTTTTTACTTTTTAAGGTTTTCATTTGTAACCCGTATGATGATAGTGTATAGGTCACTACGACCCTCTACATAGCACTAATAGCCGCTACCCACCCCTCACCAACGAATTTCACTAAGCTATACCCGCTAAAATCAATAATAATATCGACCATCTGTACCTTTTAAGGTTTTCATTTGCAACCCTGTGATGATAGTGTTTAAACCCAAATCACCTAGCGTCACCCCATGCGCCCACCCCCTCGCCACCACCCCGCACCCCGTCGTTATTTATTTTTATTTTTATTTATTTTATTTTATTTTTTAATAATTAATTAACATTTTTATACACCCACTCAATAGTTATCTGCCCTTAGAAACATAAAATCTTAGAATTATCGCCCTTACATATGACCTAGATATCACCCCTTACCCCACCCAACTTCATGACCGAGGGGGAGTGAAAATCACCCGAGGTCAAGGTCAATCCACAGGTCAATCCACCAAATAATAATCGAATTGCACATTGTATACTACTATCCGACGCAAGCGACGAAAACCTATACAAATTTTGTCGCGGAAAAATTCGACGGAAACTGAAATCAACGAAAACCGACGGCTACGAAAACCGAGGTTTCACAGTTTATATTTATATGCGCTTGATCTAGCCAGGGCCAGCAGCAGAGGCGGTCAAAAGAATGCCTAACAGGAACGTGATAGATCAATCCCTGATTCCATAAGAGTTGTATACATTACAGCTGGTGGACACGGCCGTGAAAGGATAGCTTCAACAGAAACATCTTCCGCTGTAGAACATTCTCCGGCTCCCTGTGATGCCAATTATACAGCTGGCTGTAGATGCGGCCTCCCTTCTTGATGACTTGCTACCGAATGGCCTCTTCGTGTCAGGTCCCGGAAGGACACACTCACGGAACCTGCCGAAGATCTCCGAGCATTACCTCACGAAAGTGAAGGCTACTCAGCATTCCCCGAGTTTTATCTGAATGTGCGATTTATAAAAGAAAAGATCTACGCACACTCAAAGAGTTGAGTGATGATTTTCGGGACCCGTGAAGTTCATGACAATCCCGATACATAACATCTCAAGGTCCCAGAAGACGGTCCTAACTCTTTTTTTTTTTTGCTCTGAAATCCCCCCTCACCCGCCTTAAAATGTGGGCTAGCCACCGAGACGGGGTGGGACAGAGTGGGTACTGTGTTGTCCCTCTGAGACCCACTTGCATTTTGCGACAGGAGTATATACAACATTAAAATCTGAAGCTCCTCATCTGGTACTAGTTAGGTGTGTATGTCATTCCCTTCAGCTGGCAGTGCCACATTTTTGTAAAACAATTGGCACTCAATGGGTGGTGTGGTCAATAGCGCACACTTCGCCTTTACTTTCCAGAACATTTCATGGTGCTTAGTTTCGGCTGAGTCAACCCTGGAGCAATAGTGGGGACTCAATTACATGATCTACGGGCTAACCATTAGCTATCGTGCGTGCCCTCGACGGCCTGTGCACTTTGTAAGTGAAATGTAAAGGGAAACAAGATACCACTTTTTCACGGGAAAAATAATATTTATTTTATTGTTTGCAAGGGACATAACTCGCCAACGTTTTTGCTACAGAAGCAATTAGTTGCATTAATTGTTAAATCTTTAATATAATGACACCACTTATTCACAGTTAACACAACAATTTGACATCCTAAAGTCTCAAATACTTTTACTGCTAAAAATGAATAAAATGTACGTGTTAATGCAATATATACAATGTTTAAACACTGCAAGCTCCGAGCACGATGTTAACCACTGTCCCCCAGATGGACGACCTGCTTTCTGGTTTCTCTTCACAACGTATAAATTATTGCTGGCGCTCAAAGCAATTTCTAATGCGGCCAATTGTTTGTGTAGATGATTGTAAGCGCCACAACCGTTTCTTCCGCTTACGGTGTACAAGTTACAGTCTAATAACTTAGTCATGTATGCCAATGGCTTTGTGTTTACAATGAAAAGAAAAGGAGGGCGGTGTTAAAGGCGACTGGATCAACTTCATTGCACCTGGTTATGTCCCATAAGGCTCGGTCTCTTTCCGTAAAACAGCCTACTGAGTCCCTCGCACAGAGCACGAATTCTGTAGCTATGGTAGGGTGAAAGAGAGAGAGAGGCGATGTGCGTGATTGGGGGGGGGGGGGCGTTGTTGGTGGGAGCGGAGAGCGTGTGTAAAGGGGAAAGTGTTCTTTTTTACTCTTTCTGGGAGCATAAGGGTGTGTGTGGGATAAGGTGCTGTGTTTGTGTGTGTGTGTGGGGGGGGGGGGGTGGACGAGGTGAGAGAGAGGTAGTGGCATGGCTGACATGGGAGTGTGGCCTGGAGACTCTCGCCTGTCAACCTCCAGGTGATGGGTTCAAATCTAATTCGGATGTCGCAGGTCAGCATGGTCGAATGGGTAAGAACGCGTGTTCTTAAACATCCGTTGTGGTGATGCCGAGGTAAGCGGTTCAACCCCTACACCGGATAGCTGGACTAAAATGTCCTGACGTCCTTGTTGTCCAGACCTGTCGTCCTTGACTTGGAGACGTAAATTACAAGTACCTCTGAAGTCGGAGTGGGTTCGCCTGATAGCGTGGAACACTGTTAATAGGGACAGCTAATCCACATGCAAAATTCAGCCCATCACTACCATAAATAGTGTGTATGCCTACGCTTGAGTTCAAAGCGAGCGAGCGAAAACAAACAAACAAACAAACAAACAAACAAACTTCGGATTGATTCGAATTTTTTACGAATTAACCTGGGCTCCCTGGTTGACCTAACCTTAAGTAGGCACCAGGACATGTCTGGGGAAAATAAAGACGGTCGGACCGATACTAGACACATCGCCCACCTAGCGCCGATTTATCTGTACAAACTAAGAGCCCGGATAAATGAAATAAATCCATGCCCACGCGGAGAGTATCCGAGCGCACGGCGACCAGATTCGGCCGGCAGGCATGCTAGCTACAGTTCCAGCTCGGCTACCTCCAACCGCCAAGCTCATGTCAGTTTCCGGAATACTTGAAGGTAGTCAACAAGTAAGTGTGACGGGAAACAGACGCTTGTTGTTCTGCTCTGCTAAGCGTTAAAAAATAAGCCAGTGACGGCCGGTTGGTAAACAGATGTGATCAAATGAAAAGACCACGAACCCATAGCCATATCATTGTTTGACGTGCAGATTAATGCAGGAAAGGAAGCAGTTAGTGCTTGATTGCTTGCTGGTCAGCAAGAGCAAACTACTGAACGTAAACTTACCGAGAAGATCAACTAGAAGGTTGGGGTTGATTGTAATGTCCTACAAAGGACATGTAACAACAACAACAAACAGGGAACAAACAACCACACATGAACCCTTTTTCAAGTGCACAAGCCCTATAGTTACTCAGCACAGAATTGGTACGATCAGTCCATATACGCTGGCGGAGATGTTAAGGGGAGATCAGAGCACCTATGGATAAGTCCGGTGTGCAATGATAATGATCTTTACTAAACACTAATTCTAAGAGTTTGTAATATTACAGCTCAAACACCTCGTTGTAGGATTCACAAGCGCCCTTAAAGTCACCTGTTTGTCCTGCATCTCTTACTACAGTGACGATGCCTGGCCCATCTATTGCCCCTTTCCCCTCGTCCGTAAAACGATCGGCTCGCTCTGAGAACATCATAGAGCAGAACATGAAAAATGCACGATCTGAACATTGAAGAAAGCTTGTTTATAAACAGGATCATTTATCATTAACCGAAATATGTTGCCATAGTGGATGTCACGGTGGTTTTAAAATATGTTGCCATAGTGGATGCCTTATGCAGACATGCGTGGCTGCTGGGCTTCTGGTTGACTGCCACTGCCATCGACGATGAACTGTATTTTCGTGGACTGTGTGGGTGAACATCTAGGAAACATCCAGATGGGAAAATGACTGCCGATTCCATCAGAGATAAACTGGTTGTTTCGTGGAGGACTATTGTGTTGACATTCTGGCGGCGGCATTATACACAGTGTATCTGTGCGGGCTGTTGTTTGTCGAGACTCCTGTCTTTTCCACTTTTCACATTGGGCAGTGGGGAGCGTTTTATGTGATATTCGCTGGCACAGGAACGGAGCATAATGGGGACAACCCGTTGCTGTGAAGTTGGAACCGCAACTAACTAACTAACGGTGGTTTTGAAGGAGCAAATCAACATTTACCAGAAGTAGAACTGGTAAGTCTGATTATAGCACAGTCGGAAATCACACAATGGACGTTAAGGTCAGATCCTTCTTTAGTACACAAATATACACATGTAGTTACAAATACACACCAAATATAGAAAAGTTACTTAGCTGATGCTAATCCTGCCCGGCTGTCGTCTGTCTTGTTGTACCATACAGTGATGCAGAAAGAACAGTAATAGAAAACAATGTTCCAGGAACAAGTGGTGGGGGTAGACCGGAGCGAAGGTGGGAACGGGACATTACAGACAATCCTGGCACGAGAATGTATGAGACGGGAGAACTAGCCAGAAGTCTAGTCTTTCTGTGGGGCCATGATGAGACGGGGAACTGGCCAAACATCGAATCTTTCTGTGGGGCCATGATGAGACGGGGAACTGGCCAAACATCGAATCTTTCTGTGAGGCCATGATGAGACGGGGAACTGGCCAAACATCGAATCTTTCTGTGAGGCCATGATGAGACGGGGAACTGGCCAAACATCGAATCTTTCTGTGGGGCCGTGATGAGACGGGGAAGTGGCCAAACATCGAATCTTTCTGTGGGGCCATGATGAGACGGGGAACTGGCCAAACATCGAATTTTTCTGTGGGGCCATGATGAGACGGGGAACTGGCCAAACATCGAATCTTTCTGTGGGGCCATGATGAGAGAGTTGTTCAGCACAGAACGTGCTGCATGTTGATGATAAGTATGGTACAAGGACCAGTCCTGGAGGTGGAGATATAAATCACATTGACTATAACACCTTGAGTGTTTTATATAATTTTGTATTCCGGATGTTGTGTTGGTGTTCAATTTCCTTGCAATGTTCCTCAAGCTTCCCAATTTTCCTGTGAATCTCTTCATATGTTTCCTTGTTATTTTTGTTATTTATTCTTACTTCGATGAGTTTTAAGATGTCTTCCGTCATCCATTTCTTGCGTTCTATTATCTTTATTTTTGGGATGGTTGTTTCCGCAGCTTGGTTGACTGATTTCTTTAATATTTCCCATTGGTCACTGGCGTCTTGAAATAATATTTCCATATCGGACAATGCATCGAATCTGTTCTTTACCTCTACGTTGAATTTAACTTTTATTTCCTACACTTACAAATTTCCACTACACTTACAAATAGCATAATAATCATTCTAACAGTGGTACGGTATATTTTTTCTTTCGCATATCCTTTACATGACATCGCTGTCAACACCAGCAATTTACCGCTGTTGTTGATTTCTTGGCAAGATTACGCTCAGTAGTTTGCCATTGCTTTCTGAGCGGCCGGCTCACTTATCCCTAAGTCACCAACGCGGCGAGAACCGCTACCAATTCTCGCACGCTCCGTTACCCCAGGTGGAAAAACGGGATTACAGAGAAAGCCGTTAAACCTCTAGGCCAGGGAGACCGACATATCAACCTTAGAGAATTATATTAGCCATGTCAAAATTATTATTAGTATTAATGAGTGATGTATTATTGATTATTGCACATTTTCAATACTTTTTAAAGCACACATTGTTATTGTTGTGTAAGATTAGTCTTATAAGTGATGTTTGAATGAAATAATGTATGACAGCAGCGAGATAAGAAGGACAGAACGTCTGACAGGCCTGCACGCCCAAATCTTAACCCTATGAACATAGAGCTTGTTGGAGTATTTGATCACTGACATTCCCGCCACAAGCATAGACAAGCCTTCATTCTGAACTTCTTCTTCTTTTACTTTCTATCACACAATGGGGCATAGGCTCTCAATGAACTCCCGCCACGCCCCCCCCCTCCCATCTTTAATTGTTCCATTGAGCTGTGTCCACGTCCTTCCTATATTGTTCATGTCTATATCTACTTCTCTTCTCCGTGAGTTTTTAGGTCTTCCTCCATTTCCTTTTCACTGTGTGTTCCAGAATAAACCTTTTCTAGTTATACTATTATCGGGTTGTCTCAGACTATGGCTTACCTACCCTCATCAATCATTTAGCTTTCAAGACGCATTCAACCAAGACAGGATTCAGATAAGCAGCCTCTGTATTTTCATGTAGTGTTCCTCGATTAGTTTTGTGTCTGTTTGTGTTGTTTTGTTATGTGCTGACGAAGGCTTTGGCCGCATTTTGTTTCTTGTAATGATGTTCTAGTAAAGCTCATAACCTACTTCTCGTTTTTTTTTTTTTGGTGATTCATTTATCTCTTAGCTAGTACAAGCTTGTTTTCTTTACCTCTTGGTTCATTGCTATTTATCGTTTTCTCTCCATGGTCTCTACACAGTGGCGTGCAGATGGGGGTGCGGGGGTGCGACGGCCCCGGCATCCAGCCAGGAGGGGGTATCCAGTTAAGGAGAGGGGGCAGCAGAGTGCAGTCGGAGGGGAGGAGGAATGAATGAGGTACAGAACAATTTAGGGGCATCCAATCAAGGGATTGGCCCCGGGCACCAAAGAACCTCTGCACGCCACTGTCTCTACATTATAGTGTGTGTTTTATTTTAGTTGCCTCAATATAAAATTCAATATCTCAGTAACCAACTGAGGGAAAATGATGAGATTTAGTATATAACCTTATCATTATGTCCACCCAACAAAAAAATTTTTGTTCTGGAGATTTTACAGCAGATTTCAAAGTTAGTTTATATGCGGTATATTAATTACGACTTAAAGATTACGTCCATGATTTTAACAGTATTACAGCTTCACCAAGAGACGTCCCGGCAGATTTTGAAATTTTCACGTGATTTCCGTTTTGAAACAAACAGCGCGAAGATTCAGAGGTGTCTCCAAATGGGGGTTCTTTCATGAAACGTGATTATATAAATAAACTAGCTGATAAGGCCCGGCTTCTGGCGGGGATCTATCTATCTATCTATCTATCTATCTATCTATCTATCTATCTATCTATCTATCTATCTATCTATCTATCTATCTATCTATCTATCTATCTATCTATCTATCTATCTATCTATCTATCTATCTATCTATCTACCTACCTACCTACCTACCTACCTACCTATCTATCTATCTATCTATCTATCTATCTATCTATCTATCTATCTATCTATCTATCTATCTATATATCTATTTATCTATCTATCTATCTATCTATCTATCTATCTATCCAACATAATATGGGGAAATATAATTGCATCATACAATTTCCAACAAATAGTACAACAAGCTACTAGAGTAACAAAGTCATCTTCAACAATCATAGATCACATTTATGTAACTTGCTCAGACAACATCATAGAATGCACCGTACCCAATTGTGCAATGAGCGATCACTACCCAATATGCTGCACGTGGTCTAAAAAAGGAATTAAAACTCCTAAACATAAACACATAAGTGTAAAATATAGAAGTTACAAAAATTTCAACCAAAACGCATTTTTACAGGACTTGCTCAGTTTACCTCTAGACAATGTATATCAGCTTCCTGACCCGGATGATGCTTTGGAATTCTGGATGAAAACCTTTATTGATGTTTTTGATAGACATGTGCCAATCAAGGAAGTTCGAGTAAAACACCACGTCAAGTCACCCTGGATCACACAGGAAATACTTGAAATTATGAGAGACAGAGATAAAGCACATAAAAAGCGGGATCTCAACGTATACCGTACTCTTAGAAACAAAGTTCAATATACCATACGACGGGAAAAGAAAAAATTACTTTAAGAACTTAGTAATAGATAAAACAAATAGTAAGGATATATGGAAGGCAATTAACACTTTGACAAACAAGTATAACTCCCGAAATTCCTTACCATCAAATCATATTACATGCGACCAATTCAGTAAGTTTTTTCAAACTGACATAGACCAGTTGAAGGCTTCAATACCTAATTCTCCTTGCAACTTATCTTTGCTGTCATCGTTTTGCGAGAGTAGATGCTCCCGCAATATTCTTTCCGACATACCGCTAATGACAATCACTGAAGTATTCACTTACCTCAATAACCTAAAAAACACAACCTCATCTGGCTTAGATGGAATCAGCAACCGGATTCTCCGTCGTGCTGCGCCAGTGATCAGTATATCACTAACCTATGTATATAATCAGTGTCTCACCAAAGGCCACTTTCCATCAGCTCTCAAAATCGCTAAAGTGTACCCTCTTCTTAAATCTGGTTCATTGGACAATGGTCTCCCGAACAATTACAGACCCATTTCTTTACTATCATCACTATCTAAGCCACTAGAAAAACACATCCATAAAGTAACATTACAGTATTTAGTTCGCAACAAGCTTATTGTTGACAGCCAATCAGGATTTCGACCAAAGTATTCTTGCCATACGGCCCTAACAAACATGATAGAAAATTGGCACGAGAGTATAAACAACAACAATCTATGTGGAACTGTGTTTATTGATTTCAAGAAAGCATTTGATATGATAGACCATGTTATTTTAATTAAGAAACTTGAGACAATGAAAATTGGTCCTAATGTAGTCACTCTAATATCATCTTTTCTATCGGACAGAAAGCAAGTAGTATCACATAATAAATCGCTGTCTCAAACCACTACATTCAATATTGGAGTACCACAAGGCTCTATTCTTGGCCCTCTATTATTTGCCATATATATTAACGATCTACCTTTGCATCTTTCATCGTCCTGCGATCTATTTGCAGACGACTGTACAGTGTACACAAACGCTGAAAACTGTATTTTACTGGAGTCGTCTTTACAACAAGAATTAAATAATGTAGTTAGGTGGAGCTATTCAAACCGTATGCAAATTAATATCACTAAAACAAAATCAATGTTATTAACAACCAGACAAAGACTTCAAACTCTAAGCTCACACACATCACTTCAACTTCACATCGATAACATGCCAGTAGAAAGTGTAATTGAGCACAAAACATTAGGCCTAATCATTGATAGAAACCTAACCTTTAATTCCCACGTTCAAGCGCTCATTAAACAAACAGCGAAAAAAGTCTACCAACTCGCCAAAATTAAAAACTTCCTTGATGAGGACACAAGGAAACTATTCTATACTTCTCATATTCAGACACACTTTGACTACTGCTCTACAATCTGGGACGGTTGTTCTAATTCAAACACCAAGCGACTTTACTCACTCCAGAAACGGGCCATGAGTCTAATTTATAGCAAACATTTATCTGACAATCCCAGCCTGTATAAACGCCTTCAGGTGCTACCACTCCGCAAACGCCTGCTTTTCAATAAAGCTAAACTAATTCACAAAATCTTGCATCGGAATGCCCCAAATTACCTTTGGCCATTGTTTAAATATAATGCTAGACACAGTAAACGTTTAAATATATTACACATTCCGAAGCCTAGGATTGACTTATACAAAACAAGCTTAACGTACTCTGCAGCTCAGCTGTGGAACAATCTTCCACAAGAAATAAAAGACATCACCAATCCTTATTCATATAATCGCAAATTACTCGAACACTATCTCAGTACGGATTACCTTCCCCCATAATAATAGTGATAATAATAATAATAACAAAACCCTAGTATAACAGCCAGTCCCCTTTTGGTAGGCCAGTATATTCCACATGGCTAATAAGTGTCTGA
>OY992878.1:19088528-19213528 GCA_963921405.1 Cepaea hortensis | reverse complement strand
AGAGAGAGAGAGCTGAGCAGATGCATGTCATGTAACACGCATGTTATGTAACACGCGAATCCATATGTTTGTGTATTCTCATCTGTCATATTATCAGTTAAATACCATTTGATTTTATCATGCATAATCTAAACTTATGTTCATTACTGTAGTTTGAGTGAGAGAGTCGGTGAGTGTGAATGAGAGACAGAATGAGTGAGCGTGAGAGTGAATGAGTGAGCGGGAGAGTGAATGAGTGAGCGGGAGAGTGAATGAGTGAGCGGGAGAGTGAATGAGTGAGCGTGAGAGTGAATGAGTGAGCGTGAGAGTGAATGAGTGAGCGGGAGAGTGAATTCGTGAGAGTGAATGAGTGAGTGGGAGAGTGAATGTGTGAGCGGGAGAGTGAATGTGTGTGTGTGTGTGAGAGAGAGAGAGAGAGAGAGAAAGAGAGAGAGAGAAAGAGAGAGAGAGAGAGAGAGAGAGAGAGAGAGAGAGAGAGAGAGAGAGAGAGAGAGAGAGAGAGAGAGAGAGAGAGCATCACTATTTTTACGTCACATACTTTTTTATGTACACATTTTTCTCCATGTTTAACATTTTTACGAGACTGCTCATGACAAGTGTCAGTGTATGTGTGTGAGTAAAGTGTGGGAGTTTGTTCATACTAGTTTCAATACTAACGTGAGACATTTTGTATGTATCTAGATGTGAGGAAGTGTGAGTGTGTGTGGAGGATGTGTGTGAGTGTGGGGATATGTGTGTGTGGGGGATGTGTGGGTGGGGGTATGCGTTTGGATGGGTTGGGGTGTGTGGGTTTTGGTGGGTAGTGATATTTGTGGGTGTTGGTGGGATGTGTGGATGGATGTGTGGGGGGGGGAGTAGGGGTGTGGGAATGGGTGTGGGGATGTGTGTATGGGTGGAGGATATGTGTATGGGACGGATGCGGGGGATGTGTGTTTATGTGAGTGGAGATGTGTGGATGGTTTGAGGAAGTATGTGTGGGAGGCGGGGTTGTGTGGGCAGGGGATTGTGTTGGATGGATTGGGGATGCAAGGGCGGGTGGGGAGAAGTGTATGGTGTGTGAGTTTGAGATATGTGTGCGGTGTGTTATTGTGGGATGTGTGAATGATGTGTGAGTGGAGGGTATGTTTGTGGTGGTATGGGTGAGGATATGTGTGTGGGTGGAGGATAGTGTGGGGATGTGTGTGATGGGTGCGTGGAATGTGCGTATGGGTGGGGTATATGTGTGGGTGAGTAGGTGATGTGTGGTGATTGGGGGAAGTATGTGGGGGTGCGTGGGTGGGAGATGTGTGCGTGGATCGGGAATGTGTGGGTGGGGTGTGTGAGTGGCTTAGGGATATGTAGGTGGGTGAGGGAGTTGTATGTGTCGGGGTGGGATTGTGAGTTGGTGGAGGATGTGTGTGGGTAGGGGTATTGTGATCGAGAGATGTTTGGTTGGGGGTGTGTGGGTGCGTAGTGGAGGATGTATGCGTGAGTGAGTGTGTGTTGGAGGACGGGTAGGGAATGCGTGTGTGGGTGGGGAGAGGTGTGTGGTGTGTTGGTTGGGGATATTGTGTGGGTGAATTATGTGTGTGTGGGTGGGGGATTTTTGTGGTGTGTAAGTGGGGGTATGTGGAGTGGATGGGTAAGGGTATCTGTGTGGGTGTGGGTGGGAATATTGTGTGGTATCTGGGTGGGGGATATGTGTGTGGTGTGTAAGTGGGGTTGTGTTGGTGAGGGATATGTGTGTGTGGTGCGTGGGTTGGGAATAGTGCGTGGTAGGGGGTGTATGTGATGTGCGGGTGGGGGATTGTGTGGTGGGGGATTGAGTTAAGGCATGAGTGTGTGTGTGGAAGTTGTATGTGTGGGTGGTGGGGTGTGTGTGAGTGGATTGGGGATGTATGGGTTGTTAGGGAGATGTGTGTGTGTGTGTGTGGGGGGGGTATTGACATGTCAGTTGGTGGGGATGTGTGTGTATGTTGTGGGGATGTGTAAGTGGATGTGCGATGTGTGGGGTGGTGGGGGATTGTGTGCGTGCGTGGGGAATATGTGGTCGATGGAGATGTAGCTGGGGGATGGGTGGTTTGAGGTGTCGGTGGGGAGAGGATGTGTGGGTTAGGATATGTATGTGGATGGGCGTGGGATGTGTGGGTTGGTGGGGGAATGTTTGTGGGTGGCGAGTGTGTTTTGGTTGGGGGATCAGGTGAGGGCAGTGTGTGTGGGTGGGGGATGTGCGGGAGGGGGATGGGTCGGTTGGCGAGGTATGTATGTGTCCCTTGGTGTGCGTGTGTGTGAGTAGGTGGGAGTGTGTGTGTGTGGGGTGATTTATGGATAGGTGGGAGATGGGCCTCATAACATGGTAATTAGCCTTGTTTATGTTTACAACATTCATTTCACAATGTTTATTTTTCTTCCTATGTAAATGTATAATGCTCTTGATGAACGAAAGACGAGTGATTGGAAGGGCCGAATGTAAGACGGGCCTGCGCGCCCAATTTGTGACCCTAATAAAGTTGATTTGATTTGATTTGATTTGATTCTATCTATCTATCTATCTATCTATCTATCTATCTATCTATCTATCTATCTATCTATCTATCTATCTATCTATCTATCTATCTATCTATCTATCTATCTAACTATCTATCTGCCTACCTGCCTGCCTGAATGCCAGCCCGCCTGCCTGCCCGCCCGCCCGCCTGCCTGCCTGCCTGCTTATCTATCTATCTATCTATCTATCTATCTATCTATCTATCTATCTATCTATCTATCTATCTATCTATCTATCTATCTATCTATCTATCTATCTATCTATCTATCTATCTATCTATCTATCTATCTATCTATCTATCTATCTGCCTACCTGCCTGCCTGCCTGCCTGCCTGACTTACACATAAGTGTAAAATATAGAAGTTACAAAAATTTCAACCAAAACGCATTTTTACAGGACTTGCTCAGTTCACCTCTAGACAATGTTTATCAGCTTCCTGACCCGAATAATGCTCTGGAATTATGGATGAAAACATTTATTGATGTTTTTGATAGACATGTGCCAATCAAGGAAGTTCGAGTAAAACACCACGTCAAGCCACCTTGGATCACCCAGGAAATACTTGAAATTATGAGAGACAGAGATAAAGCACATAAAAAGCGGGATCTCAGAGCATACCGTACTCTTAGAAACAAAGTTCAATATACCATACGACGGGAAAAGAAAAATTACTTTAAGAACTTAGTAATGGATAAAACAAATAGTAAGGATATATGGAAGGCAATTAACACCTCGACAAACAAGTATAACTTCCGAAATTCTTTACCATCAAATCATATTACATGCGACCAATTCAGTAATTTTTTTCAAACTGACATAGACCAGTTGAAGGTTTCAGTACCTAATTCTCCTTGAAACTTATCTTTACTGTCATCGTTTTGCGAGAATAGATGCTCCTGCGATATTCTTTCCGACATACCGCTAATGACAATCACTGAAGTATTCACTTACTTCAGTAACCTAAAAAACACAACCTCATCTGGGTTAGATGGAATCAGCAACCGGATTCTCCGTTGTGCTGCGCCAGTGATCTGTATATCACTAACCTATGTATATAAGCAGTGTCTCACCAAAGGCCACTTTCCATCAGCTCTCAAAATCGCTAAAGTGTACCCTCTTCTTAAATCTGGTTCATTGGACAATGGTCTCCCGAACAATTACAGACCCATTTAGTTTCTATCATCACTATCTAAGCCACTAGAAAAACACATCCATAAAGTAACATTACAGTATTTAGTTCGCATCAAGCGTATTGTTGACAGCCAATCAGGATTTCGACCAAAATATTCTTGCCATACGGCCCTAACAAACATGATAGAAAATTGGCACCAGAATATAAACAACAACAGAATTCGTGCTCTGTGCGAGGGACTCAGCAGGATGTTTTACGAAAAGAGACCGAGCCTTATGGGACATAACCAGGTCCAATGAAGTTTATTCTGTCACCTTTAAACACCGCCCTCCTTTCTTTTCATTGTAAACACAAAGCCATTGGCATACATGGCTACGTTATTAGACTGTAACGTGAACACCGGAAGCGGAAGAAACGGTTGTGACGTTCTCACATAACATCGCACAAGATGGACGATGCTTTTTTTTTTTTTTCAACTTTTATTTCATACAAAGCAATGTGTATTTACAAGTTGTAGTGTGTGTGTTTCTTTTGTTTGTGTATATTACAGAGCGTTGCCGTTTGTTATTGTTAAGTGTGACATTGTGAATAAAACATATACATACATATATACAGTTATGATAATATGACATTTGTGGCATAGTGCATGTAGATACACATTCCTTGCATATGCTTCACTTCCACTTCCGCAAGCGGAATGCATGAAACACCTGTCCATCTCTCCCTCTCTCTCTCTCTCTCTCTCTCTCTCTCTCTCACACACACACACACACACACACACACAAACACACACGCACACACAATCTCATGCTTTCTGGAGACCGCAGTACATTTAAATGCCCCGCGCTTGGACAATAAACTTTAAACTATCATTTCCATTAAAATGTGGCTCCTTTGTAATTTCTGGGTCACTAAGCTCCCGAGGCGAAGGTCGTTGGTGTTGTTGCCTGATGACAAATTTCAGGGTGACGCTCTAGTCCATGATGTCTTTTGTTTGGGGGACAAGAATCAGGGATTTACTACTAGCAATTAGGGTCCATGGTCTGTCCCCAGGGAGATAATTGGTCCAAAATTGTGATAGTGTCTGGGTTTTATATACAATGGGAAGGACTTAAAACCTGGCCACTAAAAGCCACCTTAGCTTACTGGGTACTTAAAGGGCTCATCGAATTTGTTTATACATGGTGGTGCATATTTTTCTTTTGAAACATATCATTACCGTATAACATCATTTTAATACTTAAGATACCGACTTGGTTTAAAGACTGCTACACGCACGTACGCGCACGTGCGCGCACACACACACTCGTACACATGCGCGTGCAAATTCATGCACCACACACGCACACACACCTGCATCAACACACAGACGCATACATATGTTACTGCCAACGGCACAGACACCCATCCACAATATATTTCATCTTGCACATTCAAATATAATAATGGGAAAATTAATAATAATAGTGGCAGTAATAATATTAGTATTAATAATAATAATAATAATATAATTATAAGATTATTAATACCATCAATAAATACATTTACAGTTGTAGTATCCTTTATTTAAAACAAGTTATTTGCTTTTTCTGTAATATGTGCTGTCTTCAGCCAAATATTTTACGAGATTTGCGCTTGTGGGGCTAAGATTAGAATGTTTGCGACTTTTTGTTGGTAAAGTTGTTGGACAATTTCTTTGTTGATTGTTCTGTAATTGTATAGTGCTTTGTTTCTTAATGTCCATATAAGATTTCTGTACTCTGCCAATAGAACAAGTAGCTTTGTGTGGGTGTCTTGTGTGGAGTAAGGAATGGAGTTTATCATGATTGCTTTGTAAACATCTGTTCTTTGTTTCGAATGAGTGTTTAGGATGTTTTGTAGGAGATTTCTTGTTGGCATGATTGTGTTGCATTCGTAATAGATGTGCTCTTCTGATTCTTGGACGTTCCGTCTACAAAGCTGACACTGTAGTATTTGTTTAGTTATTTTTGCTGTTCTCTCTGTTGTTGGGGTCATTCTGTAAACAAACCTATATGTAATTTCCCTTGCTTTTGGAGTAATCTGTTTGTTGTGAATATTAGAGAAAATTTCGGTATAATCTTTTATGAAATATCTATGTCCTCTTTTAATTCTGAGATGTACCGGAGTTGCTTGTAATTTAACTAAATCCCTGTAGATTGTATGTGTTTTCTTGTGTAGTAATTTTTCATGTCCTTTAATGGCTGAAATACATGTTTTGTAGAACGTTGGGAGAGTGCCAAAATAATGTGAGGATGTATTCCTAATAGGTTTTAAAGAAGATAGTCTAATTCCAATGTAATAGTGTGCTAAAGGGTGTTTTTCTGGGTGTTGTAGGATTTCACCTACGTGTTTGATCCTAAGTGCTTGTATTTTGGTTGTTATGTCTTGGAGGGCGATACCTCCATCTTTTTTGTCTTGCATGAGTGTAGTATGTTTGATACTGTAGATGGTGCTGCCAAACACAAAGCGTCTAATCTCTTTGTTTATGTTTGTGACAGTTTGACGTGGGGGATCTAGGACTGTGCACAGATATAGTATTTTTGGAATTATATATGTATTAACAATGGTACTTCTACCAAATATGGTAGTTTTTTTGTATTTGTATCTCTGTAACATATCTGTTATTTTCTTCTCTAGATGTTGCCAAGTGTCTTTGTGTGTCTGATTTGGTTGACATGGGAAGACTATTCCGTACACTTTTATAAGATTGTTTGATGTTAAGTCAAATGGAAAATCCGCCTTAATTTTCCATTTGCCTAAGCCCATTATAGTAGATTTTTGGACGTTTAATTTTGCCCCACTCCCTTTGCCGAAAAACGAGAACGTTTCCAAAATGATCCGTACAGATTTTTCAGTGGTCGGAAAGAAAATGGTATCGTCCGCATAAGCACGCAGCTTTTGTTCACCCTTCCCTGGTATGAACGTACCCCTGACATTGTCGTCCTGTCGTATCTTTTCTAGAAGTGGCTCTAGAGCGACAACGTACAGTAAAGGGGACAAGGGACATCCCTGTCTCACTGACCTAGTCAACCTGAAAGAATTGGTTAGGGTATGGTTTAATAGAATCCGACTTTCCGGTTTCAAATATAAAATTTTGACCCATGTCCTAAAATAATTTCCCACGTTGCAGTGTGAGAGAGTTTTGTGGAGGTATGAGTGAGATATTCTGTCGAATGCTTTTTCTTGATCTAAAGAGAGAATTGAGGACTGACAGTTTTTCAGATGTGTGTAGTTGATGATGTCCCTTATGAAGTGTGTGTGTGTTGCTGGATATTCCGGTGTTGCACACTACATTGCTGGTCTTCATGAATGAGAGATGCCATTACTGGTTTCAATTTATTCGTCAAAGTCTTTGTTAAAATCTTGTAGTCTACATTTAAAAGCGAGATAGGTCTGTAACTCTTTAAAAGTGTCTTGTCAGTGTTCTCCTTCGGAATAAGAGTGATGTAAGACGTATTGAAACTGGATGGGAGTTCATGTTTGTGGAAAGATTCAGATAATACTGCTAGTAAAAGGGGACCTAGAAGAGGAAAGAAAAACTGATAGAATTCAGCAGTAATACCGTCAGGGCCAGGCGATTTGCCCTTCTGCATTCCATGAACCGCTTGTGTTATATCTAAATATTGAGCACAACCCACTACTGGCAACGCCGATCGCATTCTGGTATGAACCTAAGGCCTATCCACGTCAATATGGAAGCACTATACTCGAGTTTCGCCCTCGTTTGAGCTCGTCAGTAGTGCATATCCCTGACCGGATCCGGAAACAGTCCCGGATCACGCGTGTGAAGCGGGTGTGTAACCACGCGGCACACACTGGACACACCAAAGTGTTAGTTTCTGTTCCTCTGTGAGTTCTTTTGTGGATTTCATAAAGTGTTCTTGCACGTGCGCCTGTGTGTTTTCCTCTGTATAAAGGTTCCTGTAATAATCTTCAAAGGCTAAGGCTATTTGTTGTGGCTCGACTTGTATATTTCCTTCCCTGTCAATTATCTGGCCTATTTGTCTGCTGCGCTGTATGTTTTGTTCTAAAGCTAGGTATTGTTTACTCGGTATCTCTTGTGTTATAGTTTATAACTTTGTTCGCAGTAAAGCCCCCTGAAATCGATGATGTCTGTGGAGATCTAATTCTTCCTGTAATGCTATGACGTGTGGTGAATTTTTGTCTGTCTGTAGTAAGAGCTTAATTGCATTTTCCAATACTTTTTCTTGTTGTAGTTTTTGCTTGTGTATTACTGCTGCTAGTGTTTGTGTTCTCTCTCGTATAGTTTGTTTAAGTGTTTCCCAGAGTTCTCGCGCATTACCCTCTGGTATATCGCTTGTGTATGTGAGGATCAGTTTTGTTATGCAATCTACATAGTCCTGATTTTGTAAAAGTGTGCAGTTCAGTTTCCAATGGGGGGATCTTCTAAGATGTGGTGTTGCTTGTACTGTGTTTATTGTTGCAACTACCGCCTTATGATCTGTGAAGTTCAGTGTCTCCTGTAAATGCTTGACTTGTGTCATATGATGTGCTATGGGCGCATAAATTCTATCTAATCGCGCTGCTCTGTTATGCGCATTGTTTGTGTGTGTTATATCTGTTCCATGGGGGTGCATCTGCCTGTATGCGTCTGTTAGCCCATGGATATCTAAAATTGTTTGCAATGTGTCTAATTGATGTTCCTCCTCCCCCGTTGTGTTTCTAATTTGCATTCTTACATCTCCATTTATAAGGTCGTGCGCCGAAAGTACGCAATTAAAATCACCCCCTAGAATGATGTTGTGACCCCGATATGAGCGAGATAATAAATTTTCCAGTGTTTGGTAGAAGAGCGGCTGATTTCTGTAGTCAGGCGGTGCGTGTATGTTGACAATTGTGTATTTATTTATGTTATTTCTCACCTGTACTATAGCTATCCTACCCTGACAGTCCCTGTCCTTCTCTATAATCTGCCACCTGTCCGATGTCTGTATTATTGCTGTACCCAATCCGATATGTTGAGTACTAAGACTAAAACATGAGTGTCTTAGACCTAAGCATGTTGTGATATATGATGCGTGTTCATCGGTTTTAACGTTAGCTTCCTGAATGAGTATAAAATCAGGTTTATATTTGTGTATGAGTGGTATCATCATCATCAATTGCCGTGCCGGCTGGCGTAGGCGTTCATGGCTCTCCATAGATCTCGGTCTTTGGTTTTCTGGATCAACTCTGGTGCTGATATGCCTCCATGCCACCGTCTCAATCCATCCAGCATCACTTCTCTTGGCCTACCTCTGCCTCTCTTCCCCTCGATCTTTCCAGTTGTTACGATGTTCTCCAATGCCTCTCTTCTCATTACGTGACCGAAGAAAGATGTTTGTTCTGTCTTATTGTTGTATATAATGTTCTAGTTTCATTAGCCTGTTTCAGGCAGTCGTCGTTAGTTACTCTGGCAGTCCAAGGAATTCGCAACATTCGTCTCAGGAACCACATCTCTGTTGCTTCTAATTTCTTCTTAATTTGTTCATTTACGTTCCAAGATTCACTGCCATACAGCAAAACTGGTTCTACATAGCATTTCAGCACTCTCTTTCTTAATGAGTGACACTCACTCTTCATGAGTGGTATAAGATGATTAATTTTGAATCTTATACCTCGAATGTTAATACTCATTATTTTAATTTCCGCTGCCATTTTTGTTGTAAAATAAGAAACGGTTGAGCATAATTATGTTTCTTGTTTCAAAACTGTCTGTATTCCTGTTATCATTTCTGGAGATTGTCAGTAGATTCCTTCGCCGGGCTCGAAATCTCTAAGTCAATAACGAGGCGTGGTGAATAATCTGACAGGTTTCTTTGTCGTGGTGGTGTGTTAACATTATCACTGTCTATTTCGGTCACGGCGCTGGTCGTTATCTGTTCAGTATAGTTACTTACGCATTTCTTTTTGTTTGACCTGTCCGCTTCAGGCGGTGTAGGGTAGTCGTGGTTGTTGAGAGGCGGCAGCGTGGTAACATGTGTTTGGCAGGCTGGAGGTGTCGAGCTCTCACCGTCAGACAGGCTCTTGGTTGAGCGTCCCCTTTTCCGACTGACCAGCTGGAAACCGTCTTCATCCTCCTTACTATGTTGATCTGTCTGGGGGTTCGAGGTGACTTTTTGTGCCAGTATAGGTGCCTTCTGGGTTTGTACTTTGGCCGGACATTTATTACTCCAGTGGGAGTCTTCCCCACAGACTGTATATGCCGTACGGCGCCCCGGAACTGTGATGAAGAGACGGTGTAGAGTCGGTCGGTCGGTCGGTCGGTCTGTCTGTCTGTCTGTTTGTCTGTCTGTCTGTCTGCCCGCCCGCCCGCCCGCCAGCCTGCCTGCCTGCCTGCCTGCCTGCTTATCTATCTATCTATCTATCTATCTATCTATCTATCTATCTATCTATCTATCTATCTATCTATCTATCTATCTATCTATCTATCTATCTATCTATCTATCTATCTATCTATCTATCTATCTATCTATCTATCTATCTATCTATCTGCCTGCCTGCCGGCCGGCCGACCGACCGACCGACCCACCCACCCACCCAGTCAGCCAGCCAGCCAGCCAGTCAGCCATCCACCCACCCACCAACCCACCTACCTTTCTGCCTACCTACCTACCTATTTATGCCTACTTACCTTTCTGTCTGTCTGTCTGTCTGTCTGTCTGTCTGTCTGTCTGTCTGTCTGTCTGTCCGCGCTATTAAATATTGATAAAAGTTACTGGAAAAAACGTCAGGACCATGTGTTGAAAGAGGAAGAGGACTATTGGAGAAAGGATGGATTGAAGGTTGTATGTTCGATTCCGGGCCGCGTCCTTCATTTCAAGAGTGCATTTTTATGTCGGACACTCCCGAGGGTCGTCGCTGGAGCTACGGAGTTCGTGCTTTGTGCGACGCTTTCCGCGCTGCGGAAAGAAACTGAGCCATATGGGATAAAAACCCGGTGCAATGCAGCCGAACCTGTCGATTGTAAGCTACTTCTTTCATTGCACCCACTCCCATACGAATCCGGATACGCCTTTGTTTGTCATCTGAATTTGCAGGTCCACATTACCGTAAACATAACTTTTTTAGCGAGAAATCACTAGTTGTTAAGCAAAACATCAAAGGAATGTCACCGCTTTCAATGATTTAAGTTGTTTTTGGACCTATCAAAGACATATTCCTTGGGTGGGAGTAAATATAAGACGGCTGGAAAAATTTCATAACGATGCAACAGACAGTTTTCAAAATAATTGATCGTGAATGAAGGCAACCAAATGTGGACATACTATAGTGATTCTCTCACATCATTATATTCCTTCTATTTGCGCAGCACCAGTGAATGAATGTTTGTAGTGTATTTGTAATCGCTTTCGTTGTTCTTTGTGTTTTTGAGCTATACAGCAGTAAAGAAGCGAAACATATACCTGAGCATTTGCAAATGAGGCCACGGCAACCGTCTGCTGCTTGATGATGAAACGCCTACCACGTGACTAACTGCCTCAGGGAATGAGGAATTGCATTCAGTATATTAAGCATTTTCATTGGCTGCCTGCTCCTGCGTGCTCTAAATACGACAATTTGAATGGGGACCCTCTACTGTTTGTACTTACAACAAGTACGGTAAATAACAGGAGGTCCCAAATATTTTCATTCTCTTGTGTGGAATAGAGCTGATGCAATTTCTAGTGATTTTTTTTCCAAAAGGTAACACACTATAGAAATACAGCAGAAGCGACAATACATTTGATGATATAGAATAGAAGTGAGGAGGAAAAAAAAACTCGTTTAATAAGTTATATTTTTATGACTAATATAGGAAATAACATTCGAACATTCATTGACGTTTTAACACGAATGATTTACTTAGCTTCCTAAATTTGAGCAAACTAATAGTAATAGGCTAGAAGGAACGGTTATTTGAATGTTAAAGATATAAGAGTTCGTACGTGTGTGTGGCGACTTGTGTCTACAGTAAATAAAAGCTGCCTGTTGACTGTCGGATCCTGCAGGAGTCGTGGAAAAATGTCCACCACGTCCACTGTATCCATGCACAGTGACAAAGACCTGTTGAAGTCCACTTTAAGCCCGACATATCGACCAACTAGAAGGTAAGGTGGTTTTATCTTGTTTTGTAAAGAGTGTTAATATCTCGTATTATTGTAGACATGTTTTGAAACTGGACTGCAGGATATGGGCGAAAAACAGGAGAAAAATCCACATGTGAGTCAGTGCTCAAATGGGCCTGTCCCAGAGAGTATAAAGATGATACAGAGGCAGAGGAGCGGCTGGCCGAGTGGCTAGAATGTCGGATTCGCCTTCAGGAGACCCGGGTTCGAATCCTCGGTATGGTGTGGATTTTTTTTCTGTTGGGGGAAAAAAGAAAACCCTAACCTGCACCTGCACAGTTCGCGGCGACTGCACTAGTCAGGTGGCCTTAATTCCTCAGACTCAAGAACCCCCTGCCATACACCGCAAGGTATTATATTGGCAGTAAATGACAACGACAGAAGCAGAAGCATTTGTTGCGTATGGGTAAGGTCATAGGACAAGCCTCAATGCCATGAGGAGCATAATGTTTATGGCGAGTGAAATAATGCAAAGACCCACTTACACGCCTTTGGGTGTACTTAAACAGTCCGGTCTTAGTCTTAGTCAAATATACCTGAGCTACCGTATGACAGTAGACGACACTACCTGCTTTCTGTTAGGGCCGAGTTTTGAGCAGCGCTCACCAAACCCGACATCCCACATTGTCCCAAAGGCTTCGAGCGGAGGAGCGCAATTGAGTGGATACAAGCCTTAACCCAATCCGAGGAAATGCAACTTAAAGACTAAATGTCATGGCAGGACAAACCAGCCAATGAGCCTTGGTCGGCAACTGGTTAAGGATGAAAGCTCCGACAGGCGGACAGTAAGAACAATGCTTTGCTGATCCGGCAGCTTCTGCAGCTTGTCTTGATCCAGACGGATTGGTGTTATCTTTCCTCTGGAGAAAACTATGCAAGCCGAGACAGGGATCATGCTGCATGGGTAACACATGGTGTCTAACCTGACAACACTAAGCCTTAAGCTTCACAGCCTGACCAGACATGATAGGCAACAACAAAGGCTAAATCAACGCCAAGCCTAGAAACACTCAGAAATCAGAAAGCGAAACACGCAGATCTATGTCTGAAAGCAGATGCAGACAAGAAACACCATAAAGCCCCCCAATTATGACGCGCATTAAAAACAAGGTATTCTCTTTGTGAATTTAAAACAAGGGGGCTGAGTGGTCTCGAGGTATGGTTGAGTTGAGTTGAGTAAGAACCGACATCACTTCACTCAGGACATTCCCATATGTGCTCCGTCCCATCGTTCAACAGCCAGCGAAGAGTCATACTACTAATCGTTCCCATCACTATCTGATTTAAAGTTGTCCTGGTCTTCCCTCTCAGTTTTAAGATTCTTCCAGAACCCCTGCCGACCCCCCGCAATCTCATTCTTTCCACATACGGGTTCTCTATCTGTTCCCCGCCTTCTCCATCTGGTTCCATAAACGCATGATCACCTCCCCCTTGTCCATAGGCAAGATACCACCAAGAGGTGCATTTCCTACCAGCCTATCAGCTTGTTCATTCCCCCGGCACCCGCGCATGGCCAGGGCAAAATATTCATACAATTCTCACAATCTGTGACCTCTGAAGCGACGATAGCAATTCCACACGAAACATTCCTTTCTCCACCTTACTAAGCATACTCTTTGAATCCGTAATGAATGCTGGAGGTCCCGGGTTAAAGCCTTGGTGAGGGTCGGGATTTTTTTCACGTGGACTTCTAGTAACACCAATTCCCCTGGTCTCTGGTTAGTGATATCAGACGCCCATGTGTATTGTTGCGCACGTAAAAAATTCCTTGGCATTTGTAAATCTAAAAATGTAGCCTAATGGCACTATCCGGGCAAAATTTGGAGTTAAAAATCTACCCAAAGTATTTCAGGATCCCCGCCGGTGCTACGGAGTTCGTGCATTGAGCTGAGATTCTCCGGACTCAGGCTTAAGTTAGGAGTAGAACGGAGCACTTATGGGTTACACCCGTGTGCCGTGATGTTGATCCGTCGACTAAACTAAACTAACTAAACTTTAAAAACAAAAGCCATAAATAAGATACTGCACAATGTCTTGCCTTGAAGATTTCGCTACATCTTGTCTGGTGCATACTGCAGAGCTATATATTACTTTATGTGAAGAAATAAATGATAATTGGCTGAAATCTGACGTACATCGTCGCTGACCTTGCGCGGATGTGTATAACGTCATGTCCACGGTAGTCTTAACACTTTGCAGGAAATAAGAGAAGCAATCGACAAATAATAACACGTCAGACTGACAACGGGGTCTTAACACCGTTTCTTCAAATCGAGGTGATCTCCTGTTCAAAACGGCACGGCTCGGTTCAAGACGAATAAAAGGGTCATTTACTTTATTCTTTCACTTACATTACATAGGGAAGCTGTCTCTATAGTTGGCTATCTTAGGATGCTAAAGATCACTGCGATATTTGGCAGAAACAAGATGAATTTTTCTCGAATTGTGTGCTCACAGACAAACCAAGTTCATGAGATAGTTACAGAGGTAGGCTTCCCTCCTCTCTCTCTCTCTCTCTCTCTCTCTCTCTCTCTCTCTCTCTCTCTCTCTCTCTCTCTCTCTCTCTCTCTCTCTCTCTCTCACTCTCACACATAAACACACACACATCACACACAGACACAAAAACACACTAGCATGTCATTTTGTATACACACACGTGTCTTATATATAAGGACAGCAATGGTTTCTGCCAGTTGTCCATTTTGTCTATAACAAAAGAAGACACGATAGTCAGTTTAAAATTATCGTGATAGACAATTTAAATTACTATAGGGATATATTGTTTGTATCATGTTTCAGTCTGAGCGATTTATCTCAATGCTTTAAATTGCCTGTGTGAATTCTGCAATATGCACCAGGCGAGATACAGCGAAATATGTCAGGCAATAAAATGTGCAAACGAATTGCTTAAATATGAATGGCAAAGGAATACAAATAAATGCACTTAATAAACTAAAATAAGCAACTGAAGATATACAAGTACTTGGCATGGAACAAAGAAAAGGTTGCGATGAAATTGCCCCACAACTCCTCGACAATGTTTGGGTTCGGAGGTCCACAGTAAGTAAAGTAAGAGCAAACGGGAACTAGTGCTTCATGTCGATTGCGAGGCCATGTTAAATGTGTATCCAACAACAGTAAGCTGATGGGTTGGGAGGTATCTCGGTGTCCACAGTAAGTAAAGTAAGTGCAAACGGGAACTAGTGCTACATGTCGATTGCGAGGCCATGTTAAATGTGTATACAACAACAATCCGTCGAGGGTAGTCCATTTATATACTTCGATACCTACTGAGGAACTCCAGGCGCTTCTTGGTGTGTCCCGAGTGTCATTGCGCTGCTTCTGTCCACCAATTAGAAATTACAATATATAAATAACACATTCATCTATCTTCGTGGGACGCAGAGGTGTTTACAAGGCACCAGGGCCGGGTTATATACTGGCCAAGACCTATTAACGCGTCCTCGTCGAGCGTCCTGGGCAACAGGTCCCTTCGGGGTCCTGGCTAAAGTCAGTAGGATCGCCGATTCCTCCGAAGTCGGAGAGTGTCTGCCTGTACGGCGAGGAACCACCAGTCTGCACACCAATAAGCCAGACATGGGACAACGGATACTCACGCAAAACTCAGGTCCTGTATGACATCACACTGATGTTGGACAACAGGATGCCTTCATCCGACATACAGGACTTCGCGTTGGAGCTCAAGCCAACGAACACAAGCAAGCAAGCAAGAATCTATCTTCATGCAATCACTTTGCCTGCCGTCCATGAAACGACATATAAATGGTCCTTCACCTCAATGTGGAAATAAAAGGGCGGACTGGCTTGCTCCAGGAGCATCTAGATAGGACCGCGAGGAAGTTGAAACTAGCAGGTTGGAGCGTGGTGGACTACGAAGCAGATGCGTGCACGAGCATCTATAAAAACTTTATAAGTATCCACATGCAGCGGAATCTTCTGATAGAGACGGAGCACGTAAGAGCATATCCCAACGCTTTAATGTCGATGTTGAATGACACATTCTGAAGAAGTTCTGACCTCAAGATGGATATTGAGAGTAAATTTTCAGCTAACTTAATTCAGATGAACTAATCAGTGAAAGTAAAAGTAAAGCAAATAACAACGCCATTGAAAATACACCATATACAAAACGAAGGAACCAGCTGGAGCTACCTAACAGTGTGAGCAGGCGACACATAGAAATCATTATTGAAGGACTAGTAATTCTAACATATATTTTTTTTTTTTTTTTTTGCATATCCTTTACAGGACGTTGCAGTCAACATTAGCATTTTTAAGATGCTGCTGGTGTACTAGGCAAGATTACGCTCAGTAGTTTGCCATTGCTTTCTGAGCGACCAGCTCACATACCCCGTAAGTTACCAACGCAGCGAGAACAGCTACCGATTCTCGTGCAGGTTACGTTACTCACGAGAATATACGGGATTAAGGAGAAAGACGTTAATCCATAGGCCAGGGAGATCGGCTATAAAATATAATATGTTATCGATAATTATCAAAGCAATGCAGGAAGTGACACAGACAAGATAAAGCAACGGTTGATGTTCATTGAACTTGTGGCGGATGTTTGCCAGGTCAAGTCCTCCTCAAGACTGGAGTCAATGGATGGAAAAGTGAACGATCTAAGAAGCAAACTCATGCTAATACTAATATTATTGGCTTCCTGTGTAAGCTAACACGACAATACGTGGGATGATAAGACTAATAAAACGAAGGAAAAAAAACAGACGCAGAGTACAACGGATACCCAGAAAACGAGATGCGCCTACCTGCAACAATGGCAGAAGAAAACAAAAGGTACCAGTTATTGAATATATCACCCACTGCATTAAGCCAATGATAATACAAAATTTGTTTGAAATAGATAGTTATAGAGAACTGCAGGGGAAAATTAAGCTATATATCACAAAAACAAGTAACAAAAAACAAATAAATACACAAAAATTGCTTTGTAAATGATTAATATTTCAGAGCAAACTACTAATAATATAAGTTACTCAATGAAGAGCTATGAATGTACCTACAACAGTGAAAATGGATAGTACAATGTAAATATCACAATTATGTGAAAGACGTGATTATATAATACGCATATTATGAAACACAATGAATGAATCACCAAAACAAACAACAACAACAAACGAGAAGTAGAATCAATAAGCTTGAGTAGAACACGATCACAAGAAACAAAACTGACGTTGCCCCATTTTGAAATAACTAGAGAATATGTAAGAAAAACATAAAACCCAAAATACAAAGTAACAACTGACACTACACCCCAGTTACACCTATCACCGATGGATTGAAGAGGATAGATTTGGTAAAGATACAAAACAATGCAATACAAAAGCAAGCAAAACCCAGTACAATCAGAAGTCTAAAGAAGCACAATACATACTCCAAACACAACATACAGATATGATACTTGAGAATCTTTGAAGCAGCATAAATTGAGAAGCACTGATAATCACTCATTGAAGGAAAGGAAAGAAGGAGAGACGAGAGGGAGGGTATACAGTATAACAAATAAAATCTAAAAGCATATAGGGATTCGAACCTAGAAAGTAAAAGAAAGGAACCTCTTACACTTATGAAGACGTATTGATCATTTAGTTTAGTCGACAGATCAACATCACGGCAAATGGGTGTAACCCATAAGTGCTCCATTCTACTCCTAACTCAAGCCTGAGTCCGAAGAATCTCAGCTCAGTGCACGGACCCCGTAGCATCGGCGAGGATCCTGAAATACTTGGGTAGATTTATAGCTGGAAATTGTGCCCGGGCAGCGCCGTTAGGCTACTCTTTCTCGATTTCCAAGTGCCAAGGGATTGTTTACGTGCGCAACAATACACACGGACGTCCGATCTCACTACCCAGAGACCATAGGAAATTTTGTTACTAGAAGTCCACGTGAAATAATCCCGGTCCTCGCCGGGGCTTGAACCCGGGACCCCCAGCACCCGAGGCGGACACCATAGCTCGAGACCACTCCCATAGTTTCATAGACCAGTCGACACTCCACTAGTGATGTGCTCAGTTTAATGTTGGCAGCCTTTACTGTCCAAAATATTTCCTGATACCCGTTTTAGTCTGGGAGCTGTAGTGGCATAGTGGTTCAATGCTCACCTACCGGCATGGTGTACATGGGTTCGATTCCCATGGGGGCCGAATTGAAATTTTAAAAGTGATCTGGGCATCCAGATCAAGTCAGCTTAAAACGGCTACCAGGAAATGTCTCGGGACATAAAGGCCACGTCACTAACTGAGCAATGATTGGCCTATAAAAATACGGGTCTACACCACGTGACCAATGTTCCTGGACAGATTCGGTGCCAAATAAAAAAGTAGGGTTGAACCAAACAAACAATGATGTCGGAAAACGGGAAGTAGGAGTGTGTCACAGTTATGACTTAAAAGTTGTTAATTGGTAGCAGACAAGCAGACATACCATGGACAGGAAGAACAACCAATGACCAAGTACTACAGGAGACAAATGAAAATCGTAAATTGATTAGAGAAATTAGACGTAGTCAACATTTTTTGGACATGTTATGAGAAGAAATGGATAACAGAACTTGGTGAAAACTGGCAAGATTGAAGGGAACAGACCAAGAGGAAGACCGAGAGAAAATTACCTGGATGGCTTGGCCACATGGTATGGACGAGACAGGAACACTGAGCTGATCCACGACTCTGGTGATCGAGTGAAATGGCGAGTCATGACCGCCAAAGCTCTCCGGCATGACACATGATTGATTGGTTGATACTATAGGTGTCGCGGATATTCTTGGAGTTGTCGATCGATGAAAGATACCGGAAATGGCTCAAGACGATTAATCGTCCCATGGAAATGAAGCAGGTAATGTGTTAGAAAGGGTCCTTTACTTGTTGACTTAACAGTTTTCGTCTGGATCCACCTAGGATCACAGATGAATGTTCAAACTCAGCCTCAATGCGAATTCGAACCCTAGACAACCCAACCGGCAGGTAAGGGGCAGCCACTGCAACTCCCCGTTTGAATCTACAAACAAAAATGGCTTGTCCTTTTCAGGACATTGCGATCAACCTCGGGTTAATTTTCTAGGCAATTGCACGTTTAGTAGTTTGCCGTTGCTTTCTGAACGGGGCAGTTAATATCTCGGTGTAGACATGTAAAAATGCTTTCAGGTCCCTCTGCCCATGTCTCCGTGACCTTGTGGAACGTGTGCCGATGCTCCCGACCGATGTCAAGAACGCGGAACTAACGGCCAGCCAGACAAGACATAGACACATAACGTCAAGCGGAACGCCATACGGCCACCGCGATAACAAACGAGCAATGTTAAGTTTCTACATGTCTAATTAATAATTTCCTCATCCCGCTATCAAAGGTCATGTCAGTATAATTTATACCATTTGAATGCAAACAACACGTGTCTGTCCCAAGGATATATCATTTGTACAGGGTGTCCGTAAATCTCGCGGGCAATTCTAAATTATAATAACTTCAGATTTATAATTACATTACTCTACAATACACGTCCATTGGCATCTTGAATTGTTATATGATTGCATCTCCATATCATACACGCCAGTTTGTAACTTAAATCTTTTCATAATTGCATTAAACTAGGATACACGCCTTTTAATATCTTGAATTGTTATATAATTGTATCATATTATTAATACACGTATGTTGGTATTTTCAACTGTTATATAATTGTGTCACACTACAATACACTTCTATTTGTATCTTGAATTGTTATATGAAAAGGTTTGGAACCTACCAATACAAGGATATGTTTGTATAGTATCTGTATATTCTAGTACATGCACAAGACCGCCCCCCCCCTTTTCCGCCCCCCTTTTCCATGTACCACTACGTCCGTGCACTGTGCTACGTCTCTTTATACTATTTGTGAAACGACCCAACAGTTTTCTACTAGATGGAGCAGCTGTCGGTTCTAAACTGTTGTCAAAGCCAGGGTGCAGAGTTGAGGATGAGCTCTCAGCCATGCAAAATACCCCATAACTTGGGCATTTATAACCTCTGTACGAATAAGTTCAACTCCTGGCCTTCACGTGGCAAATCTGTTTTATCTAACAGGAGAAAAGGGCGACGACGAGTGTCTGGCGTCGTAAAACCAGACTGCTAGAGATATATTTGTACGTACATACATATGTAAATACGTATGTACGCGTATACATATCTAAGCTCGAATAATACCACAGTCTACTCAAGCAAGAGCCGGCTTCGTGGCAAAGGGGTTACGAACGTAGTTCATGATCCAGCATACCCGCATTCGAAACACAACTGTGGGCGATTTGGCAGCACTAAACTTCACATAGTAACTCTGGTAATTGGAACTGAGAGCCCAGATCAATGTTAAACGAATTCGAATCCGCCCCGAAGCAGATCGAATCCATAACCACCAGGTCGGTTGGCGAGCGTCCAGAAATTACGCTACCGCAGTTACACGTACATCCAAGACAATGAATGTTTGTGACTCCTTCAGAAATAGGCGACTACACAAGATGTTTAGTTTAGTCGATGGATCAACATCACGGCTCACGGGTGTAACCCATAAGTGCTCCGTTCTCCTCCCAACCCAAACCTGAGTCTGGAGAAACTCAGCTCAGTGCACGAGATCCGTAGCACCGGCGAAGATCCTGAAATACTTTGGGTAGATTTTTAAATCGAAATTTTGCCTGGGCAGCGCCGTTAGGCTACTCTTTTTCGATTTCTAACTGCCAAGGTATTTTTTACGTGCGGACACACGGGCTCCGATCTCACTACCCAGAGACCAGAAAGTACACGTGAAAAATATCCCGGTCCTCATAGGGGCATGAACCTGGGACCTCCGGCACTTGAGGCGGACACCATACCTCGAGACCACGCAGCCCCCCGACTACACAAGAATGTTGGGACACCCTGTGGACACCGACTGGAACTCCACGAATGCACATTTTCATGGGCAAAATTCCGCTGAATGTGCAGTTAGGGCAGATCGCATCGGTTGACAATGCATGTAGGTCAGTAGGCTTTACTTGACGCTTGCCAGGGTCAAATCAGAGAGGCAGCAATGTCTGCAGCTCGCGGGGTTGTCTTGGCGCATACTTACTAGGCCAGGCTCTTTCTTGAAGATAAAACAACGGTGTTACACACACCTGTTGTGAAGGACAGACAGACAGACAGTAGGACGGACGCACGGACGGACGGATGAATGGATGGATGGATGGATAAAAATTAGTTGCATATCCTTTACATGACGTCGCAGTCAACACCAGGATTTTCTATTGTTGTGGTCTCATAGCTCTTGGCAAGTTTACGTTCATTAGTTTTCCATTGCTTTCTGAACGACCGGCACCAATACCATTTCGTAAAAAAACCAACGCAAGGCGGTCTGCTACCAAATCGCCCGCAGCTGTGTTTCGAACGCTGGTGTGCGGGATTACGATCTGCGTGGGCCGTCATATATATTATGTGGGTGACCCACCCATAGAGGACAGAAGGTTGGGAAGCTCAATGAGGTGGGGATGGTATGAAGACTGCAGCGATCCTTTTGGAAGCCCAGAATGAGAGAACAGAACTGCAACTCTGAAAGTTTAGACTGTTAAAAGAAAGACAGGGAATGACTATTGATACTATCCTTGCATTGTGATCTAAGCGGAGTCACCATGGAGAAGTTTAGTGGAGTCACCAAAGGGGAGTTTAGTGGAGTTAATATATAGTTTATAGAGTCATTCTGCGGTAATTTAGTGGAGTCATCATCTAGGAGTTTAATAGACTGACCATTTAAGAGTTTAGTGGAGTCACCATGCAGGAGTTTAGAGGAATGACCATGCAGGAGTTTAGTAAATAAAGTCGGCATGAAGGAGTTTATTGGGGTCACCAAGTAGTTTTTTGGAGTCACCATGTAGTTTTTGGAATCACCATGTAGTTTTTGGGGTCACCGTACAGTTATTGGAGTCACCATGTAGTTTTTGGAGTCACCATGTAGTTTTTGGGGTCACCGTGCAGTTTTTGGAGTCACCATGTAGTTTTTGCAGTCACGGTGTAGTTTTTGGAGTCACCATGTAGTTTTTGGAGTCACCATGTAGTTTTTGGAGTCACCATACAGTTTTTGGAGTCACCATGTAGTTTTTGGAGTCACCATGTAGTTTTTGGAGTCACCGTGTAGTTTTTGGAGTCACCGTGTAGTTTTTGGAGTCACCATGTAGTTTTTAGAGTCATCGTGTAGTTTTTGGAGTCACCATGTAGTTTTTGGAGTCACCATATAGTTTTTGGAGTCACCATATAGTTTTTGGAGTCACCATATAGTTTTTGGAGTCACCATATAGGGATTTAAAACCAATGACCAAGTACTACAAGAGGCAAATGAACATCGGAACCTCGTGAGAGAAATTAGACGTAGACAATCACAATCTTTCGCGCATGTTATGAGAAGAAATAAATTGGGGAACTTGGTGACAACTGGCAACATCGAGGGAAGAAGTTTGATTGATTGATTGATTTATTGATTGGTTGATTGATTGATTGATTGATCTTTATTTTAGAAGGGTTACAAATTGGGCACGCAGGCCCGTCTTACATTCGGCCCTTCCAGTCACTCATCTTTCGTTCATCAATAGTGCATGATGCATTTACATAGGGAAAAAAACACACTGTCATTAATGAATGTTGTAAACATAAACAATGCATATTACCATGTTATGAGACATATCCCCAACCCGCCCACACATCCCCCTCCCCAACCCGCCCACACATCCCCCACCCACACACATCCCCCACCCACACACATCCCAAATCTACGCACACACCCCAGAGCACATATATTCTATCACCCATCCACACATCCCCCACATACACACATTTCCCCTACCACACACACACACACATCCCCCACCCCACATACACTCGCCCACTCACACATCCTCCACCAAACCACCCACACAACCGCAACCACTCAGCCAAACACACATCCCCAACCACACATTCTCCCACCCACACAAACATCCCTGCCAACCCACACACCCCCATCCACACTTACCTCACCACACAATCTCCCTCCACCCACACACATCCCGCACCCACCCCCACACATCCCCAACGCACACATATCCCCAACCCACACGCATCCTACACCCACACAATCTCACCACCCACACACACGCCACACCTATCCCCTATCCCACAAGACACCAACCCACACATCCTCCACTCATCCACCTACACATCCCCAATCAATCACCCCCCCCCCCATCCACCCATCCTTCAACTAAACATCCCCCACCCACACGAACATCACCCACCAACCCACACATACACAAACCACACACATTCCCCACCCACACACACATTCCCCACCCATACAGACATCCTCACACACATCCCCCACCCAGTACTCATCCCTCAACCACTCAGACCCACATGTTCCGCACCCACCCATCAACACATACCTCCTCCAGCTACTCACCCACACTCACGCATCCCAACCTTCCAGCCAAACACCCCCCCCCCCATCCTCACACATCCCTCACCCTCCCGCACATCTCACATCCAACCACACCTCCCCCACCCACCCACACACACACATCCCTCACCCACACACACATCTCCCACCCACCCACCCCCACCTACAAACACCCTCACCATCCACATATACATCCTCCATTCACCCACATTTACTCCACCCGTACACACACACCCCCACCCACAGAGGCATAACCTCCACCCACACACACATCCCCACACCCATCCCCCCACACACAAGGGGAAGACTGACAAGTAAATACGTGGATGGATTGGCCACATCGCAAAGTCCAGACAAGAATACTGAGCTGATCCACGACTCTGGTGATCGAGTGAAATGGCGAATAATGACCGTTCACGCATATCGGCATGGCACATGATAGAGGATGTCGGTGTTTAGTGGAGTCACCATGTAGAAGTTGTGAGGAGTCACCATGGAAATGTTTACTGGAGTCACTGTATAGAAATTGTAAGAATTTACCATGTAAGAGTTTATTGGAGTCACCAAGCAGAGGTTTTTGAGGAGTTACCACGGGAGGTATAGGTTCAAAATGAAAACCCAATGATAGCACTCATGCAGAGGATTTCATAACAGCAAGTCTCGAAACGCCAGAATGGCAACAGCAAACTTCAGCCAAATAATGTCATGGCATAACACTAGTGTAATTACTGTTTTGAAATTATACGATACAGAATAGAAGGGAGCATGCACACAATAAAAGGTGAAATAGTAGGAAAGTACCCTCCACAGTGAAGGCTTGGCTTTAATGTTGTTTAAAGAGGCATTAAAAGCGCGAATAGTGTGGGAAGTAATGAGTTCTTGAATAATAACAGCAGTACTTAGAATCATACAGAAGAAAGTAAGCATGGATGTGAAGCAGTTTACGCACCAAAAATGGTACCGATAAATTAACTATGGAGGACATTTATATTTGACTTCAACGTACTAAAGGTAATCAAAGAATTAGCAATATTAATATTTTGATAATATTTTCGGAAAGGTAAAAGTTGCACTGATGCATTATTTACACTTAGACAAATTTGAGAAAAAACTATTGAATATAGTGACCAGCAGAATATTGTGTTTGTAGATCAGGAAAAGGCTTTTGATAGAGTAGACAGATACAAATTATGGACCATCCTTGAAGACTATGGGATAGAAGGGCAACTGCTAGAAAATATCATAGCCATGTACCACTCGAGCCAAAGTGCAGTAAGAACACAGGAAGGTATATCAGATATGTTCACAGTCAATACAGGAGTGAGGCAGGGATGTGTGCTCTCTCCCCTGCTATTCAATATCTACATGGACAGAATTTCCAAAGAAGCAAGTCTCGACAGACCAGATTCAGAAAATTTAGAACTCTTTACTCCAGATGAAACAACTGACCCACAGGGAATAAATGAACTTCTATTTGCAGATGATCAGTGCCTGTTTTACAGCGATGAGTGCAGACTACAAAATCATATTACTAATCTGAGTTCAACCTGCAGCAGATACAATATGAGTATAAACACAGCCAAAACCGAAGTAATGCAAGTTAGCAGATCGCCAGGCCCACTAAATATACAGATAAATAACACACCTCTGAAACAAGTTAAAGAATTCAAATACCTTGGAAGTATGATCACAGAAGATGGCAGATTGGACAGAGAAATTGACATCAGATGTCAAAAAGCTAGTGCACTTACATATCAACTATCACCCTTACTGAAACATCCAAACATACCCATGTCCGCAAAACTACAGATAATAAACAGCATATTCACACCAACCCTATGCTACCAATCTCAAACCTGGACTTTATCCAAATTACACCTTCGCAAAATCAACACCTGCGAAATGAGATGCCTGAGGAGAGCTGCCAACTTAACAATCCGAGACCGAGTAAGAAATGCTACTATCAGACAGACTGTGGGATCAACACCTTGTGCCACATTTATTGACAGACAGAAGATCAAGTGGTTTGGCCATGTCATTAGAATGCAACATCAACAACTACCATCACTGGCCTTACATCAAAGATCATCTGCGACGAGACCACGAGGACGTCCAAGAAGAAAATGGATTGACGACATCAGAGACATTGTACAACCTCACGGAATGACACTATCCAGTGCCGTCCACCGGGCGCTGGAACGCAAATTATTCCTCCCCACGACGCTTGACGGCAGAAGTGGAAGATGATGATGATGATGATGATGATGAATATTTTGATAGGTGACCTAAATGTCACGTTATGACTGGATAACATAGGCCATGCAGATATCATCGAATTATACGGACGTGGAGTAATGAACGATAATGGCGAATTACTCGCGTAATTGTGCTTTACTAAAGTAAAAACTCCTTTTTAGGCGCAATGGACATTTGGTGCAAATCTTGGTGCAATTTTATTGACCAATCGGCGCTTAATAGTCCAAATTAATGTTAGAAGTCCTCCCCATTGCGGATTTGAACCCATAACCACCAGGCCAGCAGGGGATCGTTTAGTACCACAATGAGTGTTAAATAATGTTTATCACCGTCTCAGAACAGACCGATTCAACGGACTTATTCTGTATCACTGTCTGATTCAATCTTCAATATTGAATTAAATATATCCTTTATTACTCACGTGCGGTAAAAAAACACCATCTTAGGAGGATGTTGTAGGGATATAAAGCGTTGGGATCATCACATTTATGTAGGATTTAGCGCAGGGAGGAGTAGTCTGTAGTCTTTACCTCCCGTAGCGAACAACGAAATCTGACATCCAGCACTTCTCCGCCCGCTTCCACGGCATTGTCAGCGCAAAGTCCTTACCATTACCCGAATGTACATTCTCCACACATGTGGTGGTAACGGAACCAAAGATAAATATTGTTCCATCTCAGACACTGTCGTTGGGCTGGTAAATGTTAACCATTCACATATTCTAGGTTATGACATAATCAAGTGGGGTGGCTAATCCCCTTCCCAGATAATTTCCAGAACATTCTGAAAATTATCGTGTGAAACGTCCTCGCCAGTCCACAGTGCAATTAAACCAAATTAACACATTATCTACAGTAACTGTTTGTGTGTGCGTGCGTCAGATTTTCTCTTTGTATTGCCACATATGTTTGTTTACTTGTGGCCAGATGCTGCACCCACGTTCACGGTTGCCCCGTGACGTCAGAGCTAATCTGTGCATAGAACCGTTTGTGTGGGACGTTTTATGTTCTAGCTGTAACCAACTCCGTGTGACGTGTGGCCACAGCGACTCCTAAAACTGTATCGCCTGGCCGCACATGCAGAAATAAAACTGGGACTTGTTCTGTATGTTCTTGGGTCAGTCAAGGACCCCTGTACATGCCTTGGGGCTCGCTAGGCAGAAGGTGCTAGGTCCATCCTTGTATAGACCAATCGGCACGCCGTAGAATGCGTAGATGATGTCGTCACTATCTCTCCAGCTTCTTTTACTTCTCTAGACATTTCTTGGTGCTCATTTTATGCTGGATCGACCTGAGAGCTTAAGACGACTTTGTAAGAATCAGAATCCGCCTGCATGCCCTTAATGCGCGGACAAGTCCCTTCACTCGGGAGGGGCTTGTGGTGTTTTAGTAATATACAGCACAGCCAGGCTACAGTGATGATGATGATGATGATGATGATGATGATGATGATGATGATGATGATGATTATGATGATGATGATGATGATGATGATGGTAACAATATTATTAATGTAGCAAGCATACAGCCAGACATATGGACATACATGCATACATACGTTCGAGTATCCGTACCTTAATAGTATACACACACACACACACACACACACACACACACACACGCACACACACATGTTAAATATTAATCGAATTAGATTCCTCTGTGGCTAAGGGCTAGCGAACATATTTCCCATATTTCACAATCTGACATACCGGGTCTGGAATCAGCTGCAGGCGATTTAGAAGAAGACCGCCTTGTTTTAATTTTTAACAATGCTATGAGCATCGGTTGTTTATAAAATAATGCTAAACTACAGAAAATAAAAGGGCCTAGTAAATCCCAAACAGCCAAAAATGATGGGGTTGGTTGTGACGTCCTGTAAAAGACATGCAACAAATATAGAAAACAATGTCTCTGCATGCTTGTGGCCCTTCTTAAAAGACACATTTCTCCTGTTGAATTTCCGCCATTGTTGCCTGCCAGCATCAGTTGTACACAGTTGGGTCGCTGCCATTACTAACAAATAACAGCCTCGCAGACCTGCTTGGAAAGAAAACGTAAAAACACCTTCCCTAATCTTGTTTTTGGTGTGTGGAAACTTTACACTGGCAGATTGTATTTCAACGTACTGGGCCGATACAAACCCATCACTACAGTTCAGAAAGATTTCGTCATCGTGTTTTGTGGGTGTGTTCCTCTCAGCGAATCAGATCAGCGCTTAATGTCAACAACAAGCCGCGTGACACACATTCCTAGTCAGATTAACTGTGGTCGGTGCGAGGCAATGTTGAGGGCAAACATGAGGAAAACTGCGCGAGATGCATCTAGGATGTTATCTGATTAACAACAGAGGAAACACGTACACTCTACACGCGGTTCTTTGTTTATGTGGTGAATATATCAGATGCCCAGATAAAAGTAACGACAAACTGGGTGTGGGGCCAGAGTGGTGAGGGGAGGGGGGGGGGGGGGGAGTGCTAAAGAACACCATAAGGCAAAATGAAAATAATTTCACTTTACCGTACTTATCTAAAAAGACGTACGGGCTCTCCGTGAATAATGTATTTTGTGAATTCGCTGCAATTATTCACGTAAGAATGCAGGAAACAGGCGTGTGTAGACAGGTAGAAAGGTGTAGCCGGCGTCTTTATCTTGGAGGCCCTGAACGCACTTTCACAATCCCGACATACTGGGTTCGAAATTAGCCATGAGCGGTTTGGAAACAGACCGCCTTGTGTTGATTTCCTTATGGTGGGAGCGTCGGTTGTTCAGAAAGCAATGGCAAACTAGTGAAATAAAATTGTTTAGATAATCACTAATAGCTTTAAAAAAATCACGAGGTTGACTGTGGCGTCCTGTGAAAGATATGTACAGCTAGTGCTCGACTTACCTCCACGATCGGTTCCGACAGACCGGTCGTAACACGAATGGGTCGTAAGTTGAGTACGCTATGTGTACAGTAATGTGAAGTAATGTTATAAAAATATTTAAGTTATATTGTATCATAAATTTCTTTTATTATAGTTATAAATCATAATTTTCGATGTTCATTTTGTGCCATTTGTATCATCTCCACACCATTTTGTTTCTTATTTTTACATCGTCAGGTTTAAGAAAAGCACTGCATTAACTGTACATGTACAAATGGTTTTTTTCTTCTTTCTTGGCTTCTCTTCTTTCTTCTTCCGCCACTCTTTCTTCTTCCAGTTTGATTAACTCTTCATTTGTAAGTTCTCCGGATTCTTTGTCTAGCAACTCTTCAACACCTTCAATTTCACACTCCAAAGAAAGGTCTTTGGCGAGTTTTACTATATTTCCCCGAATCGTTTCAAGTTCATGTTCACTGTCAAATCCGTGAAAATCATTAACATAGCGCTTAACACAGTTTTTTCAGATGCCATTCATGCACTTTGTCGTCAAAGCCTCCCTGGTGGTAGCGATATTCTTGTTACACATTAAAATGTTATAGTGTTTCCAAAAATCTCGCAATGTTAGTTCTGTGTCAGCATCTATTGCGGATATTGCATGAACGAAGGTGGTTCGCAGATAGTTGGCCTATACTGTCGCAATCAAACCTTGGTCCATAGGCTGGATGAGTGGAGTCGTGTTTGGCGGAAGAAAAACAAATTTTACATCTGGATGGAGATCGCCTAGATGTGGTGGGTGTCCAGGCGCGTTATTGAGTAGCAATAAAATCTTGAAAGGAATATCTTTCTCCAAACAATATTCTCGAACTTGAGGAATAAAACAGAAATAAATCTGAAATCTATTATGGGTAGTGATTGTGGTCGTAAAGTCGAATGGTCGTAAGTTGCATAGGTCGTAAGTCGATCAATAACTGTAATTAACTTTTTATGTTGTTAAAACTACACTCTCGTTTAGGAGGGCGATAAAATAAGCCTGGGGAGAACAGAATAAACAAGGAAGGAGAGGGAGAGGGAGGGAGACAGAAAGGGACCGGGGGGGGGGCTGAAAGAGACAGAGAGGTAAATAGACAAAGAAAGAGATCGAGAGAGACGAGAGAGAGAGAGAGAGAGAGAGAGAGAGAGAGAGAGAGAGAGAGAGAGAGTGAGAGAGAGAGAGTGAGAACGAACAAAACGAATGAACGAACAAACTTTATTATAAAAGGGTAACAAATTGGGCACGTAGGCCCGTCTTACATTCGGCCCTTTCAATCACTCATCTTTCATTCATCAAATGTGCATTTTACATTTACATAGGGGAAAAAAACATTGTCAAATTGAATAAACAATGCATATTACGCATGATACATTCACATTGGGAAAAAAACATTGCCAAATGAAAGTTGTAAACATAAGCAGTGCATATTGCAATGTTGTGAGACACATCACTCATCCACCCTCACATCCCGCAGCCACTCACACATCCTGCAGCCACCCACACATCCCCACCCACCCACCCACACATACCTCCACGCACTCACACAGACCCAGGCAAACATTACATGCCGCCACCCACCCACTGATCCCCACCCACACACATTTCCCCACCCACACACACATCCCCCACCCATCCCATAACCGACACGCACACACCCACCCACATATTCTCCACCACCCACCCACACACCCGCAACCACCCAGCAATACACACATCATAAAACAACACACACATACCCTCGCCAACCCACACATCCCGCATCTATCCACACATACACACATCCCGCACCCTAACAATTGTCCGCACCCACCCACACACACACATCAGCCAACCTACACCCACTCACCCACCCAATATCCGCCACCTCTCAACTACACATCCCCCACCTATACACACATCCCCACCCATAAACACATCTACCCACCTGCCCACACATATCCCCCACACATAAACATCCAAAAGCACACACCTCCCACCCACACACACACCCCACCACCCACATATATCCCACCCACACACATTCACCGCTCACACACATCTCTCCACAAACACACACATCCCCCACCCATACACTCATCTCTCAGACACATCCACCCACTCACGTACTCATCCATCAACCACTCACACCCACACATCACCCACCCGCCCATCAACGCATGCATCTCTCATCTACCCTCCCACCCACACACACCCCAACCACCCAGCCAAATACACATCCCCCATCCTCACATACATCCTTCATCCACTTGCACATCCCACACCTCTCACACATCTCCCTTCCCACACAAAACTTCACCCATAAACACACCCCCCCCCCCCCCCCCATACACACATCCCCACATGCATTCCCCATACACATCCCCGCCCACACATCTCTCACCCACACACACATCTCCCCACCCACCCACACATCCTCCACCTACAAACATCCTCACCACCCACACATACATCCTCCACCCACTCACATTTACCCCATCCACACTCACACACTCACACCCACACAGACATATCCCATTCACAGACACCCCTACACTCATCCCCACACCCATTACACACCCATCCCACAACCCACACAATCTCCTACACACCCATTCACCCACCCAAATACACATTCCCTACCCATACCCCCCAATCCACCAACACCCACATACTTCCAACCATCCTCCAAAATACCCCCCCCCCCCCACACACACACACATCACACACACATACATCCCCCACCGACTACACATCCCTTCACCCATCCACACATCACCCATCAACCCATACACATCCCCCAAACACAACCCCTCCACACATACATTCCCCACACACCCCTCCCCCACACACACACATCCCTCACATACACACCCACAGACACATCCTCACATCTAGACACATACATGATGCCTCACATGATCACAGAAACTAATAAGAACAAACTCCCACACTTTACACACAGTTGAGACACTGACGATTGTCGTGAGCATTCTCGCAAAAATTGCAAGAAGTGGAGAAATATTGTACATATACATTGTGTAGCGTAAAAATTAGTGATGCAATTCAACTCTCTCTCTCTCTCTCTCTCTCTCTCTCTCTCTCTCTCTCTCTCTCTCTCTCTTTACGTACACACACTCTCACACTCATTCACTCTCTCTCACTCACACTCACTAACTCTCACTTACTCTACAGAGTTACTCTACATGTGTTCATTTTATGCATGTTAAAATCAAGTGCATTAAAATAATAATATGAAAATGTGAATACACAAAAAATATGGAACAGCATGTTAGATGACATGCGTGTACTCAACTCTCTCTCTCTCTCTCTCTCTCTCTCTCTCTCTCTCTCTCTCTCTCTCACTCTCTCTCTCTCTCTCTCTCTCTCTCTCTCTCTCTCTTTTCTCTCTCACACACACGTACAAACACACCCACACACAACATACACACGCAAATACACACATATACCCACGCACATACACACACCTACACACATCCACATACTTACGCATACTTACTCACATAACACACGAATACACATTCCTTCGCACACACTGCATGCGTGCACACTCACACACACAAAGATATACAATACATACACGAGCACACACACACATACATACACACATATACACACGCAGATACATATAAACACATATAAACACACATGAACGCACACCTTAACACACATACAGACATACACACAGAGGCACACACAGATACACACATGTACACACACATATACACCCATATACACATACAGACATGCACACACTCATACATCCACACATATAAACACACACACACACATAGACACACCCATCCATGTGTGTCTATGTGTGTATATATATTTGTGGATGTATGTGTGTGTGTGCATGTCTGTATGGGTGTAAATGTGTGTGTATCTGTGTGGCCTCTGTGTGTGTATGTCTGTACGTGTGTTAAGGAGAGAGAGAGAGAGAGAGAGAGAGAGAGAGAGAGAGAGAGAGAGAGAGAGAGAGAGAGAGAGAGAGAGATTGAAGGACTGACAGAGACATAGAGGTAAACAAAGACAGAGAAGAAGAGAGACGAGGGAGAGAGAGGGTGAGAGAGAAGAAGATAGACTGAATGCAGAGAAGAGAATAAAAGAAAACAAGCAAGATGTTATCATTCTGTGTATAGTAATGCGTAGTAAACTGCAATTTATCTTTTAAAAACAACAATGATTGTTTTTGAAATATACACATGAATTACATTTAATTACCCAGTCGATATTAAAAATCAGAAAATCCACCCAGAAAAAAATTGTCAGCATGTGCAATTGTGCTATAAATACACATTTGGATCATCGTCGTCTGTAGAAAACTCTAACCTGCTCAGTTCGCGGCGACAGAACTAGCCATGCGGCCTTAATTCCTCAAGCTAAAGACCTACACCGCAAGGTACTATAGGCAGCAAATGACAGCCTGTACGACGGACATTCGCCTTGGACGATCTATGGGATCAGGCTGAAGGTCTTATGGAGATAGCCGCGTGCAGTGGGAGTAACCTTCTACGAGTCCATACCAATGATTTGTTCATGTTTTGCTTGATTCACTGATTCTATGGTGGGTTTATTTCAGATCCAGATCTGTGACGAAAGGGTTATGAACGCAATTCGTTATCCCGCATACTGCGTTTGAAATACAGCTGCAGGCGATTTGGCAGCAGACCGCCTTGCGTTGGTATTGAAACAATGGTATGAGTACCGGTCATTCAGAAAGTAACGGTAAACTACTGAAATCACAAACAGCCCAAACATGATGGGATTGACTGCGATGTCCTGTAAATTAAATGCAGCTAACTCTTGTGTTTAAAAACTTTCAGATTGTCAAGTCGACGTGTTGACTACACCAGCTGCAAACGACCAAGGCAAGTGTTTAAGTTTCTTTTAGCGCTACTCAGCATCGTCCTCACCTTGGCACTTATTGCCACCATGTTCCTTCTGTGGAACAGCCAGATAAGAACCAGCAGTAATCCCGAGTGTATCCTCCAGGACAAAGTGAGCAGTGGAGAGCTGTACAACGGTCACCTGAATCCTTTCTCCGGACTGACACAATTGGAGATAGAAAACATCGTTGCATTCCTGCATTCCCAGGAGTCTCTGAATTTAACAATGTTAGATGTCGCTGAAGTTAACAGTAGTTATATCCACCTAGTGGAAATGTTAACACCACCGAAGAGCGTTGTGTTACGATACTTGGAAGGAAAAGGACCACAACCACTACGAATGGCAAGAGCTTTCATCTTCAGAGGCAACTCTTCTGATCCGTGTGTGGAAGAGTACATAGTTGGACCACTTCCTAACCCCAACAAGATCTCTTTGGCAGTTTCAAAGTCAAGAAAAACGAAAATTCCATACAATATGAGGCCATTCTCCAAGTATGAGTTCAAAGCTATTTATAAACACATACTTCCGATTGTCCTAAGGAAGGCAGGGCACATCTTAAAAGAGAGCTATAACGCTTCGTTATTCAACTGTGGTGATCAGTGTTTACGATTTTCTATGACTCCAATCTCCAGTGGATTCTTAGAGAAAGGGAGGCGGAAATCATGGTTCTGGTTTGCATACGATGTGGAGTTTTATACTCTCCACCCGCTGGACTTTCAATTTCTCGTGGACATGTCCACGGTTGACCCTTCTAAATGGGAAGCACAACATGTCTTTTACGCAAACAAGCTGTTCAAAAACCTTGACGAATTTGTGGATTTGTACCACAGCAATAAAATAAATAAAACCAGAATCGCATTTCCAGTCCTGCCTTTGAAAGACCAGTACAGTGCGGTATATATGAGAGGAGATCCAGTCCCACAAACAGCTAAGCCACCCCCTCTGCAGGTTCAACCTTCAGGACCAAGGTACACAATTGAGGGAAATCTGGTAGAATATATGGACTGGCGCTTCAATCTCCATATATCCCCAAGCGTTGGCGCTCAACTATTTGATATCAGATACAAAGGAGGACGAATAGTTTACGAGCTGAGTATGCAAGAAATTGGAGTTCTCTACTCAGGTCACTCCCCAGCGGCCAGCATGCTCTACTTCGCCGACAGCGCCGGGCTGTTCGGGACACGCATGCGCGGTATGATGCCCGGGGTTGATTGTCCAGAACACGGCTCCTTGCTGGACGCTGTCGTTTACACTTCTAATGAGCTTGGTCTGAAAACATTGTCGAACTCCTTGTGTATATTCGAACATAACCCCGACACGCCTCTGCGCCGCCATAGGGCGTATGGCATGTCAGGGGCGTTTTATAGTGCTCTCATCGACCACGTTTTAATTGTGAGAATGTATATATGTATTATAAATTATGATTACATTTTTGATTTTATATTTCACAATAATGGAGCCATTGAGGTCAAAGTTAGCTCAACGGGATATTTGGCTTCTAGTTTCTACTTTCCTGAGGAGGAGCTCTATGGTACACGGATAAGTGACACTGTACTCGCAGGATTGCACCACCACTTGTTCCAGTTTAAAGCTGATGTAGATATTAAAGGTACCAGCAACAGGTACCAAACTTGGAATATTGGTAAAGAGATTAAAGTAGATGAGTGGGCAGAAAATCCAGGACAATTCCACACCCAGAATGTTATGATAAAGGAAGATAAGAAATCAGAAAAAGAAGCTGTCTACAAGTTTGATTTCAATCATCCCAAGCATCTGCTGTTTTACAATCACAAATCGTCAGTTCTAGGTCACAATCCTGCTTATAGACTCATTCATAAAGGTTTAACACAGACGCTGTTGCCTGAAGGGGATGGGTTTGAGCCTTCCATGAGCTGGGGGAGACACCAGATGTACGTGACCAAGCACAAGGATGATGAGATGACCAGCAGCTCCATGTTTGCCATGTGGGACGCCGCTGATCCGGTGGTCAACTTTAAGACGTTCTGGCAGGACGACGAGGACATCGTCGATCAGGTGAGGACTAACGTTTAACAGTTCTATGACCTGACTTGCCGGTTCTTTATTGCAATCATAATTCATGTCTGTATGTGTCTGTTTGTCACTACACTAAGTGAAATCATCATCATCTTAGTTATTTATGACCTGACTTGCCGAGACTGTAAAGTTCTTTACTGCAATCATAATTCATGTCTGTATGTGTCTGTTTGTCACTACACTTAGTGAAATCATCACCCCCTCAGCAGGTTCAGAGTCTTTGAAGTTCTTTACTGCAATCAGAATTCATGTCTGTACATGTCTACATGTCTGCTTGTAAAGGCACTCGGTGAAATCATCATCATCTTAATTGCTTTATGACCTGACTTACCGAGTCTTTGAAGGTATTTACTGCAATCAGAATTCACCTCTGTATATATCTGTGTTTTGGTTTTTTTAAGACACTCGGTGAAATCATCATCATCTTAATCGTTATGAACGATTGACGTACCGAGTCTTTGAAATTCTTTACTGCAATCAGAATTCATGTCTGAACATGTCTGTTTATAAAGGCACTCGGTGAAATCATCATCACCTTAATCGTTCTATGACCTGACTTACCGAGTCTTTGAAGTTATTTACTGCAATCATAAAGTAAGTCTGTACATGTATTTTTGTCACGGCGCTCGGTGAAATCATCGTCATCGTCACCGCCACCACATTTATGTGTCTCTTAATAGTCGTTATCATCATCATCATCATCGCCATCATCATCATCATCATCATCAAAAAAATGGGCAGAGGTGTGTCAAAGGGTAAGCACAGACAAGTCACTGAAATTGTTCTGGCGACTACATAAAAGCATGAGTGGTGTAGTCAAGAATAAGAGCATTTCTGACTTCCAAGGTGCTGACCTCATCTGGCAGAGGACTGACGAGGACAAGGGCAAAGCCCTCTTTGAACGCTACCTTGAGCAGAGCAACCAGACAGACATGGGAGGTCGAAATCTGGCCAAGGAGGTCACCTCAGACAGATGCAAGGCCCAGAACACTTCGGATGAAGACACAGTGACAGTGAAAGAAATCAAGGCTGTGCTTCGACGATCAAAAAACAGTGCTCCAGGTCCTGATGGCATAAGATACGACGACATAAATAGGTGTACCGACAATGAGCTAGAGAAACTAGCAGACATGTACAACAACAGTATAGGGAGTGCTAGCATCAAGGAGGAATGGTTACACAGCTATCTGATTCCCTTGCCGAAGCCTGACAAAGACCACACAAAAATTCAGGGATATCGAATTATAACCATGCAGAATACAATAGGCAAGCTGCTGGAGAAGGTAATTGCCAGGAAAATATCAAGCCAACTAGAGAGGCAAGGTGTTTTCCCACCTACCCTGGGTGGGTACCGTCCAAAAAGAGAAACCTGGACCAATGCAGCAGTCTTTGCCCAGGATGTCTATGAAGGTTTCCACTCAGGCACTGAAACCGTTGCTGCAGCGATTGATCTTGAGGACGCATACAACAGAGTACCACTGGATTTTTTAATGTTTCAGCTTCTTGAACTAAACGTAAGTCCATTCCTCCTTAGTTGGATTGCTGCAGCCCTCTTCCAACGGAAAGTAGTTTTTAGATGTGGCAGTTGGACTTCGGAACCAACAACAATATATCCTAGCCTACCACAGGGATCACCATTATCTCCGGTACTGTTCAACGCCTACACAGTGAGAATCACCAGTGAGCAGATCACTGGACCTGGCAGGACATTGTCATATGCCGATGATGTTTTAGTGTATCGTCAGGGTAAGGATAGAGAGGAGGTTGCTGGGGAACTACAAACCGAACTCAATCGCATAAGTACTTGGTGTGATGAAGCTGGGGCAATGGTCAACCCAACAAAGGCAACAGTGACTTGGTTCTCGTTGAATAATCATATTGTCAACAATCCAACACCAACTGTAATGCTGTGTTCAGAGACGGTGGAAAGAACGCAGGCAATGAATTACCCGGGGATACGGTTTGATCGAAGCCTTGCTTATAATGTGCACATAGACCAGGTGATAACAAAGGCCAAGCGGGGTTTGGCAGCGATGCGGGTGATGGCGGCAGCAAACTGTGAGCAGCGCCATCTATGTCTTCTGTACGAGGGGCTGGTCATGTCTGTTTTGGAGTATGCAATGGCAATCTTGACTCTCAGCCATAAGCAGATAGAAAGGATGGAAAGGATACAGAATGAAGCTATGCGCATTATTCTTGGATGTACAAGAGATACAGCATGCAGGGCGATGCGCTACCTTCTTGATTTTCCAACCATTGAAGAGAGAATACAAGTTTGCAGGGCACGCGCCTACCTCAGAATTAACGCAAACACACAACATCCACTGCATAGTGAAATTAGGAAGGTGAAGGGCAGCAGGTTAAAAAGAGGACGGTCGTGGATGGGTCAAGCCGAAGACATTCTTCAACAGGTGTGTTCACTTGAGGACTTAGAACCTGGCGAGGAGTGGGTGCAAGTGCCAACAGACTTCTGCACATCCTTTTCAGTTTGCATCCAACTAGATAGAAAATGCAGACAAGAAAATCCGGCTGCCGTTGAGGCTGAAGTACAAGCGTTGATTTTCGAGAATTCGCTAGACGGTGACGCGGTCATCTACACAGATGGGTCGGTCGTCCGACATGTGAGAAGCTCATGGGCCTTTACAGCTCGGGCCGGAGGGAGAATTGTGAAGGAGGACTCTGGTGCTTTCACTGAAACCACAAGTAGCCTGACCATGGAAGTCATGGCAGTAAGTAAAGCAATAACATGGCTCGAGACACAGACATTCACCAGGGCTTGTTTCCTTAGCGACTCAATGAACATGATCAAGAGGATAGAGGAGGGGTCGATCCGAAGAGAATGGTTGCTGCCTCTGAAGCGGTCTCGGCTGGCAAAGATTAGTTTCATCTTCGTGCCAGGGCATGCGGGAGTACAAGGAAATGAGCGGGCTGACAAGCTCGCAGGTGAGGCTACTGTGGAGGGCGGACGCGCCATGGACCAGGCTGACATTCTGAATGCTCTACGTGATGTGAGACTTTTGCGAGAACCAAGTGATGACTGTGAATCTACAACAATGGCCAGACTGCTAGAGCATCAAATTAAAAGAGGTGTGGCCAAACAAGAACACTACGCAGGAAGCCAAAGAAGATTGATAAACCAACACAGAACTGGCGTCGTTAGCCGCTACACGCTGCGGGATTTGCTGAGGAGGGGATCCGAGCACTTATGGACTGAATGGTTCGATGTGCAGCGAGGATGATCTGTCGACTAACTAACTAACTAACTATCATCATCATCATCATCATCAGCATCATCATCATCATCATCATCATAATTATCAGCAGCAGCACCAGCGCCACAACCAATACCACCTCGTGTCTACCAATCGTCAACCACATCGTCGAGGTAATCATCATCATCTTCAGCATCATCATCATCATCATCAGTTTATCTTTTTATCATCAGAATCTCCCCGAACCTACACCATTCTCAGCACCATAATGCCGTAAACAATTATAATCCACAATGGGATGATTACTTGGACTATCTGGTCTCACATAGACTGTCTGATTCTAACATAAAATCTTTGTCATTTGCCATTTTGGACAATACTAACGACAATAAATAATAACATAGGACTTACACTCGATCATAGAACAGCGGTAACGCAATGGTTAGCACGCTTACCTGCCTGATAGGTGGTCATGTGTTAGGTTCTACAACGAGGCCTTAACTTCCTTAAAACTGACCTTGATTCCCAGGTGGATCCAGCCTCAAAGAAGTACCTAGAAATGCGCTGGGAAGTAAAGGCGTCCAGTGTGAAATTGACAACATCATCAACCAAGGGCCCATGACCTATAGGGTGTATTTTTAATGATTGTGCAGTGTTTGAAAATATTGCCGGTCCAAGTTTTGTATTCACCCTCTGTAAAGTTCATGCAACATAATAGGTAAATACAAAACTTGGATCGGCAATATTTTCAGACACTGCAGTCATTAAACATACACCCTGTATTAAAGATATAGCTGCAAGTGAGTTACAGCAGCTTCAAACAATGATGGTGTACACAGAGTTTTCAAATCTTGCACTCATCCTTTGGAGATCTCATGAATAAGTTCACAAAAAGATCTTTGAATGTCCAGCTCCTACAGATATAAGAAATGTTTTATACCCACATGCGCCGGATACAAGGCAAACTGTTTATGAAAATAATACCACAACTGATGAATATGTATAACTGTCAATGCACGGCACTGAGTCGAGGACAGGAGTCCAGACAGACATAGCTATTTGAACAACAGCGCTAGTTTAGTCCTTGAAACATCTCAGTGGCATGGAGAGAACAGAGATGGAAGGTGTGCTGCCTGGTAGATGAGGCTGGGGTCGGCCAGCACGAAGATGACACCGGACACAGCAGACACCTGTGGCATGAGGGTGCGGGAGGCAGGAGAAACGGCTAGAGATCAAGAAGCTTTTCACGCGCCGTGGTGAGATCGACGTTCTGTAGAGGACCTGGCACATGGTGATGATGAGTTTATATTTTTCATGAATGAACAACGCAAATCTTCGGGGTTCTTACTCTACGGTCGTCATCCGAGAGGAGTGCGTTGCACGTAGTTATACCCCAGAGGTCAGCGTGTCCTATTTGGACGTGCACTTGTGTTCGTTTTACCCCTCGAAACAGAAGGTATCCAAGGTCACGGGTCCTATCTACGTGTGGCCAGGTTTTGTTTCCTAACAATGTTGCCATGGCTGCGACTTTAAGGCCTATTCTTTGTGATTTTCAGCCACCCTGGAATTGTTAACAAGTGCAACTTGCAAATAGGCTATCTTGTTTTTATTTCCTGATCCGAGAAAGCTGGGTATCCGATAGCATAACCAGAGAGATCAAGGAGTCGCGTGATATCATTAGATAGCAATGGTTCATGGACAAATTACCACAGGGATCAAGGAGACGTGTGATATAAGATATCAAAGATTCGTGGACAAATTCCCAAGCTTGTACTTAAACAGAACTCGGTAACTTTTGAGTCTGATTAGGCCACCCTAACCTCTGAGTCTGAGGACAGCCTTGTAACCTCTCCAAACATACAAACAAATAAAAAACCAGACAAACATAGAAACAGGGAAAAGCCATATTTGTTATTACGTCACCCGCTAATGAAATATCACCCAGTTGTCTTGTTTCGCGGACGCCAGTTTTATTTCCCTTCACGCGTTTGTATGACATACATCTATGCCAAACGTCACCCCGTGTGTCAGATAAATGCAATGTGTCTTTCACATACGAAAAAGAAATCTACTTGCAATGTTTTACCGTGGAGTTGTTTGCAATTAAACGACAAACTATAGTTATGAAACCTTGAATTTACTTTATAAAGAATTGTCGCAAACCAGTAAGCTGTTGAACCATTATGTTTGGTTAGGATCATTATTGAGTTTCTTATGTCTGCTTGTATTTATTTATACGAGAAATCAGTGAATCCATGAAACAGGGACTACCACGTTGTCATCTGCAAACCTTTAACCCCACAAATTTCTTTCCCAACAAGTCCGATGGCGCCAAGTATGCTGGATGTTTTTAACCTCAAATTTCGGCGCACGTATTTCGTGTTGGTTGTCGCCAACTGAGCTAATCACGGTCATGTACATTTTTTTTTTTTTTAGCATATCCTTTACAGGACTTAGCTGTCAACACCAGCATCTTTCAGCTGTATGTTGATCTCTTGGCAAGATTACGCTCAGTAGTTTGCCATTGCTTTCTGAGCGGCCGGCTCAGTATCCCGCAAGTCACGAGCGGGGGTCGAACCGCCTCAGCTCTCGCTCCGCTACGAGACTCTGCGTGATAAACGGGATTACAGAAAGAAAGTGTTGTAACTGTCACAAAATAAAACCGTGTGTTTAACCAGTTGATTATTATAGAGGCTTTCTGATAAAACGGACTATCTGCTAAGCAAAAAGTGTTTCAACTAATACAGAGAAAACATTCATAGTTGTGACTGCACGTGTTCCCAAACAGGACGGGCATAAATAACAGCTGCACTTGTACATCTGGTTGACGGATTGGCCACACTCGGAAGTGAGGGAGACGAATCCCGACATCGCCTTGACAGTTTGTCAACATTTGAATACAGATGGAACCCGTGGGATCATGGGGGAAATCGGATGTCGACCATCATCTGTCGGGCTAAATTAACAGTGGCAGATGTATAGAGGCTAATAGACTACAATGGCTGGGGCATATAGAAAGAATGGAAGATAATAGGGAAACAAAACTCGCTTACACTCAGGAAATAAATGACCGTAGACCCCGAGGTAGACCAAGAAGGCGGTGGAGAGATAATACATGTACAGACCTACAAGCACTTGGAATCAACGACTGGCAAGAGAAGGTCCACCAGAGAGACGAATGGAGACGGATTGTATTTGCAGCAAAGAACCTCAATGGCTCGGAACGCTGAAGAAGAAGAAGAAGAAGATGTATAGAGGAAGTGAGTGCGTTGAATCATACATCGCTTTGACAAGTCAATAACATATCAGAGGGAAAACGGAAGTACTCAGCACGGAAGTAAACAGTACCTCTGTCAATTCTTAGTTTCCGGAACATCGAGAAGCTTGACAGCTTGTTGGGAAAAACTGTTGTTGGGATCATACAGTAACTCGTTAGTTGGTTGGGGGAGTAGAAACAAGTGATGACAACTTTGACAGTGACTAGACAGGAGAAAATCGATTCTTGACAATGGCTGATATGAAAAATAAATAACACCTGCAGGACGTCACCCATATCACGTGACCAATTTTAGGGGTTTGCCAGAAAACCATGATTGGAGATGGGGAGTTGACAAAAAACCGTGGATTATGATGGACGTGTTTGTGGGAGAGCTCTACAGTGTTAGATTAATTCTAGATTAACTAGCATGTGTCGTTATGGCAAAGTGTAGTAGCCATCCCGGGAATGAGGCGGTTTTGCATAAGGTAGTCAATATAGTCTATTAGTTCTAATTAATATAGACTGTAGCCTTGTTAAAACTATAGTGTGATGATTAGCACTGTTAGTGGAAACTAGTTAGAGTAGAATAGTGATATTAGCTCTGCTAGTTAAGAATAGAGTAGGGTAGTGATGATAAGCTATGCTAGTTAAGAATCAAGTAATGATGGATAATTGGGAGACGGGGGAATTGGCTGCTGGGTTTTTGCACTCTGTATGGGTCTTTCCTTGTCATAGCCTGATTCGGCCCTAGGTGGGTAGCTAATCTGCTCTATGACAAAGTTTAGTTAGCTAAAGATCATTAAGCAAGGCAATAGGCTTACACTCAGCCGATAGGATCAGTGACTAGTACTATCACCAGATGTGTTGTTTCTATCCTAGGTTCCCTACCAGATCCGAGGAAACTCAACAAGTTTTTAGGAAAGGTTCAAATCCCATTCGGAAGAACACCAGTGGAACAGTCAATAAAGTTCGTACAGAACGTAACTAAAGCTAGAAGGAAGATGATTCACCAAAGACGGGTGATGATTGTTGATGCACCACACAGCATCAGACAGTAGTAACTAACCGAGAACATTAATTATAATAGTTACCTAGTGTGATATAATCTCGTGTAATAGAACACAAGACATGATACTTGAGGCTAGATAGACACGAGTGAGGATCAAGTACATTGACTATTAACATTAATAACTGTGTACACACTACAAAGGAATTGTGCATTTTTTTAGGAACGATAGGAACGATAGGAACGGACATTGTGTAGGGTGCAACCGGTCCATGATTAACTGTTAATACCACCGGTGTCTATTTCGGAAGATCATGAAATGGGATTACCAGAGGTCTACAGAGGCAAATCAGTATCCAGCAGGATGGTTTCGGCACTGGGTGAGATGTACATGTTCTGACGTAACGTGCTGTGGTCTATCCTTGCTGGGATCAGCTGACTGGGTTGTTGTCTGAGAGTCCGATTCTACACACTTTATAGAACACGTCACACATTTTCTTCACATACACGTATCATATACGTTACACTTTTCTTTTAATAAATTAATCTTTATTAATTTTTAGAAGCAAGAGTTGTTGAGTATGTTGCGTTGGGGAAGTATGAGAAGGGGGCATAGTACGACAGTGAGAGAGTGATAGGAAAAGGTGTCCACGGGCTGATGGAGTGTGTTGGACGGAAGCTGGTGGATTCTCCAGAATATTAAAAAGGAGGAAAATATTATAATGTGGGTGTCGACTCTCTTCACTCCAGGGACGACACTGTAAAGGAGGACACGACATTATTGGGGGCTCGTCCGGGATCTTTGGACAGCGGGATCTCTTGTAAACGGGATCTTTGGACAGCGGGATCTCCCGTAAACGGAATCATTGGACAGCGAGATCTCATGCAAGCAGGAACCTTTGACAGTGGGATCTTCTGACAACAGGGTCTTTTGACACGGGATCCTTAGTTATAAGAGGGAGATATCATTTTGGAGAATCCAGCTAGAGTGAATGTGGATAGGGGTTACGACAAATATCTTACCTGTTCACACTTCACACGTCTGCATAGGTCTGTGGTCCTGATTCTACTCTTGTCACTGAGTGAATGTGCTGTGCGTGGTAATATCTATATTTATAGTACTTGTTCATATATCTGTATAGTAATTTGCAGTTATATTGTACTCGACCTGCTAGCTTACCTCTCTGTATAATGGCCACCTCTAAACTAACCACGTTAGAATTAAAGGCAAAGGGGGAAGAAATGGGATTGGCGGGTTCTGCTCTAACGGATTACATACAGGAAGTGGAGAGAGAGTATCGTCAAGCAGAACGGGAAGATCGAAAGGCCGAGCTGGAATTGAAAAGGATGGAGTTGGAACAAGCAGCTAAGAAATTAAAAGCTGAGCAAGCAGCTAAGAAATTGGAAGCTGAGCAAGCAGCTAAGGAATTGGAAGCTGAGCAAGCAGCTAAGAAATTTGAAGCTGAACAAGCAGCTAGGAAATTGGAAGCTGAGCAAGCAGCTAGGAAATTAGAAGCTGAACAGGAAGCACAGAAAAGGGAGCACGAGAACCGGATGAGGGAACTCGAGTTGAAGAGTCAATCTAATGGAGAAACTGGGGGAGCAGTTGGAGGTTCCTCCATCCCAGGCTCAACACCAGTACGTGGACATGGGTACTGTCACACGTTTCTCTTCATGATAATATCACGAAGTTCTCACGATGATACTGTTCATGATATTGATGATAAGTTTTGTGTGATGGTCGTTGTCTAGGTAACGATACTCATGGTGTGTCAATGGAGATATCTGTCTTGCAATGTAACTCACCCCCGCAGTGCATATTCACCAGGCATGAAACAAGATTCCGTTGGCGCACATAATCCTTTATTACAAAAATAAGACGGACAAACGGAACAGGTTTATACATCCAGGAACATAACGTAATCCATAGAATAGAAATATCCTCACAATTCTAACCAGCACACATCTATGCCTTCTCACGGCTGGCTTCTAATCTCAATCCACAAGACAGGTAAACCAGCTACTATCCACGGCGGGGTCTCCCACAATACAACCCACACATTGGGTTGGAGCCACTGCTCAACTATAGAACCCACTCTGGGTTTAGGCCCACACTCAATACAGAACCCACTCTGGGTTCAGGCCTGTCTTCACCACTCGAAGAACAACACAACACGGAGCTCTCTCTTAAACGACCTGACCCGCAGTCGGTCTCTTCTCTCACTGACTTTTCAGTCTCCTCACTTCACACAACACACAACTCTCTCTCGACCCATCCCCCCCTGGGGATTTCCACTCATATCCGCCCCATTATTTCTGAGGGTTGATTGTTTTCCTCGTAGCCAGGTCAATCACTTTACTGTCTCCCACTCTCATCTCCATTCTTCCTCCTGCCCGGTCACTCAACTCAATGTCAGTGACCCAGGCTTATGTCATTACCCCCCTCTTAAAAGAAAACTTCGTTTTCAAATATTGGGAGACTAAAACTTACTAAATATGTGACTCAGACATATAGCCTGGGTAGCCCTAAGTATGGCTGCACCTTACTCTAGCTACCACCCTAAATGATACCTCAAATGCTCATAGTACACTCCCATATTCCCCACACATAAATACAAACAACTTTCTATCTTGTGTACCAATGCATGAACTAATACATCACATAATAATAATACATCACACAATAATAATACATCATAGGAAAGCATTATACTTATGTAACCACAGGTCTCTTACTACTTCACGACCATACAATACTATTTGTGTACCGACCCAATATCAGGTGGTTCTGTTCTTTCATTAACCCACCTCTGATTTTTGTCGATGCTGTGTCTCCCTTTCATGTACCCATGACTCATGGTACCTCTACAATTACAACATCTGTTTGATATCCCTAGCCCTGGGTCAGTAATGTCACGAAAACTCTTTTGACGTGACTCAACTTTCCTATCTGCATATTGCACCGTTACACTTGAGTCTCTGTTTAGTCTGAACTCTTTATTTAATCTTGGCCCATATATCTGGCACCTTGCTTTATGCTGCATACGCCTTATGCCTATGTGCCCTGCACATGCACTATCCTGAGCTGTTCTAGTATATCGGTCTCTATGTACTAAAGGTACTGCTCCTTGCCCACGTGCAGTTCCACTATCTGACAAACGGCGAGTGAGAACATTGTTCTTCCTCTCGAAGCACCATCTACCTTTCTTTGACTGCCTATTTTCTACTCTCCTACACCCTTGGGAACATTTGTTCAGAGTAGTATCTTGTCTCTGGGATTCACTAGCACTATATTTGGGATCCATTCTCATCTGCTCAGCTGTACTATCCTTGTCCTGAGTTCCTGTGTCTACTTCAAGTGCCTCTTCTACCTCAGCTATACTCTCTAATTTAGGTTCTCTTGTGGTAACTACCTCATTACTGTTTACACTATATTTTTGGTCCCAATAAGCTACTTCCTCTTCTGTACAATCTTTAACTCCTATAACATTTCCTATGATCAAATCAGCCACTGGTGAGTCCAAAACACACGCTGTCACTCTTCCAGTGATATATGGTGTTTTTACTGTTATTATGGCTACTGGGTAGAACTCTACTGTGCCGTTGAATGTTATGCATCTAATCTTTTTCCCTGTATAATCCGAGGGATCTATTAAACTTCTCCTCACTCCGATAGACGTACATCCGGAATCCCTAATTGTTAACGCTGGTCTATCATTAACAAATCCCTGATGCAACTTCAGACTTCCTCCTTCATGCACTGCTGATCCTGCTTTTACTGTATGACCACATATTAAGACTGGCTGACCATCTTTTTCAAAAAGAGGTTTGCACCCACTACAATCTTCATTGTTCAGCGTCTCAATTACTTGCACTGCATTTGAGTGCTCTGTTTCTCTCATCCTACATTGATGGCTGACATGCCCCTTCTTTCCACATTTGAAACAAGTAATCTCCCTTTTAGTGTTGTTCGTTGGTCCATCTGATGGTTGTGCATCACACTCTGCTGCCTTGTGTCTCCAGCTCCCACAATTCCAGCATCCGGCATAATTCGGACGTCTCTGAAAATTCCCTCTTCTATATGGGTACCGTCCTACTCTACCAACATTGTTTCCTCGGAAACCATTATCTTGAAGTTCTTGCTGCTCACCTTTCTGTGCTGAATCCACACTTTTCGCCCTTGGTCTGATGACTGGATTCTGGTCCTGTTTAGTGTACGCTGCACAGACTATTTCCTCACTCATTAGTTTCCCAATAGATACGTTAGGATGTGCAGTCATGTAGTTTTGACCTAACTGAGACATTGTGTCTATGTCCTTTGGCTTCCGTTCCTCAAAGAACGCCACTAAATTAGAATTGCATGCAGATACTACCTTGTCTCTTAACATTAGATCTACTAATTTATTAAAATCTTTCCCTACTTCTGCAAGCTCCATCCATTTGTTAAATGTATTCTTTACAGTGTTAGCAAAGTCTGTGAAATCTTGATTTGTCTCTGGCACTAACTGTCTAAACTTTGTTCTATATCCATGTTCAGTTAGTTGGAACTTAGTCAGCAAACGTTGACGTAAGATAGTGTAGTTGTTCCTTTCTTCTACAGGTAAATTGAACATGGTGTCTAGTGCCTTCCCCGTAAGAAGCTCCCCTAGTCTAATAGCATACTGTTCTTCGGGGATGCCTAACACTTTCGCACTTGCTTGAAATCTGTCCAAATAAGATTCAAGGTTGTCTCGGTCCGTAAAGTATGGCAGTTTTAATCTCTGTGACGACTGCGAAGGTTTTCCGCTTTCCTCACTTTGACCCTTTGAAGATAGTTCTAGTTTTCTGAGAGCAATTTCAGCTTCCATCTTAATCTTCTCTTTCTCAATTTCCACCGCATTTGTGTGTTTTAACTTTTCAAGTTCCATTTGTGTCTCTCTCTCTTCCTGTAGACGCTTGTTTTCTATTTCAGCTAGTTTTACTTGTGTCTCTTCCTGTAGACGCTTGTTTTCTATCTCAGCTAACTTTACTTCCTGTAGACGTTTGTTTTCCATTTCAGCTAGTTTTACTTGTGTCTCTTTCTCAGCTAACTTTTCTTCCTGTAGACGCTTTGCCTCGCGTTCATTATGCCTCTCCTCTCTTTCCGTCTGTTGTTGTTCTTTTGCTTCGGCATACTCCTGTAACTCTTTACCTTTCAGGCCTATTCTTTCACCTGCTTCAATATAATCCATTAAAGTAGGCATCTTGTACTTGTGGACACGTTGCTGTGAATCAGCCAACTATAAATGTACAGACTCTGCTGTTAGTCTTTGTGTCACTTGCCTAAGTACACCCGCACTCCCTGTGTACGTAAATCCGTAGTGCTACAATATCACTCTGTACTCACCCAGTCACTCTATAAGTACTAGGTAGTGAGGGGGGAAGTATCACCTATACTCCCTTATATCTATATATCTATGACCAAAAGTTCATAAAGTCCCTGGAAATATTGTTAAACATACATATCAATACATATACAAACAAATGGATGATAACACTAAGTGATGACTATCCAACGCTAGACTTCACAAGCTGAGTACACGGAGACGATGATGACACAGAAATAAACCACAGTAACAACCACAAGCTTGTGTAGAGACATCCACAGTGCGCGTAAAATAAAAATATAAATTGACCAAGACCACTAGACAGCAGAAATGACGAAAGATCACAATAAAAACATATATCCGAACACAACAAATATTATATGTAAATATAACGAAAAGAAAGAGAGAAAGAAAAAGAATATATACTGAAAATATACACAGATCTGACGTCAGACAACTCGGCTCTAGATATTGGTTAAGACTATTTCAATGCCCCTGCACGATACGTCAACTCATTAACGTTTTTCTTACAAAAATATCGTAAGCACCAGAAAGAATATATATTTGTGTGCTGTATCCCGACTCTCGAGAAACACCCCACAAATCTCCTACTCTTGCCAAACACTGGACCACATACAAGTAACAGCTTAACAACCGAAAACAATATTTATATGACAATGAGCAGCAAACAGAATGTCCACATCGTTGGCCGATAAATATGTGCCCACTAATCCGTCGCCAAAAGTTCTTTTTATTCAATGTCTACGACGCTAGATTTCAAACCGACTTCTTGTTTTGTTGAGTGGTTATTGAATTCACGTGGTGATCAAAAGTTCCAACTGTCGACAGAAGTTGAAGATGATAGTGATATCCGTAACGTTATTGTACTTTCTCTGTACGTGGTAATAATCCAAAGTGTTCTTTCGATTTGTTGTTACTCTCGTTGCGGAGATGGCGCTTCGCTGTATCATTAATGTTATGGATTTCCCAAAAGAAAAGACCAAAATAATGGCAATAAATGTTCAACGCTTTCACTCTGTACAGTCAGTTCTTTTTGGCAACTGTATGCAACTATGTACGCGGAGATGCCACGTCATCAATCGTTGACAAAATGTTTGCTGATTATAAGGTAATGAACACAAAGGGCTTTTAACAAAGCCGAACATAAAGTCTAGTTTCACACAAAAACAGCTTGTTTATCCAGTTCCACTATGGAACATCTCAGTAACTTTCCACTGTCCACGGCCTTGGCCTTGCCGGACACCTCAATTTCTCTTTATCTCTCAGTGAAAAATTCCTCCGTAAAACAGTTTTCACACAAACTTGACAGCCCCACCCGGCTGCGGTAGGGGTAACGTTACTATCCCCTTCAGTCAACTGTCCGTCAAATTAGCGACTGCCAATTTTTCTCTGTTATCCAAACATGTACTTCCCCAGTACCTGGACGCTGGTGTACCCACCCGTCCTATTTACTGCGTCGACTAATCTTGACCAGTCAACTTGCAACAACACAGTGCGCTTGCCTCCAGCACACACACACACCTGTCAATTATCTTTGGTTCCCAATCCTGTCATTATCACCGACAGTGACGTCCTACACACACCCACGCTGCCCTCGCCACTCTGGATTCAACACTCGTCTTTAATTTCAGCCCTCCTGCCTGGTATCAAATTTACCTGTCACCGTAATGGACTCTCCCGGTTAGTCTGTATGGCGTGTCTTTATCACCGACTTTTGTGCTGCCGCTGCACCCCCATTCGCTTTAGCGATATGGTTGGGTCCAAATCACCTGTAGTGGACTTCACTTGAACTGTCTGCTAGCTTGTGATTTCCGCCGCGTACCCTCCCCGCGCGCTGACAGTTTTTCTTCGATGTGGCGTCTTACACACACAACAGAATTGCTGTTACTCTCTTGACGCAGTACTGTATAAATTGATGGAACGAAGTCACAGATAATAACTCCTCTCTTTCAGCGAAGAGCCCACAGATACTCCTTACTAAGTGACGAGCGCCCAGATTGTCACACGTTTCTCTTCATGATAATATCACGAAGTTCTCACGATGATACTGTTCATGATATTGATGATAAGTTTTGTGTGATGGTCGTTGTCTAGGTAACGATACTCATGGTGTGTCAATGGAGATATCTGTCTTGCAATGTAACTCACCCCCGCAGTGCATATTCACCAGGCATGAAACAAGATTCCGTTGGCGCACATAATCCTTTATTACAAAAATAAGACGGACAAACGGAACAGGTTTATACATCCAGGAACATAACGTAATCCATAGAATAGAAATATCCTCACAATTCTAACCAGCACACATCTATGCCTTCTCACGGCTGGCTTCTAATCTCAATCCACAAGACAGGTAAACCAGCTACTATCCACGGCGGGGTCTCCCACAATACAACCCACACATTGGGTTGGAGCCACTGCTCAACTATAGAACCCACTCTGGGTTTAGGCCCACACTCAATACAGAACCCACTCTGGGTTCAGGCCTGTCTTCACCACTCGAAGAACAACACAACACGGAGCTCTCTCTTAAACGACCTGACCCGCAGTCGGTCTCTTCTCTCACTGACTTTTCAGTCTCCTCACTTCACACAACACACAACTCTCTCTCGACCCATCCCCCCCTGGGGATTTCCACTCATATCCGCCCCATTATTTCTGAGGGTTGATTGTTTTCCTCGTAGCCAGGTCAATCACTTTACTGTCTCCCACTCTCATCTCCATTCTTCCTCCTGCCCGGTCACTCAACTCAATGTCAGTGACCCAGGCTTATGTCAGGTACCATGCTATGAAGTTTCCTTTAGCGGTCTACGAGGAGGACAAAGAGAAGATTGACCAATACCTTCAACGCTTCGAGGCTATGTCAGTTGCTATGGGTCTGGAGCGTAACAAATGGAATCTTAAGCTATCCCAGGGTTTACGCGGGACCGGATACGAGGTTTATTCTCACCTGCCACCAGGACATGAGAACAATTATGACGAGTTAAAGACGGCTCTGTTGAAACGTTTCGAGGTTACGTCACATACCTACCGGAAAAAATTTCGAGCAGCGAAACGAGAACCAGGAGAGTTGTTTGCCGCCTACAGTTTGCGTCTTAAATCTTATCTTCATAAGTGGATGGATTTGGCTAGGTTCGCACATGACTATGAAAGTCTGGAAGAGCTCATGGTGGTCAACCAGCTGAAGAAGCAAATGTCTAAACCTCTCAGGACGTTCCTGGGAGAACAAGGAGCGGAACGTATTGACCTCGTGAATAAATTAGCAGAACGGTTCGTCGAGGTACATGGGGAGGCAGGGGAAAACCTTTCCACCAACTCCAAAAGTCAAGAGAAACATGACAAGAAGAAAGCCAAAAACTCAGGAACCAAAAAGTGGGAACCTTATGTGCAAAAATCAGAGGATAGTTCAGAGAAGAAGAAGGAGGGAAGCAAGAGCACTTCAAGCTCTACACCTAAACGACCGTGGTCGGAGAAGTGGTGTTCAATTTGTAAGTCACCCTCTCACAATACGAGGGACTGCAAATCGAAGGCTAAGAACACTCACTTCGCAGCATGTCAAGTGACTTCCAAGGAGGTTGTCACGGAAAATGCCAAGGTCAACCAGGAAGCTCGCCACCAGGAGAGCTCACTCAAGTCTGGCAATAGAAAATCTAGGACAGGGAAATGGTGCAACCAATGCCAGTCGAATACGCACAATGCTATTGATTGCAGAGGAGAGTCAGGAGACACTCAATTCGTCGTGTGCCCCGGGAAACCTAAGGTGGAGCCCACCGAACAGGTCGAGGCCGAGGAAGAGACTCCAGACCAGGAAAAACCACCTGTAGTGGAATTGGTAGAGGTTAACGGTCGTCAAGTGGAGTGTTTATACGATACAGGACTGGACGGGGAGGTCGTGATTTCTGCGGATCTGGTACATCCAGAACAATTCACAGGTGAGACATTGGATATACAGCCTGCACAGAAGAGTGCTGTAGTCATGAAGTTGCCTATTGCTAATGTGGAGATTCGGTCAAGGTACGTCACCGGCACCATCAAGGCCGCTGTATTGACCGATCCCATTTTTCCAGTCATCCTAGGTTGCCGGTAAGTCTTTCTGGGAATGCCCAGGGAGCCAATCCATATGGGAGCAATGCAGACTCGCTCTCAGACGAAAACAGAAGAGGCAGAAGCAATTGTGACTAACCCAATGCCGGGGGAGCTACGAACTGCCCAGAGTGAGGATGATACTTTACGTCCTTGCTACAGAAAGCTGCAGAAAAGTGCTGATCCACCAGGACGGGGGCAGTACTACATGAAGAATAGGATACTCTACAGGAGAGCAGGAAGGGGAGACAACCTATACGGTCAGTTGGTCGTCCCTAAAGCTCACCGGTCCCAGATTCTTCATATGGGGCATACCATCTCCTTTAGTGGACACATGGGTATTGCCGCCACCATGCAGCGGATTTCCTGCCATTACTATTGGCCGGGAATGACAGATGATGTGCGTCGGTATGTGAAGTCATGCCCTGAGTGCCAGAGGGTGGCACCGAAACACTGGACAGCACCGGTGGTGTTGGGCGAGATGCCCATCATGAACTCTCCTTTCGAGAGGGTAGCCATCGATATCGTAGGTCCACTTCCCAGGACTAGGAAGAGGAACATGTATATACTCACAATGGTGGATTGCTGTACAATGTGGGGTAAAGCCATACCGTTGACCACGATTGACTCGAAAAGAGTGGCGGACGCACTGATGGAGGCCTTTACCAGATTAGGCTTTCCGGATCAAATTCTGACGGACAATGGATCTCAGTTTTGTGGAAAACTCATGGAGGAGGTATTTAGGGTGTTTCACTCTAACCACATACATACCAGCCCTTACCACCCTCAAGCCAATGGACAAGTAGAGCGTTTCAACGGCACGTTGATGACAATGCTCAGGAAACTAGCGCAGGAAAAACCTGATAGGTGGGATGAATATATCCCAGCAGCACTCTTTGCCTATCGGGAAGTTCCTCATGGCTCAACAGGACTACCACCCGCTACGTTGCTGTTTGGTCGTCCAATCAAAGGACCGTTGGAAGCCATGTTGAGGAGTTGGACTGAAGAGGGGACGTCAGAAGAAGTGATCTCATCCTATAAATACGTGGAGGAACTGAAAGAAAAACTCCACAAGGGATGGACTCTGGCAAATCAAAACTTGAAAAAGGCCAGGAAAAGACATGCGGCTTACTACAAACGTAGGTCTAAAGAAAGATCTCTAGAGGTGGGAGATAAAGTCTTGTTGCTACTCCCAACGGGAAACAACAAACTGGAGATAGGTTGGCAAGGACCATTTCCCGTGGAAAGGGTGATATCCAGAACCAACTATCAGATCCGGATCCGGGGAAAGTCGAAGATTTTCCATATCAATCTCTTGCGGAAATACGAAGAGAGACCCGGAGACAAGGCAGCTCACCTCATGGCAATGGCAGTTGCAGTGGAGACAGAAGTGGGAACCAGCGAGGGCAGGGAATATCCCTTGGAACACCAGGAAACCTATAGGGATGTGCAAGTGAACCCTGATCTGACCTCCCAGGAGAGGGAAAGGATAACCCAGGTTCTCAAGTCTCATAAGGAGATACTGACTGATAAACCAGGACGAACGAGGTTGGTTGAGTTCGAGATGACTTTGACCACACAGGAGCCTGTTCGCCAAAAGGTTTACCCAGTGCCATTCTCTAAAGAAAAGGCCCTGGAGGAGGAAATACAAAAACTGCTGGAGGATGACGTGATTGCACCATCCACATCCCCATACAATGCGGGGGTAGTTTTGTTACGCAAACTAAGTGGAGAACACCGGTTGTGTATAGACTACCGACTTCTGAACAGTCACACACAATTTCAGGTGGAACCTTTGCCGAACCCAACTCAGTTATTCGCTAGGCTCCATAAGGCTCGGTACTTTTCAAAGGTGGATCTGAGTCGGGGGTACTATCAGATACCAGTCAAACCGGAGATTCGACCACTGTTGGCTTTCAGTACACCCAGTGGACACTACGAAATCAAGGTCATGCCCTTTGGACTCAGCAATGCACCTAGTGTGTTTACACGCATGATGAGGACTTTACTAGATCCGTTACAGGATCCGTCCATCATCTCATTCATGGATGATATTCTGATTTCCAGTGACAGCTTGGATGACCACTTACAATCCTTGGAGAGAGTGTTTAATAGGCTCAAGGAAGCAGGGCTTACTGCTCGTCCAACCAAGTGCATGATTGGTTACCAGACTCTGGAATTTCTAGGTCACACCATCACTCCAGGACACATTGTTCCAGAAGAGAAGAACCTGGAGAAAATCAGAAATGCACCTAGACCAAAAACGAAGAAGGATGTGCGATCTTTTTTCTCGTTGTGTGGGTTCTACCACAAATTTATCCCACATTTCACTGAACTGGGAGCTCCGTTGACGGAAACCTTGAAAAAGGGATTCCCGGACCAAATCATTTAGACACCCGAATGTGAGAATGCCTATAGTCAGTTAAAGGAGGCCTTGGTCAGCAAACCTGTATTACAGCTCCCTGACCTTTCCAAACAATTTGTGTTGAGAACAGATGCGAGTGCGATTGGAATTGGAGCCGCTTTGTTACAGGAAGGAAAGGACGATGCTTCGGTTTTGAAACCTGTAGCATACGCAAGTAAGAAACTTCTACAGGCGGAGAGGAATTATTCAACCGTCGAGAGAGAGTGCTTGTCTCTCGTATGGGCAGTGCAAAAATTCCAGCCCTATTTGTATGGAGTTAAGTTTCGGGTCCAGTCCGATCATCAGCCCCTGATGTTCCTGGCTACTTCTCAGAAGCTCAACGCACGTTTGATGCGGTGGTCGTTGTTACTTCAACCCTATAACTTCACAGTGGAGTACATTCCTGGGAAGGAAAATGTTGGAGCGGATTTCTTATCAAGACACCCAGCTCCAGAAGAAGAAGAATGAATCATCTGGATTAAACTCACGGTGGAGAAGAGTGAGATGGACTACTCTCTTAAGAGGGGGCCTATGTCACAAAATAAAACCGTGTGTTTAACCAGTTGATTATTATAGAGGCTTTCTGATAAAACGGACTATCTGCTAAGCAAAAAGTGTTCAACTAATACAGAGAAAACATTCATAGTTGTGACTGCACGTGTTCCCAAACAGGACGGACATATATAACAGCTGTACTTGTACATCTGGTTGACGGATTGGCCACACTCGGAAGTGAGGGAGACGAATCCCGACATGCCTTGACAGTTTGTCAACATTTGAATACAGATGGAACCCGTGGGATCATGGGGGAAATCGGATGTCGACCATCATCTGTCGGGCTAAATTAACAGTGGCAGATGTATAGAGGAAGTGAGTGCGTTGAATCATACATCGCTTTGACAAGTCAATAACATATCAGAGGGAAAACGGAAGTACTCAGCACGGAAGTAAACAGTACCTCTGTCAATTCTTAGTTTCCGGAACATCGAGAAGATTGACAGCTTGTTGGGAAAAAACTGTTGTTGGGATCATACAGTAACTCGTTAGTTGGTTGGGGGAGTAGAAACAAGTGATGACAACTTTGACAGTGACTAGACAGGAGAAAATCGATTCTTGACAATGGCTGATATGAAAAATAAATAACACCTGCAGGACGTCACCCATATCACGTGACCAATTTTAGGGGTTTGCCAGAAAACCATGATTGGAGATGGGGAGTTGACAAAAAACCGTGGATTATGATGGACGTGTTTGTGGGAGAGCTCTACAGTGTTAGATTAATTCTAGATTAACTAGCATGTGTCGTTATGGCAAAGTGTAGTAGCCATCCCGGGAATGAGGCGGTTTTGCATAAGGTAGTCAATATAGTCTATTAGTTCTAATTAATATAGACTGTAGCCTTGTTAAAACTATAGTGTGATGATTAGCACTGTTAGTGGAAACTAGTTAGAGTAGAATAGTGATATTAGCTCTGCTAGTTAAGAATAGAGTAGGGTAGTGGTGATAAGCTATGCTAGTTAAGAATCAAGTAATGATGGATAATTGGGAGACGGGGGAATTGGCCGCTGGGGTTTTGCACTCTGTATGGGTCTTTCCTTGTCATAGCCTGATTCGGCCCTAGGTGGGTAGCTAATCTGCTCTATGACAAAGTTTAGTTAGCTAAAGATCATTAAGCAAGGCAATAGGCTTACACTCAGCCGATAGGATCAGTGACTAGTACTATCACCAGATGTGTTGTTTCTATCCTAGGTTCCCTACCAGATCCGAGGAAACTCAACAAGTTTTTAGGAAAGGTTCAAATCCCATTCGGAAGAACACCAGTGGAACAGTCAATAAAGTTTCGTACAGAACGTAACTAAAGCTAGAAGGAAGATGATTCACCAAAGACGGGTGATGATTGTTGATGCACCACACAGCATCAGACAGTAGTAACTAACCGAGAACATTAATTATAATAGTTACCTAGTGTGATATAATCTCGTGTAATAGAACACAAGACATGATACTTGAGGCTAGATAGACACGAGTGAGGATCAAGTACATTGACTATTAACATTAATAACTGTGTACACACTACAAAGGAATTGTGCATTTTTTTAGGAACGATAGGAACGATAGGAACGGACATTGTGTAGGGTGCAACCGGTCCATGATTAACTGTTAATACCACCGGTGTCTATTTCGGAAGATCATGAAATGGGATTACCAGAGGTCTACAGAGGCAAATCAGTATCCAGCAGGATGGTTTCGGCACTGGGTGAGATGTACATGTTCTGACGTAACGTGCTGTGGTCTATCCTTGCTGGGATCAGCTGACTGGGTTGTTGTCTGAGAGTCCGATTCTACACACTTTATAGAACACGTCACACATTTTCTTCACATACACGTCTCATATACGTTACACTTTTCTTTTAATAAATTGATCTTTATTAATTTTTAGAAGCAAGAGTTGTTGAGTATGTTGCGTTGGGGAAGTATGAGAAGGGGGCATAGTACGACAGTGAGAGAGTGATAGGAAAAGGTGTCCACGGGCTGATGGAGTGTGTTGGACGGAAGCTGGTGGATTCTCCAGAATATTAAAAAGGAGGAAAATATTATAATGTGGGTGTCGACTCTCTTCACTCCAGGGACGACACTGTAAAGGAGGACACGACAGTAACCCCACAGCCAGAGAGACCGGCGGTCATGTACCTACAGTTTGTAAATTGGTTTATGATAATGACATTCATAATCATCATCATGTGCTCTGTCAATTGGGGAAGGTGTTCATGTCTCTCCACAGATCTCGGTCCTTGGTTCTGGATGAGCTCTGCTGATGATATTCCTCCATGCCACTGTCTCAGTCCATCCATCATCATTTTATTCTGTCTCTGCCTCTTTTCCCACTGGTCGTCGCGATGTTTTCCAATGTCTCTCTTCTCATAACATAACCAAAAAATTGGGATCATTTATCACATGGAGCCATTTTGGAAATGCGTGTACAGGTATCAGATTGTCAATTGATATATTCTGCTAGAACAGAGATTCTCAACCTTGTTTGGGCCTCTGCACCTCTTCACCATATGTTCAGAATGCCCCCCCCCCTTCGTATTTCCTCCCTATAAATTCCCCCTCCCCCAGCCCCTATGCAGTATACGTAAAAATGGAAGCTAAATTTAATAACACATAGCCTAGAAGTCTACATATAATGTGATTTGTGGGTATTTTTACGTTATAAAACGAATTTCAGAAGGGCCAGAAGTACAGAACCGTAAGATAGGGAGAGAAAAACAATATCAAGTAATCGGTTCTTGTAATAATGCAATCTTGAAATAATCTTAATTCCCCCCCCCCGCCCCCCGCCCCCCGAAACCCTAAAATTTCCCCGGGGGGGGGGGCATTCCCCACCGGTTGAGAACCACTGTGCTAGAGACTGGAAGTTGCAGAGAAACATAATCGTCTATGCCAGTATGCAAGGCACTTGACGATGCTGATGATGCTATTGCAACTGATGATGATGAAGATGAGAGTGGTAATGATGATGACGATAACGATTGCGATGAAGCTGAAAACTGAAAATATTTTACTGAAATAACACGTTATTACATTAATCTCAGTCTTCACGGACACCGACAATCAACAGGACATCAGTTAGAGTATTTTTAGCAGAACATCACGTCTTACATCACCAAGTCATACAAAGAACCCAATACAATCCCAACATGTTTTCCTTTTCATGCCAGATAGCAGAATTCCCAATGTCACAAAGTATTATTTTTCCAGGGAATGCTAAAGCGTAGTTAAGGTAAGCAGTGTTGCATCAGCCACTACCCGATTTCATCATCGGATATACAGGAATGTATTCATTCTCCACCCTGAATGGAGCCGGGTGTTTCTTGGTCACGTAATCACCGACATATTTTATCACCAGCTGCAGATTACGTTAGAGCCAAACATTGTTGTATTCCCAGGGAAGGTAGATTGTGAAAAGCGAAAATTCCTCGCTCCGCTTGAATATTATAAATTTCGTTTGTTGAGTGCCAAATCCAAGTGCGCGACCCAGTTTTGCCAAATACACGAGAGAAAAATAAAAAACTCACACACTTGCAACCATATAACATAGCAATGTTTTTTTTTTAACGTTAGCTCGCTTTGAACATAAGCGTAGTCCATAAACTTGCTACTACTTGTAGTGCGCTGGACTTTTTTTAAAATTTGTTTGAGTGCGGATTAGCTTTCCCTATTATCAGTGTCCTACGTCACACATGCAAGCCCACTTCGGCTTATGAGGTACTTGTACCTCACTTCTCCTAGTCAATGAATGAATCACTGAAAAACGAGAAGTAGATTGAGAGCTATACCAAAGCACGACTACAAAAAAAAAACAATGGACGTTGCGGCCAAAGCCTTCATCAGCACAGAACAAACAAACAAAAATAGATTAACAAATACACTATCGACACTACATGAATTTTAGTCCAACTGACTGGTGTAGGGGTTCAACACGCTACCTCGACATCAGCGCCCTGAAAGTTTAAGAGCGAGCTCTCTTATCCACGCAGACCTTCGCAATTTATTGTGTCAATTCATGTTGTTAGATCTAGGGATATATAACAGAGCCCCATCTCTGTTAGAGATAGTTAGTGGGGAAATAGAGAAGGGTTTGGGAAATGGCGCCCCCGTGAGCACTATTGAAAGGGGAGTTGTTAGGGAAGCTCACGGGTGACGTCAAGGAATAAACAGTTCCAACTAAGCCAGTGATCGGTCAAGGTGTGTTTTCATGAAGTTATACTAATTTGTACATTTTGGATAATAAAACCCAGTTATACTTGACCAGGGCTTTGGTGTCATCTCTTGGGATTGCATTTCACCTGTTCGCTCCGTTACAGATATCCAAACTAAATGCCATCGGCCGCAATTTTCGAATGACATTTAAGTCAAACATGTTGCATGTTTTTTGTAGGATGTAGTAATCAACTCCAGCATTTATTGGCTGTATGTTATTAACTTGGCAGTTCAGTTCAGTAGATTACCATTGCATTCTAAACGGCGGACGCCTCATGCTATCAAAAACAACGCAAAGTGGTTTTCCTCCAAATAACTAGCGGCTGATTTCAAACCAGCAACTTAGCATGTCTGGAAAGGATGAAACTGCGCATCTCAATACCCGATAGACCAGCGCGACGGGTTATATTTAAGTAGCTCATTCTAACACAATTTTACCGTCATTGAACACTCCCGCAGGGGAGCTCCTTAAAGCGACTAGCTGTTATGGTAGCCCAATAAAGATTAAATTATCGTTACAGCAGAACTAACAATTCAACATTCCTCATTATTAGAGTTCTAAGGTCAATAGCAACGCTAGGAAATTGCATGAGAAACGGAGTACACAGCTCACCGGCCATCCCCACAAGTCCATCCCTGCGTCAAAATGATCATAGTCAACACCGAGGAAAACCCGCGGGACAATCCTTTTAATTCCTTTTCACTTAAAAAAAAATAATGTATCTGAACTGATTAACTGCCATGTGATGACTGTCTAAGCGACTTCCCGTATGTGACATGAATTTATTTATAGCCAACATGGTGTCATTGCGTTAAAATATAACGTGTCTGCTACCATAGTAACAACTTTTAAGTCATAACCGTGATACTTCCCATTTTCCCCGATCCATTTCTGTTTAGTCCAAACCTACCCTTTTGGGCACAGAATCTGTTAACCTATGAATTAGTTGCGTGCCCTGTACAGGATGTCGCATCCAACTAGAGCATTTATGAGCTGTTTGTGATTATTTATGTCATTTTACGTTTAGTAGTTTGCCATTGATTTTTGAACGGCGGCGCTCATACAAACGTGAAAATCAACGCAAAGCGACCTGTTTCCAATTCGCCGGCGTCTAACTTCGAACCCGTTATGTCCATATTGTGAAACTACGTTCATTACACCTAAGCCACGGACTGGGATATCATGACCTCTAGTAGTTCACAGTGTCAGTCGACTTGTCGTTTGGGATAGCAGTTGTGCTTCTGTTGTCCGCTCTGGCTCTCCGTTGCTCACTGTGTCTCTCGCTTGTCTCTCTGTTGTCCTCTCGTCTCTCTGTTGTCCACTGTGTCTCTCTCTTGTCTCTCTGTTCTCTCTGTTGTCCTCTTGTCTCTATATTGTCCACTTGTCTCTTGGTTGTCCTCTTGTCTCTCTGTTGTCCTCTTGTCTCTCTATTGTCCTCTTGTCTCTCTGTTGTCCTCTTGTCTCTCTATTGTCCACTTGTCTCTCTGTTGTCCTCTTGTATCTCTATTGTCCTCTTGTCTCTCTGTTGTCCTCTTGCCTCTCTATTGTCCTCTTGTCTCTCTGTTGTCCTCTTGTCTCTCTATTGTCCTCTTGTCTCTCTATTGTCCTCTTGTCTCTCTGTTGTCCTCTTGTCTCTCCATTGTCCACTTGTCTCTCTGTTGTCCTCTTGTCTCTATATTGTCCACTTGTCTCTTGGTTGTCCTCTTGTCTCTCTATTGTCCTCTTGTCTCTCTGTTGTCCTCTTGTCTCTCTATTGTCCTCTTGTCTCTCTATTGTCCTCTTGTCTCTCTGTTGTCCACTTGTCTCTCTGTTGTCCTCTTGTCTCTCTATTGTCCTCTTGTCTCTCTATTGTCCTCTTGTCTCTCTGTTGTCCTCTTGTCTCTCTGTTGTCCTCTTGTCTCTCTATTGTCCACTTGTCTCTCTGTTGTCCTCTTGTCTCTCTGTTGTCCTCTTGTCTCTCTATTGTCCACTTGTCTCTCTGTTGTCCTCTTGTCTCTCTATTGTCCTCTTGTCTCTCTGTTGTCCTCTTGTCTCTCTATTGTCCTCTTGTCTCTCTGTTGTCCTCTTGTCTCTCTGTTGTCCTCTTGTGTCTCTATTGTCCACTTGTCTCTCTGTTGTCCTCTTGTCTCTCTATTGTCCTCTTGTCTCTCTGTTGTCCTCTTGTCTCTCTGTTGTCCTCTTGTCTCTCTATTGTCCTCTTGTCTCTCTGTTGTCCTCTTGTCTCTCTATTGTCCTCTTGTCTCTCTGTTGTCCTCTTGTCTCTCTGTTGTCCTCTTGTCTCTCTATTGTCCTCTTGTCTCTCTGTTGTCCTCCTGTCTCTCTATTGTCCTCTTGTTTCTCTGTTCTCTCTATTGTCCTCTTGTCTCTATATTGTCCTCTTGTCTCTCTGTTCTCTCTATTGTCCACTTGTCTCTCTATTGTCCTCTTGTCTCTCTATTGTCCTCTTGTCTCTCTGTTGTCCTCTTGTATCTCTATTGTCCTCTTGTCTCTCTGTTGTCCTCTTGTCTCTCTATTGTCCACTTGTCTCTCTGTTGTCCTCTTGTCTCTCTATTGTCCTCTTGTCTCTCTGTAGTCCTCTTGTCTCTCTATTGTCCTCTTGTCTCTCTGTTGTCCTCTTGTCTCTCTATTGTCCTCTTGTCTCTCTGTTGTCCTCTTGTCTCTCTATTGTCCTCTTGTCTCTCTGTTGTCCTCTTGTCTCTCTATTGTCCTCTTGTCTCTCTGTTGTCCTCTTGTCTCTCTATTGTCCATTTGTCTCTCTGTTGTCCTCTTGTCTCTCTATTGTCCACTTGTCTCTCTGTTGTCCTCTTGTCTCTATATTGTCCACTTGTCTCTTGGTTGTCCTCTTGTCTCTCTATTGTCCTCTTGTCTCTCTGTTGTCCTCTTGTCTCTCTGTTGTCCTCTTGTCTCTCTGTTGTCCTCTTGTCTCTATATTGTCCACTTGTCTCTTGGTTGTCCTCTTGTCTCTCTGTTGTCCTCTTGTCTCTCTGTTGTCCTCTTGTCTCTCTGTTGTCCTCTTGTCTCTCTGTTGTCCACCGTGACTCTTGTTTCTCTGTTGTCGACTGTGTCTCTCTCTTGTCTCTCTGTTGTTCTCTTGTTTCTCTGTTGTCCTCGTGTCTCTCGGTTGCCCTCTTGTCTCTCTGTTGTTCTCTGTCTTTCTCCCTCTTGTCACTCTGTTGTCCTCTTGTCTCTGTTGTCCACTTTCTCTCTCTCTCTCTCTCTCTCTCTCTCTCTCTCTCTCTCTCTCTCTCTCTCTCTCTCTCTCTCTCTCTCTCTCTCTTGTCTCTCTGTTGTCCCATATGTCTCTCGGTCCAATGTATATTCCGCTGGAATTCAAAGCGAGGGAATGAAATCAAAAATCATAATATACATTTATGTTTCACACAGCGACCAAGTATTAACATGGCACTGTACTTATACTTACATCTCTGATTTGTCTAATTACAGGACATCGTAGCCTGGATCACCCTGGGCACCTATCACATCCCCCAGCTGGAGAACGTGCCCAATACAGCCACAGTGGGCACAACCCAGTCCTTCTTCCTGGTGCCCTTCAACTATTTCAGTGAAGATCCGTCTCTCTCGTCACGGGACTCGGTTAAAATCATGCCACGTGACCCGAAACGACCGTTGGATGGTGCAGTGGTTGACAGACATAACATGAGTCAGGTCTACAACTGTCAGAGTCAGCGCGTGGACAGCGATTTATTTCACAACAGCACCTTTCTCTTTTCGTAACGTTCGTCTGCAGAGATGCAACATTCTCGGTGTGTGTGAATGTGTGTGTGTGTGTGAATGGGTATGTTTACACGTGTGTCAGTGTGTATGTGTGTCTGCATATATGTGTTTGTGTGTGTGCGCGCACATACTATTTGTGTTGATTTATTGTATATATTCGCTCATTCATTGTTGAAGTTTGTGTAAGCCAGACGGCACGGCTCGTACTGCTGTTTCCATTATATACAATTAGGCCATCTCACGTTATCATATCACCATCACGTGCCAAGCCGACCAGCGTGGGCGGTCACGGTTCGTCACCCACCTTACACGTTCACACCATGTCTTGGATCAGTGCTATGTTCCTGTCTTATTCATGCCACGCAACCAGTCCATCCGGGTATTTATTTCTTTACTTCCCATTCTCTGTACCTATGCAGTTTGCTAGTTGTCACTAAGTTTTCAAATTAATTTCTTCTCATAAAGCGACTAAACAAACCGTGACTGTATCTACGTCTAATAATTATCTAATTTACCGTTTTCATCTGTTTTTTTCTTTTTCTTTCAAGGACTGTTTTAATCATTTTTCTGTCATTGTTTGCATGTTTCTCAGAAATCATATTTCCACTGCCATTTTTTGTTTCTCGGTATGCCTGCTTATTGCCCATATGTTTCACGTGTGTGCAACAGTACGGGTTATATGTAGCACTACAATTTTTTCTTTGTCTTTAATTGACATATTTTTATTAGTAAATATGTTTTCTATCTTGCAAAATACTACCTTTACAATAACAATTCTTATTTTAATCTCTACAGGGCACTTTCCAGATAAAACCTTTTAGCCTACCATCTTTCTTGACCAAATCCCTACGTCTACCATCTTTCTTGATCAAATCTTTAAGTCTACGATCCTCCCTAACCAAACCTTTAAGCTCACAATCATTCCTGACCAAACCGTTAATCCTATAATCTTTTTTGACCAAACCTCTAAACATACCATCTTCGTTAGCCAAACCTCAAGTCTACTGTCTACTGTGTCTAAACCCATGCGTCTTCTATTTTTATGCTCTAATATCTATATGCTCTGTCCATGTTTCCTTTTCAAGGGCCAAATCATCAAATCGTATATCTTAATAACCAGTCTATGAGCACCCAGCTCGGTGCACTAAACCTGCAAGCCCCTTATCTGTCTCGGTTGTTAGCAATAACGATTACACTGTATGACTATAATTATATATTAACGATCATCATTGTTTTGCAAGAACATTACTGTACATGTTCTATAATAATAACATACGCGTAAATATATTATCTCCAGTTTGTAAAATATGTGTATACATAATAAATTAAGGCATTATTTGAAGTATTAATACATATAATTAAAATGTAAACATATAAACGTCGTCTGTGAATACAGTATTTACAATGTACTGAGTGTATGCAGTTTGTGTGTATGCATTAAGTAATGATCAGATCTGGGCAATTTAAGTCACGTGAAAAAATGTCTGCCAGACGCCATGTGACTAGAAATGCTGATGTGTCTGAACAAGGCAAGAGACTAGATGCATAAACGCTGTGTATTACTGTTATAGCCGGTCTCTCTGGCTGTGGGGTTACAACACTTTCTCTCTGTAATCCCGTTTATCACGCAGAGTCTCGCAGCGGAGCGAGAACTGAGGTGGTTCGACCCCCGCTCGTGACTTGCGGATACTGAGCCGGCCGCTCAGAAAGCAATGGCAAACTACTGAGCGTAATCTTGCCAAGAGATCAACAGACAGCTGAAAGATGCTGCTGTTGACAGCTAAGTCCTGTAAAAGGATACGCAAAACATTTATTTATTTATTACTGTTATAAGCAGTTCTAAACGATGTTTTGTCAACCTATGTCTCTGGACATTGTGTTGGAGTCTGTTGACAATAAAATATCTAAATCCTGTGGAGATCATATCACAACAGTGTGACTGATGGGGTTAATGTACATGCGCTTAAACATCCTGTGCGCTGACGGTGGGTTCACTCCCTTCACGAGTCAGTTGGACTTCAACGTTGGCTTATAGTTCAGAAAGCAATGGCAAACTACTGAACACATGCAAAGGACATGAAATATTTAGTCCTGTTCACGGAAGTCGCGGCAGCAGATTGGCAGCACGCTTGCCTTCCGTCTCGGTGGTCAAAGGATTCGAATCTCATCTAAGGCAGATGTTTTTTTTTGGTTTTGTTTTATTGTTTGCTGTACAATTGACCATTGTTTTTAGGAGGACCCAGTCTAACAACGACTACCAGGGAATGTTCTAGAAAGTTAAGGCTACGACAGTGACACTGACCACAGTTGAGGGTAGTCCAGAACCGATATCATAGCACTTAGGACATTCCCATACGTGTTCTGTCCTCATCTGCAACAGCCAACGAAGAGTTCCAATACTAATGGTACCAGTAGCAGTCTGATTATGTGTCCATCTGGCCTGTCCTCGGAGACGTGAGTGTGGGCCGGGTCCTCTGGTCACTCCCTACAGCACCACTCTCCCCATGCCGTGATAATAACCACATTGCCCAACGAGCGCTGATTTGTCTGTACAATATGAGGCTAGCATCATATTCCCAGTCGGAACTGTGGAAAAGGGGCCGCGAACGCGAGTGGAAACCCCATAAACCGCGTTCGAAACGTGGCTACTGACGATTTGGAAGCAACCCGTCTGACGCTGGTTTTCATACAATAGTATGTGCATCAGTCGTCCAGAAATCAATGGTAAACTACTGAAAGTACATTTTACTGGTAAACTTATAAACAGCCAAGACATGCTGGGGTTGATCCCGACGTCGTGTAAAGGTCATGCAGCTATCTTTGGACATATAGTCAATTAAGTCTCAATGCGTGAAAACAGGATCCTCTACATACATACAGCAGGTTCTGCGGCTGTTGCAGGTCCTTTGCTTACATCAAAAAGATTCTGCTGCTGTTGCAGGTCCTTTGCTTATATCCAAAAGATTCTGCTGCTGTTGCAGGTCCTTTGCTTACATGCAACAGGTTCTGCTGTTGTTGCTGGTCCTCTGTCGATAACAGTGTTTACTGTTTATTGTAACCCTTTATTTGATTAACAATATACTCATGTAAGCAATACGAAGGGTCAACAACAATGAATTATCTTTTTCTGGGTTGTCAAAATGAGCTGTATGTGCAGCTCTAGATGGCAGTATACACGTGTAAACAATGCTGACTGCCAAAAGCAATGAGCTAAATATTTCTGGGTTGTAAAAAAAGATTTATGTGTGTATATTTAGATAACATGTAAATATTTCTTATTCTCAATGTTTCGTTGACCAATAATTACTTTAATCCCATCTGAATATTTTGTATTGGGCTATTAAATGTATACAAATATACTCACTGAGCCTTTGTTTCTGTGAAGAAAAATCTGGATATTTTGTCTTGCTATCATCATTTTATCATCTTCCATTGTTGCATCGTGGGGAGGAATAGCTGAAATTCCAGCGCTCGATGGGTGGTACTGGATATTGTCATTCCGTGTGATTGTACAATGTCTTTGATATCGTCAATCCATTTTCTTCTCCGGCGTCCTCTTGCTCTCGTTTCATCTCTTTCATCTCTTCTTTGCTGTAGGCCAGTGCTAGTAGTTGATAGTGTTGCATTCGAAAAAAGATGACCGAACCATTTGATCTTCTGTCTTTCAATATATGTGTGACACAAGATGATGATCCCACTGTCTATCTGACAACATCATGTCTTACTCTGTCTCGAATAGTTAAGTTGCACCTCTTCTCAAGCATCTAATCTCGCAAATGTTGATTGTGGGCAAGTGTGATTATGATAATATTCTAATGTGACATTGGTAGCATGGGGATGGTGAGAATATGTTATTTATGATCTGTCGTTTTGTGGACATGGGCATATTTGGAGGTTTCGGCGTGGGTGATAGTTGATATGTACGTGCACTTGCCTTTTGACATCTGACTTCGATTTCTCTGTACATTCTAATATTTTTTTTATATAACTGATCTGGATCCTCTGGTCCTTAGTTAAGAGCATCACATTTCATCACACCTGCGGGCCTGATAGCCATGGGTTCCACCCTCATCGGAGCCGAATGTATCAGAAATTGACCTGGGTTCTTCTGACCTAGCTAAACTGGGTACACAGAAATGTCTTGGGAAGTAAAACTAACCCCAATCCACCGGATACCGACTGGTCTATACAAATATTTTTTTTTAAATTTCAGAGAGTCTCCGTGGCAAAGTGGTCAAGCAATGCTGACTGCCAACACAACGCTCCGAATGTTGTGAATTCGATTCCGAGCTATGTCTTTCGGTTCACGAGTGCATTTTTTTCGGAGACTCCTCGGGGTCGTCCCTGGAGCTACGGAGTTCGTGCTTTGTGCGACGCTTCCGGAAAATCTTTCCTGTGGACAGAGACCGAGGCATATGGGATAAAACCCGGTGAAATAAATCTCCATCCTCTCGACTTTTAAGAATTTTTTTAAAGACTATAAAATATGAATCTGGAAACATATCCCCAATGAGTTTAAGGCATATAGAAGGGGCTGTTGCTTCTTACTTATGAAAGTTAATCAAGTAATTCTTGGCTCCAGAATGAACAATGGGGATTATTCAAACGGCGTCAGAGAGATACTGGCGCAACATTACTAGGGTAAACATCATTGCCAAAGGTGGGGAGCATTACTAGTAGGGGACTAGAAGTAAACATTTGACAACTTTTCCGAGGCAAATGAAGTGAATCATAGCTCATTTCACAATCATTAAAGTAGACAATCTGAATTTAAATATTGCAGTAGAATTCTTGGAATAGAGCAGATCAATGAGAAAAACATATGATATTTTTATAACATTTGAAAAGCGGAACAATTTACACAAAAAACGACAGCACTGTGGCGTGTCTACCATGAGCAAGTGTCTAAGGAATTATAACAAACATATGGCCTCAGTTAATGAACATGTAAGATGTCCAACTGAGATTGTCCAACGATAATGTTCAACACAGCAGTCACGAAACATTCTGTCGGCAAGGATTCAAAATAAGTAATTTATTGAACATACATGATAAACGATCAGATATGAGTGGAGTTGTGATCAGAGTGACGATTTGCAAATGAGTTGCCACACAATGATGATTCTATGTGGTCTTTTACTACTACTACTAACTACTACTACTACGACTACTACTACTACTACTACTACTACTACTACTACTACTACTACTACTACTACTACTACTACTACTACTACTACTACTACTACTCCGTCTGTGTGTTTGTCTGTCTCTTTCAAACTCTTTCATTCTCGTCCTCTCTCACTTTGTTTCTCTCTCTCTCTCTCTCTCTCTCTCTCTCTCTCTCTCTCTCTCTCTCTCTCTCTCTCTCTCTCTTTTCCTTTCTTTTTTTCTAGCTCTATCTCTCCATCATTCTCTTTCTCTTTCACTCTCTTTTACCCTCTCACTCTTTCAAACAATCTCTCTCTCTTTCTCTCTCTCTCTCTCTCTCTCTCTCTCTCTCTCTCTCTCTTTAACACACTCTCTCTTTCACACATTCTCTATCCCCTCTCTCTTCCAATCTCTGTCTCTTTCATTATCTCTCTATTGCTCTCTCTATTGCCCCCTCTCTCTCTCTCTCTCTCTCTCTCTCTCTCTCTCTCTCTCTCTCTCTCTCTCTCTCTCCCAGTCCGTCTGTCTGCCTTTCATTCTTTATCTTTCCCGCTCTCTTTCACTGTCTCTGTCTCTCAATCTCTGTCTCTCTCTCTCTCATTTTCTCTCTCTCACACACTCTTTCTTTTCAGTCTCTCTCTCTTTCACTCTTTTTCTCACTTTTTACAAACCCCCTCCCCACACTCTTTCCCCCTATCACTCTCTATCTCACGCACACAGACACACACTCTCTCTCTGACTCTCTCTGTCTCATTCTTACCTTCTCTTTCACTCTCTCACTTTGTCTTGTTCTCTTTCTTTCTCTCTCATTCACTCTCTTCATAAGTGATGTTGAATGAAAGAGTGTATGAGAGGAAATTGTGAAGAAGGGCAGAATGTCAGACGGGCCTGCGTGCCCAATTCTTAACCCTTTGAAAATAAAGATGTCCATTCATTCATTCTCAAGTGTATTTACCATTAGAAACTAAGAGAGTAATGATATCGTTGTGATAAAATCGCCATCAGGACCCGCTAACAACTGATCTGCTGACCCAGCGTTTTTTCACTATACCACAGCCACTCCACTTGTGAGGTAGAGCAGAGGCACCCTCATTGCCTGGAGAGAATGGCGCGGCAAGCAGTGACCAGAGTTTATGTCAGATACTCAGCTCTCATTGGAAAGGCCAGGTGGTCACATAACACTGATCTACACACATTTTGGTGCCTTAAATTGTATAGCTGTTCTTTTGTAAGTTTGTGTTGCTAATTCCAAAAAATTTAATAATATTTTTCTACTATAATCTGCATTCATTTTACATGTAATTTGTGTACATTTTTTACTTTCATATATAACACCAAAAATATATTAAGGCTTTATTGTTAGCGTTTTTCAAATCAATAGTGAACACACAAAAATCTTCTTTTTGAAGACTCCTTGGAATGGGATACGCCCGGACACTTAAGCTTAAGGGTCCAACAGTAATCTGCCATCTTGTGAGTATTCCAGAGTCCCTGTTATATCTCTTCCATTGTCTTTATATCTTGGTGAAATATTTCACCTTGCTCCTCACTTAAGTCGCCAAGATTCTCGGTAAATAGTCATGGAGTAGTGCAATTTTATTCTCATGTTGCATCCAAACTTTCAACAACAAAAAACTCGACAGCATGTTTTCACCTAATTCAGAATAATTGTCTGCTTTAAAGTTATTCAGAAAGTTTTGCATAAATAAAACAAATTATGACCACGCTGTGGACTCTGTTCTGTTCATCGAATCAATACAATTTGGATAGTTTATTATCTTTCTAATTTGAGATCCATCAAACATTCCAGATTTAAGTATTTCTATGCTCAATTCCGAAAACTTTCTGCATAAATAATTAAAACGGGTACCATCTTTGTTCAGTGCCTTAACAGATTGCTTCATCAAGCCAATCTTTATATGTAAGGGTGGCAGTAGAACTCTTTGTCGATCAATGAGAGGCTCGTTGACAATATTTTCTTCTCCAACTTTAAATTCATCCCTCAAAGGCAACTATTTCTTTATCCAGTGCGTACCTTTTGCCCTGTTATCCCACTAACATATAAAGCATGCATATTTGGTGAATTCTCTTTGCTGTCCAAGCTAGAAGTTCGTCATTTTAAAATTTACACAAACTATCCAGTTATGCTCTACATACTTCAATTGTTTCATAACTGCGCTTATTGTAGCATACTCCTCCTTCATTGTAGTAGAATTGGCAATTTGAATTGTTTGTTACCATTGTGTAAGAGAACACCTATTAAACTTCTTTTAGAGCTGTCAATGAAAAGTCGCCATTCATCTGGTGTATAACTTACACCCATTTCGTTTACAAGACCTCCTACATTAGTACATTTTAGTGTTTCCAAAGGTGGGGGGGGGGGGGGGGGAAATTAAGATTATTTCAAGATCGCATTAGTACAAGAACCAGGTACTCGATATTGTTTTTCCCTCTATATTTTACGGTTCTGTACTTCTCGCTCTAATGAAGTTCGTTTTATAACGTAAGTAGACCCGCAAATCACGTTTTATGTAGATGTCTAGACTTGTTCTAGTATGTGTTTTTAAATTTAGCTTCCATTTTTATGTATACTGTGTAAGGGTGGGGAGGGGGGGGGGATTTATAGGGAGGAAATTCGAAAAGAGGGGGGGATGACGTTCTGAACATACTGTAAAGGGGGACATGGGCCAAAAAAGGTTGAGAACCACTGATCTAGCAGAATCTAAATCTGGATATTTCCATTTGTTTGATTTTTTTCCATTAATTCACTTAATATTAACAACACAGAAACAACAGTCACGGTAGTGATTCTTGGGCTCTCTCCAAACCATTGGAATTCCAAATTGTGTAAGGGACTAGATAGCAATAGTTCCCCCTTCCACCTCTCCCCAGAGCTTTATATAGAAAATACTGTAATAATATTAATTAAATTAAAAATAAATGCCTGTATCTCAAAAACTAGAGCTGCTACAGACAAATAAATGTGATATTTGGATTTAGCAGACCTCATTTATGCAAAATCAGGTGTAAAATGTTTGGCACAAGTTTGTGTTGTTTGTTGTTGTTGGGTTGTGTAATCAGATTGCAACCGATACCATGACTATTGAAACTCCACGCTGGTTGTTGAATACCGTGGGCGTATGGCAATATCCCGAGTATTATGAGATTTTTCTTGACTTCTCTCAACTCAACGGAACCGCCATACTTGTGTAGTCGTCTTTATTTTTCTTGTTTATTCTTAAAGACATTGCACAAAATAAATAACTAGTGAGCAACAAACATACAGTTTGAGTTACCAAATAGGTAAAAAAGAATCCTTCTCACAATAAAAAAAATATAAATAAACTTTTCGCTGAGAAATGGCAATATAAATAAAATCCGAAACAAAGAATGTCTGCGAAATACCGGAGTAAATAAATGTCTTTTGCTGATGTAGCAGTATTTGTTCAACAAACTGAGATGCCATGTGGCTGATATCCACAGACCTCGGGTGCAGCAACAAGAACGGGCATTCTTCTATTCTGCCAATAAAACAAGAAACAGACAAGCTTTATTGAGTATGTATGTTTGCAGACTCTTTGAGAAACCAGCAAAATAGGCAACGCTTGTCTCTGGCCAAAGCTCATTCGCTGCCTACTGTTACATACCTCGCGAGATTTGGCAACGTAAGATAGATGGTTCATTGTATATTCTAATTCGCAATTCTGCATACCGCGTTCTAAACACAGCTGACGGCGATTCGGAAGCAGAACGCTGGTTTTCAAACAATGGTATGAGTTCCGGTCGTCCCGAAAGCAATTAAAAAGTACTGAACGTAAACTTGCAAATAACTAACACATGCCAAAAATGTCGGGTTTGTCTGCGAACTCCTGTAAACGCCATGCAACTAACTTTTGTATAGTCTGAAAACAGGTTGCTGAAAAGACTTAGCATTTTGTCCAGTAAACATGTTATACCCAGTCAACCTGTCGTCTTTCTCAGTCGATCTTTATCCACCCGCCAACCCTCTCCAAACCATTCTATCATTTCCTATCTCGTGTAGTTCCGTTCATGTCACCCCCCCCCCCCCCCCACAATCCCCACCAACCCTCTCGAAATGGGATGTGTGGGTGGGGAGATGTGTGTGTGTGGGTGAGAGATGTGTGGGCGGGGATGTGCATGCAGAATGCATGTGGGGGATGTGTGTGTGTGTGTGTGTGTGTGTGTGTGTGTGTGTTGTGGGGGGGGGATATGTTTATGGGTGGGGTGTTGTGTTGGGGGGGGGGAAATGTGTGATGGGTGGGGGAGGTGTGAGAAGTGCGGGTGGATGAATGATGTATGTGATGATGGGGGATGTGTGTTTGGCTGGGTGGTTGGAGTGTGTGTGGGTGGGAGGGTAGATGAGAGATGCATGTGTTGATGGGTGGGTGGGTGATGTGTGGATGTGAGTGGTTGATGGATGAGTACGTGAGTGTATGAATGTGTGTGAGAGATGAGTGTATGGGTGGGGGATGTGTGTGTGGGTGGGAAGATGTGGGTGGTGGGGTGTGTGTGGGTGGGAGGTGTGTGTTTTTGGATGTGGAATGTGTTGGTGGGTGGGGATGTGTGTATGGGTGTGGGGATGTGTGTGTGAGTGTATGGATGCTGAGATGTGTAGTTAAGGGATATGTGATTGAGGATTGGAGGTCGGGTAGGGGGAGGTGGTTGGCGAGTGGGTGGGTGGAGGATGTGTGAGAGGGTGAGTGTGTGTAGTTTGGGGGTGGGGGATGTGTGTGTGTTGGTGTGGGATGTTTGGGTGGGGGAGATTGTGTGGGTGGGGGATGTGTGTAAGTGGGGGATGTGTAGGTGGGTGCGGGTTTTGTGTGTGGGCAGGTGCGGTATATGTGAGTTGGCGGGAATATGTGTGTGTGGGTGTTAGATATGTGGTTGGGGGATGTGTGTTTGGCTGAGTGGCTGGGGTGTGTGGGTGGGTGGTGGTGGATATGTGGGTGGGTGAGTGTTGGTAGGTTATGGGATGGGTGGAGGATGTGTGCGTGTGGGTTGGGAAATGTATGAAGGTGGGGGAATGTGTGGGTGGGTGATGGATGGGTGGATGCATGCCTGTGTGCCTGAGTTTATGTGTGGATGCGTGGGGGATGTGTGTGGGGGAATGTGTGGTGGGTAGGAGATGTGTGTGTGTGTGTTTGTGGGTGGGGAGATGGTGTATGTGGGTGTCTGTGGGATGTGTGGGTTGGGGGATGGGTGGATTGATAGGGGATGGGTGGGTGGGTGGGTGGGGGATTTGTCTCATAACATTGTAACATGCATTGTTTATGTTTGCAACATTCATTTGACAATTTTTTTTTCCTATGTGAAGGCACTATGCACTGATGAACGAAAGATGAGTGATTGGAAGGGCCAAATGTAAGACGGGCCTGCGTTCCCAATTTGTTACCCTTTAAAAATAAAGTTCGTTCGTTCATTTGTTCGCCTGTTCGTTCGTTCTATCATTTGTTATTTCATGTAGTTTCGTTCATGTCACCACCCACCAACCCTCTCGAAGCCATTCTATCATTTGCTATCTCATGTAGTGCCGATCACTTCATCACCAGATTCATCCTTTATGTCTCTACAAATCTACTCTCTCTCTGTTTTTAACAGATTTTGTGCCAAACAAAAAGTAGAATTGGACCAAATAAAAATGGAAAGCGGAAAATTGAAGGTAGAGGTGTGTCACAGCTATGACCTAAAAATGTTGTTAATATGGTAGCAGACATGTTGTATTATATATCAAATAAAAGAAGGTTGCTCATGGAAATCTACTGCATTGATATTTTAATTGAGACAACATTTCGCAATGACAACATTTCGGCGATATATAACCTCATGGCAGATACGGGAAGTCACTTAAGACGATTAATCATCCCATGGCAATTAATCAGGTAATGTATTCCTCTATTTCGTTTAAGCCGTGAGTTCCAGACAAGGGGCTTTCAAATTATAATATTCTCTACACCAGCTCCGCCGCTGTGGCAGAGGGTTTACGAAACCCGTGTTTGAAACACAGCTGCGGCGATTTGTGAGCAGGCCGCGTTGCGTTGGTTTCCTATACAAAGGTATAAATACCGATTCAAAAAGCAATATCAAACTACTGAACGTAAAGTATGCCAAGAAATCACGGACTGCTTGGGTTAATTGCGACGTCCTGTAAAGGATATACAACTGATTGACACCAGTTCCACATTTGTGATTCTGTTATGCTAGTTTAGTCTTATTCTGCACAGGCAACAATTAATGGATGTTTGACATCAAATCGTAATAATTGTAGTCGTTCTCCGTGGTTTTTAATGGAACCTAGAGACTAAATGTCATGGCAGGACAGACCAGGCCCTAAGCCTTGGTCGGCAGGTGGTCTAGGATCGAAGCTTCGACAGGCGGACAATTAACGCGTTGCTTTGCAGATCCGGTTTGTCTTGTTCCAGGTGTATTAGTGTTACCTTTCCACTGGAGTAAACTAGGTAGGCGAAGAGAGGGATCATGCTGCATAGGCAACACATGGTCTCTTTTATATGAGGGTTCGTTTTCCCTATTACCAGTGTTCCACCCTATCAGGCGAACCCACTCCGACTTCTGAGATACTTGTAATTTATGTACCCAAGCCTTAGGCAAACGACAGGTGTAGTAATTGAACCCGATACTTCGGCATCAGCACACTGAAAGTTTAAGATCGAGCTCTCTTATCCATTCGGCCACGCTGATCTCCATAAAATGATATTGTCAACCATTAAAGTCACACCTGGGCCCCCCAACTCACGGGTCCCGGAAACAGTGTTTGTAAGTAAAGGCGACTGGTATAAGACTGGTGATATCACACAACACGTGACGATTGGTCTGTACTAATATGGGTATAGAACTACACGCCCTATGACCCCTGAGGTGTACCAAAGGGTCCTTTACCATGTACCCAATGTGCCTTAAGGCGAGTGTAAGGGACCTTTAGTTACTATTATAAAGACTCGTGACGTTTTGACCTTTAACCCCTTGTTCCCTTAACCAGACATTCGGTTCATTCACTTTGTTGGAATAATACACGTTGTCCGATGAAAGACGTGTCCAGCCCACAACAGGAATACAGATAACAAGATTTATATTTATATTTTCATGTATTATGTGCTTGATACCTTTTACAACAACCAGCGAGTAGAAAGTACTCTTCGCTGGCTGTTAAACGAGGGGACGGGGCGAGTATGAGAATGTTCTGAGTGCAGCGATGTCGGTTCTTATCTCAACTCAGCTCTACTTTCATGTCATGTTTTTCATGTAATTGTGTCGATTTTTTTTTTCTGTGCTAACGAAGGCTTTTGCCGCAACGTCCGTGTTGTTACTTGTGAGCGTGTCATAGTAAAGCCTATTGTTTACTTCTCTTTTTTTGGCTATTCACTCATTGCATTAGAAAGAAAAAGTCGGCTTCCTGGCCTAGAGGTTAGCAACTTTTCTCCGTAATCTCGTAAGTAACGTGACGACGGTAAGAATCAGCAATGGTTCGAATAGAGTCGGTAACTTATGGGGTATGTGAGCCGGCCGCTCAGAAAGCAATGGCACACTACTGAGCGTAATCTTGCCAAGAAATCAACAATCAGCTACAGCGATGTCCTGTAAAGGATATGCAAACATTTTCGTTTTATTAGAAAGAAAGAATGGTGTTTCAGGGGCGGTAACCGGAAAAATAACCGAAAATGTAGCGCAAACTTAGTTAGCTACCTTTTCTATGAACATGTTCGATTCGATTTCACCACAACACCTGCCCCGTTCAACTTCAAGGAGAAGTTATAGTTAGGGTCCATCACGGGCTCAGAATGATAGTCCTGTGACTGAGTCAGCAGCGAAAGTAGCTGCCCACGGTTTTACCCTCACAATCCTATTAAATCGAAGGTGATTGTTGTCCAAATGGGGCAATGAACATATTTTCTGTGCGGATTTGTTCGTTAGAAAAGACATTGGGAATGAGGGAGTTTTAAAATCGACATGGACTTCCAGGTCGACCCAGCTTCACTTGGGGGACCATAAAATGTCTTGGAAAGTAAATGCGGCTGGCTTGATATCCCATCATCCACCCAGAGCTGATTGGTCTATAACTATGGATCTAGCGCAACATACATCAAGGCATGCAAATGGTCATGTACATGTTACTGCACGTGTAATAAGGAATGGGTATTATGGAGGTGCCGGTCTCTCTGGCCGAGGGGTTACAACACTTTCTCCGTAATCCCGTTTATCACGCAGAGTCTCGTAGCGGGCGAGAACTGGGAGCAGTTCGACCCCCGCTGGTGACTTGCGGGATAACTGAGCCGGCCGCTCAGAAATCAATGGCAAACTACTGAGCGTAATCTTGCCAAGAAATCAACATACAGCTGAAAAATGCTGATGTTGACAGCGATGTCCTGTAAAGGATATGCAAAACATTTATTTATTTATTATGGTGGTCGAGTTGCTAGCACCCTTGCCCTGCCAGATTGGTGGCCATATGTTAGAATGTTCATCTAGGTCAGGGTTATTGTTAAAGTTGCTCCGCCTAGCCAGGTAGATCCCCCCTAAAATGGACATCCAAAAAGTCCTGGGCATTAGTGGTGGTTGGCATGGCGATGACCGCATCACCCATCAAGTGTCGATTGGCGTATAAAAATATAGGGCTAGTAGCTTATACCCAGTGTCTTCACGGCGTGGAAAAGCGTATGACCGCAGACGGCACTGTCAGCTCTCTGTTGGGGCTGAATTTTGGCCGACGCTGATAAAACCCGACAGCCCACATTGTGCCAACGTCTTTGGATGGAGGAGCGAAACAGGGAGAGTACAAGCCTTACCCTGGTGCGAGAAAATGCAACCTAAAGACTAAATGTCATTGCAGGGCAGACAATGCTCCAAATCTTGGTTGTCAAATGGTCTGGGATAGAGGTTCCGACAGGCGAACAGCAAGAACATTATTTTGCTAATACTTTGCAAAACTACTGAACGTAAACTTGCCAAGACATCAACAACAGTTACAAAATGCTGGTCTTGACAGCGATGTCCTGTAAATAGGATATGCAAAAAAAAAAAAAGAAGTAGTAGTGAGGTAACATATCATAAATGGAGTAAGGTAAAGATATAGTAGTAAGGTAACATATCATAAATGAAGTAAGGTAAGATATAGTAGTGAGGTAACATATCATAAATGAAGTAAGGTAAGATATTGTAGTAAGGTAACATATCATAAATGAAATAAGGTAAGATATTGTAGTAAGGTAACATATCAAAAATGAAGTAAGGTAAGATATAGTAGTAAGGTAACATATCATAAATGGAGTAAGGTAAGATATTGTAGTAAGGTAACATATCATAAATGAAATAAGGTAAGATATAGTAGTAAGGTAACATATCATAAATGAAATAAGGTAAGATATAGTAGTAAGGTAACATATAAATGAAATAAGGTACGATATAGTAGTAAGGTAACATATCATAAATGAAGTAAGGTAAGATATAGTAGTAAGGTAACATATCATAAATGAAATAAGGTAAGATATAGTAGTATGGTAACATATCATAAATGAAATAAGGTACAATATAGTAGTAAGGTAACATATCATAAATGAAGTAAGGTAAGATATTGTAGTAAGGTAACATATCATAAATGGAGTAAGGTAAGATATAGTAGTGAGGTAACATATCATAAATGAAGTAAGGTAAGATATTGTAGTAAGGTAACATATCATAAATGGAGTAAGGTAAGATATAGTAGTGAGGTAACATATCATAAATGAAGTAAGGTAACATATCATAAATGAAATAAGGTAAGATATAGTAGTGAGGTAACATATCATAAATGAAGTAAGGTAAGATATTGTAGTAAGGTAACGTAACATATAAATGGAATAAGGTAAGATATAGTAGTGAGGTAACATATCATAAATGAAGTAAGGTAAGATATTGTAGTAAGGTAACATATCATAAATGAAGTAAGGTAAGATATAGTAGTAAGGTAACATATCATAAATGAAATAAGGTAAGATATAGTAGTGAGGTAACATATCATAAATGAAGTAAGGTAAGATATTGTAGTAAGGTAACGTAACATATAAATGGAGTAAGGTAAGATATAGTAGTGAGGTAACATATCATAAATGAAGTAAGGTAAGATATTGTAGTAAGGTAACATATCATAAATGAAGTAAGGTAAGATATAGTAGTAAGGTAACATATCATAAATGAAATAAGGTAAGATATAGTAGTAAGGTAACATATCATAAATGAAGTAAGGTAACATATAGTAGTGAGGTAACATATCATAAATGGAGTAAGGTAAGATATAGTAGTGAGGTAATATATCATAAATGGAGTAAGGTAAGATATAGTAGTGAGGTAATATATCATAAATGGAGTAAGGTAAGATATAGTAGTGAGGTAACATATCATAAATGGAGTAAGGTAATATATAGTAGTGAGGTAATCTTATATATAAATTAGGATCTCCGTCTGTCTGTCTGTCTGTCTGTCTGTCCGTATGTCTGTATGTCCGTCTGTCCTTTATGCGCTCGCGAACGGCCCATCCGATTGAGATGAAATTTTCTACACGTCTTACTTTCATTCCAGAGCAGCCCACTGTCGTATTTTTTTTTTCTTCTTCCTCCTCCTCCCTTCTCCCTCCTCCCCCTCCCAAAATACGTACGTCCAGGAAATGGTCTTCTACATAGACACTTCTCTCTGAGGTCCGCGATAACATATTAACCTGGTGGGATGGCAATCAATCATCCTACTACCTCCTCCCTCCTCCTCCCTTCTCCTCCTCCTCCTCTCCCCTCCTCCTCCTACCCTCTTCCTCTTCCCCTCCTCCCTCTCCCTCCTCTTCCTCCTCCATCCTCCTCCTCCCTCTTCCTCCTTTTCCTCCCTCTTCCTCCTCACTCCTCCTCCTCACTCTTCTTCCTCCTCCCTCTACCTCCTCCCTCTACCTCCTCCCTCCTCCTTCTTCCTCCCTCCTCCCCCTCCTCCTTCCTCCTCCTCCCTCTCCGCCTCCTCCCTCTCCGCCTCCTCCCTCCTCCTCCTCCCTTCTCCTCCCTCTACCTCCTCCTCCTCTCTCCTCCTCCCTCTACCTCCTCCCTCCTCCTCCCTTCACATTCCTCCTCCTCCCTCTTCCTCCTCCTCCCTCCTCCTCCTCATCCCTCCTTCTCCCTCCTCCTCCTTCTTCCTCCCTCCGCCTCCCTCCTCCCCTCCTCCTTCCTCCTCCTCCCTCTCCTCCTCCTCCCTCTACCTCCTCCCTCCTCCCTCCTCCTCCCTTCACATTCCTCATCCTCCCTCCTCCTCCTCCCCCTCCTCCTTCTCCCTCCTCCTCCTCCCTCTTCCTCCTCCCTCTTCCTCCTCCCTCTTCCTTCTCCCTCCGCCTCCTCCCTCCTCCTACTCCCTCCTCCTCCCTCTCCCTCCTCCTCCCTCTCCTCCTCCTGCTCCCTTCTTCTCCTGCGTTCTCCTCCTCCCTCCTTCTCCCTCCTCCTCCCTCTTCCTCCTCCCTCCTCCTCGCCTCCTCCTCCACCCTACTCCTCCCTCCTCCTCCTAATCCCACCTCCCTCCTATTCCTCCCTACTCCTCCTGTCTCCTCCCTCCTCCTCCCTCCTCTTCCTCCCTCCACCTCCCTCTTCCTCCTCCCTCCTCCATTTACCAAAGACAGACAGACAGTCAGACAGATAGTCGGGAACGGGAACTTATATGACTACTTATATGAATTAAATTAGATGCTCCCCACCAGGTGTTGGGCGATGCCGGGCCGGGTCAGACAGACAGACAGATAGATAGTCGGAACGGGAACTTATATGACTACTTATATGAATTAAATGAGATGCTCCCCATCAGGGTCTGGGCGCAGACGGGCCGGGTCAGACAGACAGACAGACAGACAGACAGACAGACAGACAGACAGATAGTCGGTAACGGGAACGAGAACTTATATGACTACTTATATGAATTAAATGAGATGCTCCCCACCAGGTTCTGGGCGAAGCCGGGCCGGGTCAGCTAGTATATCATAAATGGAGTAAGGTAAGATATAGTAGTGAGGTAATATATCATAAATGGAGTAAGGTAAGATATGGTAACGAGGTAACATATCATAAATGAAATAAGGTAAGATATAGTAGTGAGGTAACATATCATAAATGGAGTAAGGTAAGATATAGTAGTCAGGTAACATATCATAAATAAAGTAAGGTAAGATATAGTAGTAAGGTAACATATCATAAATGAAGTAAGGTAAGATATAGTAGTGAGGTAACATATTATAAATGAAGTAAGGTAAGATATAGTAGTGAGGTAATATATTATAAATGAAGTAAGGTAAGATATAGTAGTGAGGTAACATATAATAAATTAAATAAGGTAAGATATAGTAGTGAGGTAATATATCATAAATGAAGTAAGGTAAGATATAGTAACGAGGTAACATATCATAAATGAAGTAAGGTAAGATATAGTAGTGAGGTAATCTTATATATAAATTAGGATGTGCGTATCTCTGTCTGTCTGTATCTCTGTATGTATGTATGTATGTCCTTTATACGCTCGCGAACGGGCCATCCGATTGAGATGAAATTTTCTACACGCCTTCCTCTCATTCCAGAGATGCCAACTGTCGTAGTTTTTTTTCTTCTTCCTCCTCCTCCCTCCTCCCTCCTCCCCCTCCCAAAATACGTACGTCCAGGAAATGGTCTTCTACATAGACACTTCTCTCTGAGGTCCGCGATAACATATTAACCTGGTGGGATGGCAATCAATCATCCTACTACCTCCTCCCTCCTCCTCCCTTCTCCCTCTTCCTCCTCCCTCTTCCTCCCTCCGCCTCCTCCCTCCTCCCACTCTCTACTCCTCCTTCCTCCTCCCTCCTCCTTCTCCTCCCTCCTTCTCCCTCTTCCTCCTCCCTCTTCCTCCCTCTTCCTGCTCCCTCCGCCTCCTCCCTCCGCCTACTCTCTCCTCCTCCTCCCTCCTCCTCCCTCTCCCTCCTCCTACTCCCTTCTCCTCCTCCTCCTCCTCCTCTCTCCTCCTCCCTCCTTCTCCCTCTTCCTCCTCCCTCCTCCTCCCCCTCCTCCTCCACCCTACTCCTCCCTCCTCTTCCTAATCCCTCCTCCTCCCTCCTATTCCTCCTGTCTCCTCCTCCCTCCTTCTCCCTCCTCCTTCTACCTCTTCCTCCCTCCTCCTTCTCCCTCCACCTCCTCCCTCCTCCTCTCTCCTCCTCCTCCCTCCTCCTCCCTCTCCCTCCTCCCTTCTCATCCTCCCCCACCTACGTTCTCCTCCTCCCTCCTCCCTCCTCCTCCTTCTCCCTCCTCCCCCCTCCCTCCTCCCCCTCCTCCTCCTCCTTCACCCTCCTCCCTCCTCCTCCTCCTCCTCCTTCACCATCCTCCCTCCTCCTCCTCCCTCCTCCTCATCCTCCCTCCTCCCTCCTCCCTCCTCCTCCCTCCTCATCCCTCTTCCTCCTCCTCCTCCCTCCTCCCTCCTCCTTCTCCCCTTTCCCCCCTCTTTCTCTTAATCCCTCCTCCTCCCTTCTCCTCCCTCCTATTCATCCCTACTCCTCCTCCTCCCTCCTCCTCCTCTCTCCGCCTATCTCTTCCTCCCTCCTCCTCCCTCCTCTCTCTTCCTCCTCCCTCCTCCTCCCTCTTCCTCCTCACTCCTCCTCCTCCCTCTTCTTCCTCCTCCCTCTACCTCCTCCCTCCTCCTCCTTCTTCCTTCTCCTCCCTCCTCCTCCCTTTTCCTCCCTCCTCATCCTCCCTCTACCTCCTCCCTCCTCCTCCTTCCTCCACATCCCTCCTCCTCCTCTCCCCTCCTCCTCCCTCTTCCCTCCTCCTCTTCCCCTCCTCCTCCTCCCTCTTCCTCCTCCTTCTTCCATCCTCCTCCTCCCTTTTCCTACTCCTTCTTCCTTCCTCTTCCTCTTCCTCCCTCTTCCTCCTCCTCCTACCTCCTCCTCCTCCCTCTACCTCCTCCTCCTCCACCTCCCTTTCCTTCCTCCCCTCCTCATTCTCCCTCCTTCCTCTCCCTCCTTCCTCCTCCTCCTTCCTTCTTCTCCCTCTGCCTCCTCCTTCTCCTCCTCACTCCTCCTTCTCCTCCTCCCTCCTTCTCCATTCTTCTCCTCCTCTCCCCTCTTCCTCCTCCTACCCTCTTCCTCCTCCTGCCTCCTCGTCCCTCCTCCTCCTCCTACCTCCTCCCTCTTACTTCTCCATCCTACTACCTCCTCCCTCCTCCTCCCTTCTCCTCCTCCTCCTCTCCCCTCCTCCTCCTACCCTCTTCCTCTTCCCCTCCTCCCTCTCCCTCCTCTTCCTCCTCTTCCTCCTCCCTCTTCCTCCTCCTCCTCCCTCTTCCTCCTCCCTCTCCCTCCTCCTCTTCCTGCTCCCTCTTCCTCCCTCCTCCTCCTTCCTCCTTCTCCCTCTGCCTCCTCCTTCTTCTTCCTTCTCCTCCCTCCTCCTCCCTTTTCCTCCCTCCTCCTCCTCCCTCTACCTCCTCACTCCTCCTCCTCCCTCCTCCTCCCTCTTCCTCCTCCTTCCTCCTCCTCCCTCTTCCCTCCTCTTCCCTCCTCCTCCTCCCCCTCCTCCTCCCTCCTCCTCCTCCCTCCTCCTCCCTCTACCTCCTCCTCCCTTCACATTCCTCCTCCTCCCTCTTTCTCCTCCTCCCTCTCCTCCTCCTGCTCCCTCCTCCTCCCTCATCCTCCCTCCTTCTCCTCCCTCCTCCTCCCCATCCTCCTCCTAATCCCTCCTCCTCCCTCCTATTCCTCCCTACTCCTCCTGTCTCCGCCCTCCTCCTCCCTCCTCCACCTCCCTCTTCCTCCTCCCTCCTCCATTTACCCAAGACAGACAGACAGTCAGACAGATAGTCGGGAACGGGATCTTATATGACTACTTATATGATTTAAATGAGATGCTCTCCACCATGGGCTGGACTGGGTCAGACAGACAGACAGATAGATAGATAGACAGACAGACAGACAGTCGGGAACGGGAACTTATATGACTACTTATATGAATTAAATGACATGCTCCCCATCAGGGTCTGGGCGAAGACGGGCTGGGTCAGACAGACAGACAGACAGACAGTCAGACAGACAGATAGTCGGTAACGGGAACGAGAACTTATATGACTACTTATATGAATTAAATGAGATGCTCCCCACCAGGGTCTGGGCGAAGCCGGGCAGGGTCAGCTAGTATATCATAAATGGAGTAAGGTAAGATATAGTAGTGAGGAAATATATCATAAATGGAGTAAGGTAAGATATAGTAGTGAGGTAACGTATCATAAATAGAGTAATGTAAGATATAGTAGTATCGAAGTAACATATCATAAATAAAGTAAGGTAAGATATTGTAGTGAGGTAATATATCTAAATGAAGTAAGGTACGATGTAGTAGTCAGGTAGCATTTAATAAATGCAGCAAGGTCATCATCATCATCCAGTGCCTTGCCGGCTGGCATGGGCGATCACGTCTCTCCACAAATTACGATTTCCGACTTCGTGTGTTGACTCCCTTCCGTGCCATGACACAAGACTGTCAAGAATCTTCTCACGTTGTCTTCCTCTATCTCTCTTTCCGCAAATCTTTCCGGTTGTCACAACATGTTCCAGTTTTTGTCTTCTCATAACGTGGCCCAAAAACGATGACTGCCCCTTTCTGATGTTTGTGATAAGTTGTCTTTGCGACTCAGCTTCCCTCTAAACGTCCTGATTGCTCTTTTTGGCTGTCCAATTACTTTTCAGCATTCGTCTATAAATCCACATCTCCATGGCTTCCATGGATTTTTCGCCGGTAACTAATTGTCCATGATTTGCAGCCATATGTTAAAACTGGTTCTATGAAACATGCAATAACTCTTTTTCTGACTTTCAAGGACAGTGACTTATTGCACAAAACCTTCTTTATTTGATAGAATGCAGTTTTTGTTTTTCCCATTCTGCTCTTTATCTCAGAGGTGCATCTTCCATCTGATGTTATCTATGTGTCTAGATATCTGAATTTCTGCACTTGCAAAAAAAAAAAAAAAAACCGTCCTGTATTTTAATTGTACATGTAGGCACAATCTGTGTTTTTAATATCACCATGACCTCTGTCTTTCTATTATTCAAACCAAGGCGCATTATCTCCACTTTCTATAACAACTGTATCTATCATTTCCTGTAGATCGTTCTGACTTGTTGCTATCAAGACGGTGTCAACAGCATAATGTATGTTATTTATATTATGTCAACCAACCAGGATCCCTGACTTATTTTCTGTAGATCTCATTATATGTTCACAGTACAATGAGAATACACCAGGAGACAATACACAACCTTGTCTGACACCCTTCTTTATACACTGAAATGTTACTACAAAGTTGTTGATTCTTATGCTTGCTGTTTGCTGCCAATATGTTCTTTATTATTCGCAGACCTTCGCCGTCAATGATCAGTTGTTTTAGTAAATGTATCATTTCGTCATGCTTTACATTGTCAAATTCTTTTGTGTGCGTAGTCTATGAAGCATAAGTACAGATCTGTTTTCACTTCTATAGCTCTTTCTAATAGAAAGTAAGGTATCACATAATAATGAGACAACATATCATACACAAAATAAGATAAGTTTTAGTAAACAAAACAAAAAATGGGATCTCTGTTGCAAACTAGTTTAGCTGTCTGTCTATGCTCAAAAGGTTGCGGGTTCATTTTCATACCTTGTAACTTGGTTTGTGAGTGTTCATAATTCACTTCCATACATCAGGATTGGCTCCACATAGCTCTTAAAATCACTTTTCCTTACCTTGATTGAGAAATATAACTTGAAGAGCTTATTGTTCCTCTTGTGAAATGCTGCCTGTGGCTGGGTTTTTATGTTCACATCTGGCAAAACATCATCTTTCCTTTTGTGAATAACTGTATTGTAAGAACCTGTTTGTAACATGACAGTTTCAAAACCCAGTGCTGTAAAGAGGGGATGTGTCGAGTTGAGTTGAGTTAAGTACAGCTTAGCTGAGTTGAGTTGAGCTGAGTACAGCTTAGCTGAATTGAGTTGAGTTAAGTACAGCTTAGCTGAGTTAAGTACAGCTTAGCTGAATTGAGTTGAGTTAAGTACAGCTTAGTTGAGTTGAGTTGAGTTAAGTACAGCTTAGCTGAGTTGAGTTGAGATGAGTTGAGTACAGCTTAGCTGAGTTGAGTTAAGTTGGGCTGAGTTAAGTACAGCTTAGCTGAGTTGAGTTGAGTACAGCTTAGCTGAGTTGAGTTAAGGATCGACATCACAGCACTCGGGACATTCCCTTTCAAGCAAGTCGTCCTCATCTGCAACAGCAAGTGAAGAGTCCCAGTACTAATGGTACCAAGAGGAGTCTGATTATATGTCCTTCTTGCCTTCCGTCTGAGTTTTGAGTGCTGGCCAGATCCTCTGATCACTCCCAGCAGCACCATTCTCTCCAAGCAGTGATGATCTACCCATCAAATTATTCCACATAAAACAAAACTGAAATCACACAGACATCATTGTTACATAATATTTATTGCATAAGTGAAACTTATATGATGTATCACACAAAATGTAATCACAACTGCATGTTTATGATCAATAAAACAGAACACTATCATACAAATACAGCATTATCAAACAAACAGACGATTATCGTATAGATGTAACACTATCAAACAAACAGAACAATGTCATAGAAATAATAACACTATCATACAAATACAATAACATAGACACTTTGGTGGGTCATACTTCAACAAACTATCATAAAATACTATAATTATTGTGGCAATATTATGAGCAGTATTTAATCTTGTGAATCCTGAAGTAGCATTGGCAATAAATTAGGTTACATTTAATAGCATTATTGTAGTACTTTAAGCCTGTTAAAAACAATAAAGAGAAGAATATTATAAATTGTTTAATTTAGTGAATATTACAGTAACAAGAGTATGGTAATAGATAAAATAATACATTTTAAAGCATAAGATGAATGCAAAGTATCCTCTTGAAAATCCATAATTCAGGTGCATATTTCTTTAGTACAAACATAAAAACACATTTCATCCTGACCCTAAATTTCTAAGCAATTAAATGAAATCATAAACCTATTTCATTCACTATTTGGTGCCTGCACACTCTTCCTACCAACTGTATTCTACCAATGCCAAACTAGGACAATGACAGAAAAAGAAAAGAAAAATTACAACAACAGAAATGAGATTCCTTAGAAGAATACTCATTGTATCAAGAAGAGAGAAAATCAGAAATGACGAAATCAGGACTAAAGTAGGGGTTATAGTAGTGCTAGATTTTATGAGAAAATAACAAGTTAAATGGTTTGGCCATATAACTAGGTTAACAACTAACAGTATACCACAACAAGCAATGATATACAGACCTATGGAGGCAGAAGAAGAGGCTGACCATCTAAACAATGGACAGAAGAAATTACAGAGTCCATGGGAATCTCGATACATGAAGCCCACAAAAGGGCACTCTTCAGCTGTTTATGCTTCAACTCGACACTGCAAGGTACAAGTGGAACAGGTAAAAGAAGGTACACTTATTTAGGTAGCACATTCATACACAGATGGGGGTTGGAGGGTAAAAGTAGAGACACTTATTTAGGTAGCATATTTATAAACAGATGGGGGAACAGACAGATATATTTAAATAAAGATACAAATGGGAAGAGGAGCTTTCACATCACCAGGGAATTTGTGGAAATGACAAGAAATTGAAATCTGTACAACACTTAGTATATTTAACTCTTACATTGAATTGGTGCAGTTGCATGGATAAGAAACATGAAAATCAACAAAACAGAAATGAATAAACTAAAATCATTCATTAACTGGAACCAAAAAACAAACTGCAATAATTTATTAACCAGTACTGATGAATAAGCTACAATTATTCATAACCAGTACAGATGAATAATCTACAATCATTCATTAACTGGTACAATAAATAAACTGCAGTCATTCATTAACCAATACTGATCAATAAGCTACAATAATTCATTAACATGTACCAATGAATAAGCTACAGTCATTCATTAACTGGTACCTGCACAGATTAGTTGGACTAAAATGGTTTGACAGAATCATGCGGAGCTGAGCGACAGCTCTCGACAGATTCCAGCGAATCAAGAGGTGAGGAAACCTTGCTGGCGCTGGACAGGACGCACACTGAGAAAACCTAGTAATAGTATATAGCAGTAAAGTCCTTATTCTGTAAATAAATGAAATGGAGGGAGACTTGAGAACACACACAGAAGAGAATTAGAGACAGGTATGAATAATATGGAGAGTTCAGGCAGGGAATTGTAGATGATGACAATACAGGATGGCTTGACATGAGCTGTTTCAGAGCCTGTGCCCCAATGGCAGGTAAAGGGCAGAAGAAGAAGAAGTAGTTACATTGTGAATCAGTTAACATTAACATGGTCGCTTAAAAAACAAGTTGCTTAAAAGTCGACAGGGTCAACATCATTACACCGGGTTATTATCCCATATGGCTCAGTCTCTTTCCTGGTTTCCAACCAGGTCAGATGGCTTGACCACTTTCCCATGGAGACTCCTGAACATGGTAAATTATGGTCAATTGTCATAAACAAATGAATAAGTAATATTTAAAAAAGGGCAAGATAACTTAATTGCACCAGGTTTTATCCCACATGGCTCAGGTGGCCTGCTGGAAGCTTCGCACAAAAGCACAAACTCCATAGCTCCAGCGATGACCCCAGGAGTCTCCAAGGAAATTGCACTCGTGAACCAAACGATGTAAGATAGAATCGAACTCACAACCTTTGAGAGCAAGGCAAGTGGTGTAACCACTTTGCCATGGAGACTCCCTAGGGATACATATTTGGCGACATTGTCAATTAAACACACTATCATTAACAACAGAATGAAAATATGGAATGTACACACAACAAATAATTAATTGTGTTAATTAGTCTGACTGCCTGGCAGTTACAACATGACATGTTTAATATGAACATTTCATACTTGATGATATTCAACGATATAAAATTAAAATCTTATTGACAACCGGTAAATGGTTTGACAAAAAGGAAAACAAAGGAATAAATATTTGAACAGCCTGGCCAAATGGTTTAACATGGAAAATAACCTGGGAAAAAACTTGATTTGAGAGTCTGGGGATTCCACGAGATGTTAAAATATAATATAGCATACTTATCATCATGCCTCATGATGATGATGATGATGATGATGAACACAAGCACTTATTTATGACAAACATAAATGAAATAATTTGCTGGAAAAAATAATAAAAATAATATAATTAAAATATGATGTTGAAAATATGGAAGCATTATATAAACATCTGGTTTCCGAAATATTGAAAATAAATTTACTTTGACCATTAATTCCGGAAACCAATTCCAAAACATCTTTAAAATATGCATTTTAAAGATTATACAAAATATTAAAGTATGCATAAAATTTGGTGGAACTGCGGTAAAGCTGTGAAAGTTTAAACAATATATAATGACACAAAGTAGTGCAGCTTTACATAACAGAGTTACGACACATACAGAACGTTGCGGCGGTTAGCCTTCATCAGCAAACAAACACATTCACAAACACAACATACAGTCAAGGAGAATTCCTGTGACTACATTAGAAGGTGATGACAGGGCGAGAGGAACAAATGCATGGAAAAATGGAAGCAATGAAGAGAAAATGAGAATTGACAAAATGTTATAACATTTTGTCAATTCTCATTTTCTCTTCATTGCTTCCATTTTTCCATGCATTTGTTCCTCTCGCCCTGTCATCACCTTCTAATGTAGTCACAGGAATTCTCCTTGACTGTATGTTGTGTTTGTGAATGTGTTTGTTTGCTGATGAAGGCTAACCGCCGCAACGTTCTGTATGTGTCGTAACTCTGTTATGTAAAGCTGCACTACTTTGTGTCATTATATATTGTACAAAATATTAAATGGCTTTGGAATAATTATTTCTAAGATGAGAGTCACTTATTCTCAGTGGATGTAAATGTTAGATAATGTATACAAAATAATAAATGGCTTTGAAATAATTATTTCTTAGATAAGAGTCAGGTATTCTCAGTGGATGCAAATGTTAGATAATGTATACAAAATAATAAACGGCTTTGGAACAATTATTCTAGGATGAGAGTCGGTTATTCTCAGTGGATGCAAATGGACAATGTATAAAGAAACAAGAAGACACTGAGGCAGTAGCGAGCCAAAGGGACAGGCTTGGTAGAATCAGCAGGGAAAGAAGACCCTGTTGAGCTTGACTCTAGTCCGACTTTGTGAAGACACATGAAGGGTGTAGCATAGATGGGAGCGCAAACGCAATTGAAATACCGCTACATTTATCGTTTCTTTACTTATTCAGTCCAGGGAGAGTTGGTCACAACAGATGAACAATATCTACGGCAGACCTAATCTCACTGGTTGCGGGATCCGCAGTGTCAGGCAGGGAGTCTGATGGTAGCACACGCCTACATTGGTCCAGACACTTATGACTGAGAGATGTACGTGCTCATACAGGTCCAGACACTTGCTTTAAGGCCCTTTCTGCGGGATATGGCTGAACGCCTCTAAGCCAAATCCCACGGTTGTGAGGGTCTAGCCACCACTCACCTCCTGCTCTTGGAGGTTTGATGCTGAGCAGCCAGCGTTTGCAGCCTACCTTGTTCCAGACGTACTGATTATCCTTTCCACTGGAGTAAACAAGGCAAGGCCGAGAGAGGGAACATGCTGCATGGGCAACACATGTTCTCTGAATCCATGCCCAGGCATTGTGCGATGGGAATATGGCCAAATTCCAATCCACACACTTTCGACTGCCAAGACAGCAAGTGCCACTCAGTTTTAACCATCTATAAATATCACTTTTAACTAAATTCTTAACAACCTATAAAAATAATCTGTTAACTAAACTCTTCACAACCTACACATACCATCTGTTAATAACTAAACTCTTCACAATACACATGGGGACTCAGAACCATGCTCGTCAAAATGTTCAGTTACAGATCACTTATCTAAACCATAAGGGAGGTCAGCATGGCCGATTGGGTAAGAGCACATTCTCATACACTTCACTGTGCTGATGCTGAGGTAATGGGTTCAACTCCTGGACCGGTCAGTTGGGCTAAAATGTTGACTTCCTGTCCTTGACTTGGGCAAGTAAAAATACCTCAGAAGTCGAAGTGGGTTGGCCTGATGGCAAAGGGATACTAACAATAGTAATAGGGAAAATTAGCTCACTTACAAAAATCAGTCTAGTGCACTAGAAGAAGTAACACATGTATGGACTACACTTGAGTTCAAAAGGAGTGAATGTAACGCAAAATAAACAAACATAAGAAAAAGGTTGTCATATCAACATAACAGGTGAAATAGAGAAAGTGGCATTATGTGGGGAAATACTAGGCAAGAGAGGCAGAAGAAAACAGAAAAGAGTGTATGGAGAACATTTAAATAGCTGGGCCACAAACAATAATATAAGCACCATAAACTTGCAGCAACAAAATATGAAATGACAAAGAAAATTCTAAAGTCATGACGGTAGACGCAGGCTCCAGATCAGGCAACAGAAGAGGAGTTTAAGAATAATAAGATGAAGAAGTACATACACCATCTGTCAATTATAGTCTCCACAATGTATTTGTTGGCCTTCAACCATATTTTTCACAATGTATATATAACCACCAATCAACTATATTCTTCACAATTTGTCAATTATATGATTAATATATATTCTTCACAAAGTAGATGTGCCACCAGTCAACTGTATTCTTCACAATGTACATATAAGCTGTCAACTATATTCTTTGCAATGTACATACTAGTGGAAAACTATATTCTTCACAATATACATATTCCACCAGTCAACTATATTCTTCCCAAAGAAAATTTTTTTCTGTCAAATATATACTTCAAAATGTACATATTACCTGTCAACTACACTCTTTACAACTTTATTCACAATAATGCACATAGTTAACCAATAACCTGTCAACTATACACTTTACAATGAACATACCATTTTTCAACTATACTCTTAACAATGCATATATCCAAACCTTAAGTACATTTACCAAATCTACACAACATTACTATTATTTTCTATCCATCATTATGTTCATAATCATTGACATTTATTAAATGAAAGGTAGTTCTAAATGAACAATGAACATTATGGAAGGAATGAATGATATATAGACATTACTATCACAATAGTGAAAGACCTGAAATACATGTATTAGTATCTGACTAGTGAAACTCATGAAATACACATTTCACTCTCTGAGTAATGAAAGACATGAACTTAGTTATTTTTGTCTGAAGGCATGAAATACACATTTCACTCTCTGAGTAATTAAGGACATGAACTTAGTTATTTTTGTCTGAAGACGATCAGCATGAAATACACATTTCACTCTCTGAGTAATGAAAGACATGAGCTTAGTTATTTTTGTCTGAAGACGATCAGCATGAAATACACATTTCACTCTCTGAGTAATGAAAGACATGAGCTTAGTTATTTTTGTCTGATGGTGGTCAGCATGACTGAATGGATAAGATCGCTTGTTCTTAAACTTCCGGTGTGCTGATGCCGAGGTTGTGGATTCAACCCCTACCCTGGTCAGCTGGAGTAAAATGTTAACTTCTCGTCCTTGATTTGGGGACTCATAAATTACAAGTACCTCTTAAGTCGAAGTGGGTCGCATGAGGAACACTGGTAATAGGAAAAGCTAATCTACGCACTAAAATCAGACCAGTGCACTAAAAAGTAGTAGTACATTTATGGGCTACGCTTGAGTTCAAAGTGAGTGAACAATAACAAAATATTCTGTCTGAATAAATAAATGTAATGTGATAATAAAAAGATGTATTGTGACAAAAAATAAATGTGCTGTTGTAAAAAATTTCAAACATTTTGTATTTGTGGAAAGATAACTTAAATGTTATATATATTTATACTTGCATGTTAAAACTAAACATTATATGGATCATGACGGTATAGTGAATGGCATACTAACATTGCAGCATAATTGTCGGGGGTTCAGGTCTCAGCAGATGGATTAATTTTATTTGGGACCATGTCAACTGTGGAGTTAATTCAGTGTCCAGGAATGCCTATCAGTGATATTAACTGTAATGTTAATTCAGTGTCCAGGAATCTCTACCAGTGATATTAACTGTAATGTTAATTCAGTGTCCAGGAATGCCTACCAGTGATATTAACTGTAATGTTAATTCAGTGTCCAAGAATCTCTACCAGTGATTTTAACTGTAATGTTAATTCAGTGTCCAGGAATGCCTACCAGTGATGTTAACTGTAATGTTAATTCAGTGTCCAAGAATCTCTACCAGTGATTTTAACTGTAATGTTAATTCAGTGTCCAGGAATGCCTACCAGTGATATTAACTGTAATGTTAATTCAGTGTCCAGGAATGCCTACCAATGATATTCACCGATTCAGTGCCAAACAAAACGTAGGTTTGGACCAAATTTGGTGCACAATCAATGGAACCAGTATTATAATGTAAATGTCAATTTACAGGGCATTAAAATTGTGAAAGATGAAACGAAACAAATAACACAATGACCTTAGTATAGTGATATATCGTCCTCCTGTTGACATGGGAGATCACACTTGGTGATATATCATCCTTCAGCACTGAATCAGTTAAGAAAGTCAAGTCAAGGAGCCTTCTTTAAGCCTGGTGGTATATTAGGTATATGGTGCCACCCCCTTATTTCTAGAGACCAATCATCAGTTGATGATAATGTGGTTAACATCATGGCTGCTGCTTTTACTCCTCAGAACAATTCTTGATGCCTATTTCAAGCTGGATCAACCAGGAAAATGTATCCCCACCATGAGGAGGACTCGTATACATGTCCACTGGGCTGGCAGGTTAGAATGCTAGCCACTGCGCTAATGTGGCCCCCCAACAGCATGATTACAACACATAAAGGACTATTTTTCATGCCTCGAGGTGTTTTGGTACATGGTGCTTGCATAATAGATTTTATTGACCAATCAACACTCGACGGATGATGTGATCCATATCACACTGGCTGATTTCACTCCCTAGGAGATTTTATAGTATTCATTTTAGGTTAGAACCATCTTGAAACCCAGATGAATTTTTTTAAATACCAGACTCAATGGGGGTTCAAATACATAACTAGGCCAACAGGCAACCAACCAGTGTACTTACTGGGATGACAAGTAAATCAGAAGTGCAGGCTTTCTACTAACATTGTATATGCATTTGTATACAGAGGTTTAACTTACTGTCAACTTTATCAGCATTACCATCATCACAGCCATGAGAAATATAGTACATGTTTATGACGTATTTTGGGGTACCTGGCCAACATGGTGAAAAGGCAGGCAGACAGATAAGTCGTTGGAGAGGTGGCTGTCTCAGGGCATGATTTGCTGGTGAATTTTCCAAAAGTTTGGTCTTGCAGGACCTGGTTTCATCAACCAGCTACTCAGATAAGTAGTGCAGGACCTGGTTTCATCAACCAGCTACTCAGATAAGTAGTGCAGGACCTGGTTTCATCAACCAGCTACTCAGATAAGTAGTGCAGGACCTGGTTTCATCAACCAGCTACTCAGATAAGTAGTGCAGGACCTGGTTTCATCAACCAGCTACTCAGATAAGTAGTGCAGGACCTGGTTTCATCAACCAGCTACTCAGATAAGTACTTAGTGAAACACAGTGATTGTGAATTTATTATCATATGCTTTTTGTTTGTGTCCATGGTAACTATTGTTGAGTACAGATTCAGAAAATGGCGGACAGCTAGTTACTGGCACTCCAGCGGCTGCCTCATTAAATATTGCTGTTGCATGCTGCATGTTTGTTCAGATTCATGTCGTCATTGATATAATTAAGTGAAGGGAGGCTTATTGCTGTTGCTCTGGTGATTGTGTCTTGTCATAGCTACGATTTTCTTCAGGAGTTCACATTGGACAATAATGAACATTTTGTGTAGTTTCTGCTGACATAGGAACAGAGCAATTATGGGGCAACTCATTTCTATTAAGTTGGAACCATATGAATATAGCTACTATGACAACTACTTTTTTTCTGGATGTCAAGAGTTTATAATACCTTGCATGGAAGCCTGCAACTGAGTCCTGCACATAGGGACCACACAACCACAGTGTGTGGTAGCATCAAGAAAATTATAGGGCAACTCTGAACTCTTCCTCTCGTATGTGCAATACACAGAAATATCAATTATTGGGGAACTGATGAGACCATTAAAACAGAATGAGAAAGAAATCCACAGGTATTGACTGTCATTTATAGACAAAACAGGAAGAAAGTAGAGATTAAAGTATCATCATCATCAAGTGCCCTGCCGGCTGGCGTAGGCGTTCATGGCTCTCCACAGATCTTGGTTTTTGGTGTTCTGGATCAACTCTGCTGATGATATTTCCCCATGCCACCGTCTCAATCCATCCAGCATCATTTCTCTTGGTCTGCCTCTGCCTCTCTTCCCCTCGATCTTTCCAGTTGTCACGATGTTCTTCAATGTCTCTCTTCTCATCACATGAACAAAGAAAGCTGTTTGTCTCTTTCTTATTCTTGTATATAGTGTTCTGGTTTCTAGATTAAAGGATACCTTAGTTAATATAAAAATGTTATGCTAAAGTGAGAGATTTGTATGTCAGAAGTGAAGGATGACTACTAACATTATAACTGCATCTGACTAAATTATTGTTCCTTGTTCACTCTTTAGTGTTGCTTCTTGGTCAAGTGATCTAAATGAGACTCGAACCTGCCACCTCACAACTTTCCTATACATCTATGAGTGTTGAGCAATACTTGTGAATTAATTTCTCTTGTATGTGTGTGTATGTATGTGTACGTGTGCATGTGTATGTTTGCATGCTTAGCCACATGCATGTGTGTGATTGTGTGAGTGTAGTGTATGTGTGAATGTGGGAGAGTGTTGTGTGTGTGAGTGAGAGAAAGGGAGAGAGAAAGGGAGAGAGAGAGAGAGAGAGAGAGAGAGAGAGAGAGAGAGAGAGAGAGAGAGAGAGAGAGAGAGAGAGAGAGAGAGAGAGAGAGAGGGGGGGGGGGGAGAATAGATTTCATTTTCCACAAACATATATTGCTTCAGACTTAGAAGATGAACAAGTTCTCAAGGCACATAGTATGTTTATGTTAAATTTTCATTGCATGCCTATTTTTAATATGCATATTTTTAATTGACCAGTCTCTATGGCTAAGGGCTTGCGAACACGGTTTGTGAGCCTGTATACCCGGGTTCGAAACACCACGGTGCTGGTTTTTTCGAAAAAGGTATAGGGGCTGGTCATTCAGAAAGCAATGGCAAACTACTGAACGTAACACTTGCCTAGTACATCAACAGCAGCTAAAAATGCTGATGTTGACTGCAACGTCCCGTAATGGATACGCAACAAAATGTTTTTTAAAAATTGAATATAAATCCATCACCAATTGGATTCATATATGATGTATAGGGAGGGTGTTCTTGTTTTCAAATCCTCATTATGACAGGGATTTTCAAAACAATTTACTGAGCTGCCAGGGTGACCTAGTCTAAAATGGGCACTAAGAAATAATCTGGGAAGAAAAAGTGGCAAGAATAAAACTGATCACATGACCCATCATGTGACAAGCGGTCTATATAAGTATGGGGTGAGCACCATATGTCTATACACAAACAGGGTTACTTGCTTTACTTATCTGGATATGGAAGGTGACTGGTAATGTTGAAATGTTTCTTGGTGGTGTAATTGTGAGATGTTTGTTGTAGGTGTAATGTTGAGATTTTGTTGTAGGTGTCATGTTGAGATGTTTGTTGTAGGTGTAATGTTGAGATGTTTGGTGTAGGTGTAATGTTGAGACGTTTGTTGTAGGTGTAATGTTGAGATGTTTGGTGTAGGTGTAATGTTGAGACGTTTGTTGTAGGTGTAATGTTGAGATGTTTGGTGTAGGTGTAATGTTGAGATGTTTGTTGTAGGTGTAATGTTGAGATGTTTGTTGTAGGTGTAATGTTGAGATGTTTGGTGTAGGTGTAATGTTGAGACGTTTGTTGTAGGTGTAATGTTGAGATGTTTGGTGTAGGTGTAATGTTGAGACGTTTGTTGTAGGTGTCATGTTGAGATGTTTGGTGTAGGTGTAATGTTGAGATGTTTGTTGTAGGTGTAATGTTGAGATGTTTGTTGTAGGTGTCATGTTGAGATGTTTGGTGTAGGTGTAATGTTGAGATGTTTGTTGTAGGTGTAATGTTGAGATGTTTGTTGTAGGTGTCATGTTGAGATGTTTGGTGTAGGTGTAATGTTGAGATGTTTGTTGTAGGTGTAATGTTGAGATGTTTGGTGTAGGTGTAATGTTGAGACGTTTGTTGTAGGTGTCATGTTGAGATGTTTGGTGTAGGTGTAATGTTGAGATGTTTGTTGTAGGTGTAATGTTGAGATGTTTGTTGTAGGTGTCATGTTGAGATGTTTGGTGTAGGTGTAATGTTGAGATGTTTGTTGTAGGTGTAATGTTGAGATGTTTGTTGTAGGTGTAATGTTGAGATGTTTGTTGTAGGTGTAATGTTGAGATGTTTGTTGTAGGTGTAATGTTGAGATGTTTGTTGTAGGTGTAATGTTGAGATGTTTGTTGAAGGCATAATTTTCAGATGTTTGTTGTAGGCTTCTTGCTTGCCTTATAAGACAGTTTGTACACAAGTTGTTCTAACTCGCCCCATGCCCAACATAATCCTTCATAAAATGTGTCAAAGAAGTCAGAAAAAAACGTATTCACATATTTTCAGATGCTTGCTTTCTGAAAGAGATGAAGCCAATCTGGTTTCCAAATGGAATTAAGTCTCGCTGATAAGAATAAAACTGTTTGTTGCACACTGTGCATAAAGCATGTCTGGTGTCTATACAATTATGTGGAACACCATCCTTCTCAAGCATAATAACATTGGCCCTAACCAGATCCACATGAACCAAATTCTTCCTGTTCTCAGCAGGATACACCAAGGTAGCATCAAGGTCTGTAAATGGGCCAGCATCTTCAGCTGACAAGACAAAACATGACGTTTCTACCGTGGGACCAATTGCAGCACGAACATCTTTGGGATCTGTTCCAAACTCATCTATCATTGTCTTCAACAGAGATCTCACAGCTCCCAAAGCTGTACCACGCCAGCCTGAATGGACAGCACCACAAGCACCTGAAGGATAGGCAGATACAAGCACATTTAAACCATATATCAAAACAGTGTTTGCTAATACAACTAACATCTTTGCACTTTGAATAAACTGAAAAGATGTCAGTCTCATTTTGCTATTTTAATTCAAAAGCAGGTTATATTTTGTTATGAGTATTTCAGTAATATCTACCTATGTCTTCCATCCCTACTACAGATGTGGGTGGCTATGGTTCTCACATACTCCCTCACCTTGACTGTATATTCTATGAGACTGCCATTTGTCCATCTCTTGATGTTATCTTCCCACTTGTATCATTGTCTACCTCATGCTCGTTTGCTTTCAACGTTACCCCCCCAGTATGGTTTGTATATATTATGTCTCTTAACATGGCCAAATATTCCTCTTGCCTCTGTTTTATTTCTTTCATCAACTTTGTTTTCATTCCCCGTTTTTCTAGAACCTCTGTAAATTACTGTTTTTCAATACTATCTATGTCTTATATCCCTACTGCAGATGTGGTTGGCTACTGCTCTCACATACCAGTAGCTTACGTACTTTTGCCCAACTAACACAGCAAATCTATTTACTACAAACTATCTCCATGAAGATGTGTACAAGTTGTCCTATGGCAGATAGAGCCTTTGGGGTGTGAAGTGTTAAAGCTTAACATACTCGAGCTCAGTGGTTGTCAACCTTTTTTGGCTCATGCACCCCTTTACCATATGTTCAGAATGTTATTCCCTCCTTTCGTATTTCCTCCTTATAAATCTCCCGTCCCCTACACATATACATAAACATGGAAGCTAAATTTAGTAACACATACTAGAACAAGTCTAGACGTCTACACAAAACATGATTTGCGGGTCTACTTACATTAGAAAACAAATTTCAGAAGGGCGAGAAATACAGAACTGTAAAGTATGGAGGGAAAAACAATATCAAGTAATTGGTTCTTGTATTAACACAATCTTGAAATAGTCTTAATTCCCCCCCCCCCCCCCATAAAATAAATTTCCCGGGGGGGGGGGGGGATTCCAACTGCTCTAGCCCATGACATATGAGGTGGGATTTGGCCAGTTGACTTGCTTGTCATTGTCACTTCCCTGACAATAATGAGAACTTTCTTAAAATTGCCTGCAATGATTCTTTTAAGATGGGTCAGTCTCACAGCTGTCCTGGTGAAAAAAACATATTCCTGTCTGCTGGGAACTGAACCCTGACTATTGTCTTGGCAGGCTGAAGCACTAACCACTGCACCCCTGTGGCTCCTGTCTACTGTTTACATGATTGGTTTTGGTCAAGAATCACATTTCCAGCAAGCAGATAACTAAACAAATGCTGCTGTCTTCTCCAACAGAACACAAGGGGAATCTTTGCACAGTGCACTAACTCCATACATCATATTTCAGCCAAAGGATCATTAATTTGTTATAGCAGATAACTCAACATGTACTGCATTCTTCTCCAATAGATCACACAAGGGGAATCTTTGCACAGTACACAAACTCGGTACATCATATGTCAGCCTAAGTATCATTCATTTTTTCACATTACTTGGCATATAACTCTGCAGAATGTGCTTGAGATGCAGCAAAATATGCCAGGCAAGAAATTGTGCAATATTTTACTGATGGCGTCTATGTTTATCAGTTGTGTTTAGCATAATGTTGTAGTGTACGTTCTGCACTTTGAGGGACTTGTTAACACATGAAAAACACTTAATGGTATAAAGGTTTTATGAATAACAGTGCAACAGAAACAAACACAATACCTGTTTTAACATCAGCCAGTAGAATCATCGAGCAGTCAGCCCCGGGGGCTGTTACGGTGACTCCAGGAATGTTTGTCACTATCCCATCATACCTTCGAGGCTGCTCTTTCCCGAAAACCCAGATGGTGTTGCCGTGTTCTACTTTAGGGACTTGCATGGAGTCCTGATCAAACCCAGCCTTAACTGCCAGCCTTCTTCTGTTTTCTGTGATGACCAGTATGGGGTCAGGTTTCCGAATGGTGTACAGCATGTTCATAGATGCCAGGGGTGCTAACTGTGTGACTCCTCCATATCTCTCATGGAATCCTTGTGGTGAATACAATGGGAGAAATATACTAGAATTGAAAATATGATTTTATAGCAGATATTTGATACAAGTTGTGTCTGAGGCTCTGAAATATGGTAATATGAAATATGGGATTTTATAGCAGATAATATTTGATAAAAGATGTGTTAGAGGCTCTGAAATATGGTAATACAAAATATGGGATTTTATAGCAGGTAATATTTGATATTCGGCGAAGCCGGCTTCGTGGCTTAGAGGTTAGCGACTTTTCTCCGTAATCTCGTATACTCTCGTAAGTAATGTGATGACGGTGAGAATCAGCAGTGGTTCGAATTGCATCAGTAACTTACGGGGTATGTGAGCTGGCAGCTCAGAAAGCAATGGCAAACTACTGAGCGTAATCTTGCCAAGAAATCAACATACAGCTGACAGATGCTGGTGTTGACAGCAATGTCCTGTAAAGGATATGCAAAAAAAAAAAAAAATATTTGATAAAAGTTGTGTTGGCGGCTCTGAAATATGGTAATATGAATGTGGTAATATGAAATATGGGATTTTATAGTAGATAATATTTGATAAATGTTGTGTTAGAGACCGAAATATGTTAGGGCAGAAAATGTGATTTTATTGCAGATAATATTTGACACAAGTTGTGTTGGCTCTGAAATATGGTAATATGAAATATGGGATTATATAGCAAATATTTGATAAAAGTTGTGTTAGAGGTTCTGAAATATGGTAATATGAAATATGGGATATTACAGCAGACTAGACAACCCGGCCTGGCTTCGCACAGCCCCTGGCGGGAAGCATCTCATTTAATTCATATAAGTAGTCATTATACATTCAAATACATTTCTCTAAGCGCACAGAGTACAAGTTCGGCCCCTGCTGCCGTTCCCATTCCTCGCCTGTTTCTGAAGCTCTTAATGCCTTTTTCTTTCGTGCTGGAGAAAAATTGTTGATTTTAAACTAACTAACTATTTCAGTTGGATCCGTGGGAGTGAGAACAACATCTGTACAAAATTTCATCTCAATCGGATGGAGTGTTGATTTTAAACTAACTTTTTCAGTTGGATCCACGGGAGTTGCTTCCCATTGCTCGTCTGTTTCTGAAGCTCGTAATGCCTTTTGCTTTCGTGTAAAAATTAAAAATTTATTTTAAACTAACTAACTATTTCAGGGTGAGAACAACATCTGTAGAAAATTTCATCTCAATCAGATGGACCATATGGGAACGTATAAAGGACTCACAAAGAAACATTCTCTTTTATATATATAGATAATATTTGATAAAAGTTGTGTTAGAGGCTCTGAAATATGTTAGGACAGAATATGTGATTTTATTGCAGATAATATTTGACACAAGTTGTGTTAGAGACTGAAATATGTTAGTGTGAGATAGACGATTGTAAAGCAGATAATATTTGATACACGTTTTGAAAGACTCTGAAATACTTGTATGTTAGAATGGAATATGTGATTTTATTGCAGATTATACTTGACACAAGTCGTGTTAGAGGTTCTGGAATATGTTAACATGAACTATATGATTTTATAGCAGATAATATTTGACAAAAGTTGTTAGAAACTCTGAAATATGTGATTGAGAAGTACATCATTTTAGAGCAGATACTATTTAACAAAAGTAATGTCAGGAAGTCTGATATATGTTAGAATTCATGATGTGATTTTATGGTAGATAATACTTGACAAACGTGCTAAATTCTTGGGACATGTTATGGTCAACATCATCACAATTATGTGACATGCCGATAATCTGGGGCAATCTTGTTTCACAAACACAGACAGGAGCCTTGAGTCTGAGAAATTGCCAATGATATGGACAAAAATTCCTGAACTAAGCAGCCAGTGCAAGGTCACCATATTGTGGATACCATCTCACTGTTGAGTAACTGGAAATGAGAGACCTGATTGACCAGCTAAGGAAGGAGCAACAGAAAAACAACCTGATATACCTGTTACATACTACCAAAAGAAAGGATGATGAAATCAATCAGAAAACCACTAAAACCTGCTCAAAACGACTACTACCTTATGGGCAGACCAGAACAAATCATTATTCTGGATCTATGAACAGGACACAATAGTTTACACTACCACATGTATATAATTTTCAAGATAGACGAAATAGCCATGTGCACATGTGGATTTGTGCCGTAGATAGCAGATCACATACTCCAAAACAGCCAAATAATATGACATTTAGGCAAACCTTCTGGCCTAGAGAAACAGTGGAATACAAACTCTATAGACCACTGAGTGAACTAAAAAAGACAGTTAAATTAATTCAAGACAGTTATAGACAAATTTCAAGCGAATGAAAAATGAGGAACATACATCACACGATCCTAACTTATTGTGTAAAATCCCTAGAACAAAAGCAGACAAGGAGAAGAAAGAAAAAACACAAACATACATGAGCTGTTATAATGTTCAATCAGTAAAACACCTACCTGCATTGAACATTGTCTCCGGAATGACATGACTTTGAGCTGTTATAATGTTCAATCAGTAAAACACCTACCTGCATTGAACATTGTCTCCGGAATGACATGACTTTGAGCTGTTATAATGTTCAATCAGTAAAACACCTACCTGCATTGAACATTGTCTCCGGAATGACATGACTTTGAGCTGTTATAATGTTCAATCAGTAAAACACCTACCTGCATTGAACATTGTCTCCGGAATGACATGACTTTGAGCTGTTATAATGTTCAATCAGTAAAACACCTACCTGCATTGAACATTGTCTCCGGAATGACATGACTTTGAGCTGTTATAATGTTCAATCAGTAAAACACCTACCTGCATTGAACATTGTCTCCGGAATGACATGACTTCTGAGAATCTTCACATCCTCAATGTTTCCCAGTTTCTTTAGGTATTCTTTGAAATGCTTCTCCACCAGCTGCTCTCTGGAGCGGTCAATGTTGATAACCTGGTCAGACACATCCACACCCAGAACTGACCAGTTATGTATGGCAGAAAACATGTGCAGGCATAAGGTTTCCCAGTATTTCTTCATGATTAAAGTTGTCACAATAAGGAAGTCTGTAACATTTGCATTGTCCAGAATCATTTTTGTTTTGTAAAGAAGATCAATAGGCTCATCAGAAACTATGTTCCTGTCATCTGGGAACATACTGTCTACTTTGTCTGTGGACAGAACCGTCACAAAATGTTTGGAATTTCCATTCAGTTGGTTTTCAATAACAGTAATTAGCTGGTCTCTTGTTAAAGTTGAACTGTCGGTTGCCAGGTCAAGGATGATGTCGTAATCTGTCTTCATGTTGCACTAGATATTGTCTGATCCACACAACTGAAAAATACAAGAACAGTTCACTGATTCAGTAATATATCACTTAATGTGACCACTCATTTGGACATAAGGACAATATTTCACCACACTAGAGTCAACATGTTATTTGTTTTGTGATATCTTCTGCATTTTCAATGCTCGGTGAATGAAAATTTACATTAGAATGCTTGTTCATTTCATTATGTAATGTGTTTGGTCCAAACTTACATTTTGATTTTGTTTGGCACAGAATCAGATAATACGTTTTGGAAAATGGCTTGTCTTGCCACTCTGGGGAAAAGTTGCCAGGACAAATTGAACTTTTGTTTCCATTGTTCTTCCTGTTTTTCATTGTTCCTCTTTCATGGGCAGTGGATCAAATCTAGTTATGCACATCAAAGGTCACTGTGTCTGACTTTGACATGCATTTCTGTAAGGTCCACTTTCACTAGACAGATTCCATCTGTAAATGTAAAGGTCTTTATCAATCCTTCATGTTCTTTCACGATGTAAATATTACAGGACCCTTTTCAATGCCTTAACGTGTATTGGGTGCCAACCTAATATTTGCATAGGCCAGTCGGCACTCAGTGGGTGATGAGCTCAATGTCATGCCGGCTGCTTCTACTTCCTGGAGCTTAGTTTAGTTTAGTTTAGTCGATGGATCAACATCACGACACACTGGTGTAACCCATAAGTGCTCCATTCTTCTCCTAACTCAAACCTGAGTTTGCAGAAACTCAGCTCAGTGCACGAACTTCGTAGCATGGCGAGGATCCTGAAATACTTTGGGTAGATTTTTAACTCAAAATTTTGTCCGGGAAGCGCCGTTAGGCTACTCTTTTTCGATTTCCAACTGCCAAGAGATTTTTTACGTGCGCAACAATATACATGGGCGTCCGATCTCACTACCCAGAGACCAGGGGAAATTTTATTACTAGAAGTCCATGTGAAAAAATCCTGGTCCACACCGGGTCTTGAACCCGGGACCTCCAGCACTCAAGGCAGACACCATACCTCGAGACCACGCAGCCCCCAAAAATGTCCCTGGTGCATTTGCAGGTATCACCTATTTTAGGCTGGGTCATCCTGGGAGTCCTGATCAATTTTTAAATGCAGGACCTCGACTGAGATACAAACACTTGATCACTGTATCACATATTATTTGATCATTATCATCAAGTGTCCTGCCAGCTGGCGTAAGCGTTCATGGCTCCACAGATGTCAGTCTTTTGTGTTCTGGGTCAACTCTAGTGATGATATTCCTCTATGCTACCATCTAAATCCATCCAGCATCATTTCTCTTGGTCTGCCTCTGCCTCTCTTCCCCTCAATCTTTCCAGTCCTCACGATGTTCTCCAATGCTTCTCTTCTCATTACAGGAACAAAGAAAGCTGTTTGTCACTTTCTTATTGTTGTATATAGTCTTCTAGTTTCAATAGCCTCTTTCAGGTAACCGTTGTTAGTTATGTTGGCAGTCTAAGGAATTTGCAACATTGGTCTCAGTAACCATATCCCTGTTGCTTCTAAGTTCTTCCTAATTTAGTCATTTACATTCATATTATTTCATTATACACATAATTTCATGATGCATAGTATATCATGATAATCTTATCTCATGATACACATAACTTCATGATACACCTTATATCATGATTAGTATTACCCCATGATACATATTATTTCATGATACACATTATATAATGAAAGTATTAACTCACAATATATATTATTTCAAGATACACATTAGATGATGATAATAATAACTCATGATACTTATTATTTCATGATATATGTTATATAGTGAAAATATAATTTATGATACATATTATTTAATGATATAAATTATATAATGATACATATTATTTCACAATAACATTACTGAATAATGTTATATTATTTCTTGTTACACATTACATCATGATACTTATCATCTCATGATACTTACAGTTACTTGTTTGTTATGTATGCAATTACAAAACTACACAATGCATTAACCTGTGTTAAAATGTGTATGTCATATGGCAATTGCTAAATCCTGTATTAGATTCAAGACACCTAATGTCCAACGACTATTTATACAAAGCTGCAAACACACCTTTAAAAGTGGGCCTATTTCTCAAACCATGAACCTAGCTGCTTATACAACCTAGAACTAGTAGAACTGTGCCCCAGATCGTTCAAGCCGATATATGTGGATAAGCTAACAGTCTAACGCAAACTGTTAAATAAATATCTTGACCTAATTTAGAACTTACGTCAGAGAAAAAACAGCAGTCTGTTTACTGTAACCAAGAGAGTGCAATAAATACTACACGGAATAACTACAGTTGTATGGCAATTAAAACTAGAACCTTTAAAACACTCCAGTTCTCGTAACCGATAACTGTCTTACACGTTAAAATTACACAGTTTATAATACATAAATGAAAACATGGATAATGCTGCGTTTAAACTCCTTTAAAGTAAAGGTGCATATCCTGTTTTAAATAGCTGCAGATGGGTGACGCACAAAGTCAACGCACCGTGTCAGATCCGCTTCAGTGGGCAGACAAGAGATGACGCCCATTCGTCTCTCTGTCAGCTTTAAGGAATACAAAGGTGGGGGTGTTGCGGTTATCTAAACAGTGGGGGAGGAGGACACTGCGTAGGAGAAATTTTCCGAGCTATGGAAAACTCTCGACAGGAATATCCGGGATCAAAATTGTCGTGCTTTTGATAATGCTTCTCCAGAAACTGAGATCTCTGACGGCGTGGATCAATTCATGTGTTGACACACTTCCATGCTATGATACAAGAATGTCAAGAAATTTCTCAATCTGTCTTCCTCCATCTCTCCTTCCACAAATATTTCCGGTTGTCACATGTTCTAGTTTTTGTCTTATCATAATGTGGCAAAAAATTATGACTGTCTCTTTCTGATGTTTGTGATAAGTTGTCTTTGCGACCTAGTCTTTCTCAGAATGTCCAGATTGCTCAATTTGGCTGGCGAATAAATTTTCAGCATTCTTCTATAAAACATCTTCAGGGCTTCTAGAGAAAATAGGGTTAATACGGTTGTAAGGTTAATATGGTCGGTAAGGTTTGAAGTTTAAGTCCTTCATATATTTTAGGACATAACATTATGAGGTGGGCTATTGCATAAAAATTGAGCATGACTGAGAAGTTGGACAGATGGAAAAACATGCATAGAATAAGATATAAGATACGGCGACCGTTTCCACCGAGATCGTTAAAGGCACGGAACACCAAGCACGAAGCAACAATTATATATATATATATATATATATATATACACCCCTAGTTTAGTACTTCCCTACACGCTTGTCTAATCTAGGAGACCGGCAACTAAAAATAGAGAGGTCAGCTAGAAGACATGATCGGCACGCGCGCGCTGTTTGTCTACCATCACGGATATAAAGCCAGTCATTCTCCGCATTCCCACGTCATATTAGTTAGTTAGTTAGTTAGTTAGTCACAGTTCCAACTTCACAGCAACGGGTCGTCCCCATTATGCTCCATTCCTGTGCCAGTGAATATCACACAAAACGCTCCCCACTGCCCAATGTGAAAAGTGGAAAAGACAGGAGTCTCGACAAACAACAGCCCGCACAGATACACTGTGCATAATGCTGCCGCCAGAATGTCAACACAATAGTCCCCCATGAAACACCCAATTTATCTCTGATGGAATCGGCAGTCATTTTCCCATCTGGATGTTTCCTAGATGTTCACCCACACAGTCCACGAAATACAGTTCATCGTCGATGGCAGTGGCAGTCAACCAGAAGCCCAGCAGCCACGCATTTCTGCATAAGGCAAAAACCGGTCAACTCTGTGACATAGCCATCTGCCATCACTCCGAACATGCAGTCACATTCCAAAAAACCTCGGGCAGATTCAAAAGCATTTCACACGAAACTCACAGCTCACAGTGTCGCGCCACGCACTCACTCAGTAGCAGGGCGACGGAACCATCAACGGAGTCATATTAGTATTAAAGTGGACAATTAAAACAACATAGCTCATACACCAATAATAATGAGAATAATAATAATAACAACAAATACGTTTCAATTGAGGTAATATGATATGTTCTTTTTCTTCCTGATTTTATAAGTTCCTTTACATTCACAGGACAACCCGCTTCGCTTCCCACGGTACAATAGGCATCGTGCTAAGGATATTTATGGCTGTTTTCTCCAAATACGCGTTCGGCTCTGCTCTACGAATAAAACCTGACGTTTATATCTTTAACGCATATCTAAGTTCTCGGGATTGTCTGTATGTTTGAATGAATGTCTGCCTGTCGGCGTGTGCACGAATGTCTGTCTGTCTGTCTGTCTCGGTATGCCTATCTGCCGCTCGGTTGTTATATGTTCGAGTCATCTTTGCACACGGTACTCTTGTCATTGATTTGGGAACCTAAGTTGATCCAGTCTAAATACCAGGATAGTTAACTGGGTGGGAAGGCGACATGTGTGGAACTGACCTCATCCCCTATTAAGTGCCGATTGGTCTGGAAAAACGTGGATCTAGCACCATATAACTAGTACACCTAATGGGGTGAAAGGGGGACTTTACTTGTACTTAATAGTCCACATATTTACACGGCGCGAAAGAGGGACTTTACTTGTACGTAATAGTCCACATGTCTAACTGGCCGAGGGGTTAGCACCTTTCTCCGTAACCCCGAATACTCTCGTGGTTGACGTGAGCGCACGAGAATTGGAAGCGGTTCGAGTCGCCCAGTGACTTATGAGAGTATGGAGCCGGTCGCTCAGAAAGCAATGGTAAACTACTGAGCGTAATCTTGCCAAGAAATCAATAATCAGCTGAAAAGATGCTGATTTTGACAGCGATGTCCTGTAAAGGATACGCAAAAACAACAATAGTCCACATATTTACATGGCGTGAAAAAGGGACTTTACTCGTACTTAATAATCTACATTTATAGCTGTTAAGCATTCATCAACCTTTCATATATTTTAGGTGAATGATTTATATTACAGTAAACTGTGTATCTTATATTAACCGTAAACTGGTGGGTGAAATCTGACGTGATCAGTCAAGGTTATTTGGGCATGTTTATGGGCAGAAATAAACTTGAAAACTTGGTGACAACTGGCAAATCTAATTGGGCAAGACCACAGGGAAGACAGAGGGATAAATACCCGGATGACATGGCCGCATGGTATAACGACAATAACAGTGACCTTATCAGAGGTTCTGGTAATCGTGTGCCAAGGCGAACCATGGCCGCCTACGTTTATCATCAGCATGGTACATTATGATGTCAGTAACAATGACTGGAGCTTAATTACACTTCAACAATAACAGGCTGAGACAATACTGTAGATTACACATCTGTCATAATATACGTTTCTTCCCATATGGTGCACAATATATATATATATAAATAACTATATATATAAATATAAATATATATATATATATCTTATAAGTCTTAAAAGTCGGCAGGGTCGACTTCATTGCACCGGGTTTTATCCCATATGGCTCGTTCTCTTTGAGCAGCGCGGAAAGCATCGCACAAAGCACGAACTCCGTATCTCTAGCGACGACTCACAGGAGTCTCCGAAAAAATTTCACTTGTGAACCGCAGGATGATTCGAACCCACAACCTTTGGAGCCACGGAGACTCCCATGTATAAAATATATACATATACATAGGACGAGACAGACAGACAGACAGACAGACAGACAGACAGACAGACAGACAGACAGACAGATGGATAGATAGATTTGATTTGATTTGATTTGATTTAACTTTAGTTTAAACGGGTAACAAATTGGGCATGCAAGCCCGTTTTACATTTGGCCCTTCCAATCACTCATCTTTCATTCATCAGTAGTGCATGATACGTAGGAAAAAACATTGTCAAATGAATATTGTAAACATAAACAATTCATATTACAATATTATGAGACACATCACCACCCACCACACCCCCACCCACCCACACATCCAACACCAATCCCCAGATACACATACATTGCCTCATCCACCCACTCATCCCCACATACACATTCCCTCACCCACACAGACATCCTCCAACCCACACCCACTCACCCACACATCCTCCACCACACGTCCCCCACCCACACACACATCCTATACACACAAACACATTCCCCCTCCCACACACACATCCGCCAAACACACACATCGCCCCACCACACACATCTCCCCACCCACACACATCCCCATACGCACACACACATCCTCACTCACCCACATACATTTCACCAGCCACCCACACATCCCCCATCGACCCTTAAACATCTCCAACCCACACACACCCCCCACAACCCACACATAGATCCCCTATGCACACAGCCTCCCACTCACACACTCCAACCCATACACACACCCCCATCCCACACACACATATCCTCATACCCCTACACACACGTCCATACACCCACACTCACATATCCACCACCCACACACACATCCCCACTCACCCATCAACACACCTATTCACTTACACATCCCCCTCCCACTAACACCCACACACCCCCAACCATCCACAAAACATCCCTCACCTACAAACACACCCCCACCAACCCACACACCACCCTCCCACACAAACACCCCCAGGCACACATACATGCCCCAACCACCCACCCACATATATCTCTCAGACAGGCAGACAGACAGACAGACAGACAGACAGACAGACAGACAGACAGACAGACGGACGGACGGATGGATGGATGGACGGACAGACTGACGGACGGGCGGATGGAGGGAGGGAGAGAGAGAAAGTGAGAGAGGGAGAGAGAGAGGGAGAGAGAGAGAGAGAGAGAGAGAGAGAGAGAGAGAGAGAGAGAGAGAGAGAGAGAGAGACGGAGGGCAAGCATCAGGAGTATGTGTAATATTAATGTGTCAACAGTTATACCAGAGCCTATTTGAAACATTTGAATTCATCATGTTTTAAAAAGTTGCAATACATACCGTGTGATATACAGGAATAAAGCTGGGTTTGACATCTGATATATAGACGATGTGAAATCTGGAACAAAGAAAGTTTAACACCTGGAACAGAGAAGGCTTGAAAGGTGGAATAGAGACGGTTTAACACATGAAACAGATAAGGTTTGAAAGATGGAATAAATTAGGTTTTACACCCGGAACAGATAAGATACAAAGAATGTATGTTTCTGTGAATAAGCCATAGCCAGTACGGACGTTAGTCTTTGATGTAGACGGTCTGTGTAGGAATTCACTACTCATATTATACTCGAGTGTGGGTGCAAACTTGTGAATAGAATCTGCAGAACACATGCACTAAAGCAAGCCCAACATTAACACATGAATTATTGTCAGAGATATTGACTGTTAGTGATTATGTGTGTTAGGTTTTTATTACAGCCAAAATATGGTTCATCCATTCACTTCATAAGATATATTTGATATATAATTCTACAGTGTGCACCTGGCGAGATGCAGCGAAATAAAACAGGCAACATATTGTTTGTGGCGTGGCTTCTGTGTTTACTTTAAATTTATTAAGGGAATACCTTGTTTTGAATGTTCTATAATATACACATATCTTAGATATGCTGACGATACCGTGTTACTAGCAGAAAGTGAGCAAGAGTTGCAAGACCTAGTGGAAGAAGTAAACAGGCACAGTGCAGAATGTGGCTTAGATATTAACATCCAAAAAACAAAAACTATGATAATTAGCAGTGAAAGGGAAAGGTCATCAATGAACATCACAGCAAACGGGCAGATACTAGAACAAGTCACACGTTTCTCTTATCTTGGACATATAATAACAGATGATGGCAGAAGTGAAATGGAAATCAAAAAGAGAATAGGAATGGCCAAAAATACTTTCAACGGCATGAAATCAGTATTAACATCTAGAGAGATTAATAACGCATTAAAAAATGAGAATTGTCAAATGCTACGTATATTCACCACTACTGTATGGCGCGGAATCCTGGACATTGAACAAGCAACTAGAAAGTCGCATAGAAGCCCTGGAGATGTGGATATACAGGCGAATAGGTCGTATTTCATGGAAACAAAAACAATCAAATGCAGAGGTCCTAGAAAAACTGGGAATGAAGAGAAAGTTGATGAAATAAATAAAGAGGAGACAAGTGAAATATTTTGGCCACGTTAAAAGACACGATACTCTTATAAAAACCATACTGGAAGGCAAGGTTGAGGGCAAGCGAGCAAGAGGTAGACAACGATGCAAGTGGGAGGATAACATCAAGAGATTTACGAACATCAGCTTGACAGAATGTATAGTCACGACGAGAGACAGACAGTGTTGGAGATCCATTCCAGCCAACCTTCATTGCGGAGACGGCGATTGATTGATTGATTGAATATACACAGTGTCGTGTCTGAAGAAGTGGCTATAAACTTGCTCGAAACGTTGTAAATATGCAACTTATATTTATCGACTGAATAGACAGGACTGAGCTTTCACTTCACACATACATAACACACAGCACGCCGACAAACTCGCCAATAAACTAGGTCGATGGCAGGCGGTCTGTTTTCAGGACAGCAGCAGTTGCTGTCGATATAAACATATATTAAATATAACAGCTGTACATACATACCTTCAAATGAAATGACGTACAGTTAACGTCTATAATCCATAAACAGCTGTTGTAGATGGGCAGGCGAGAAAACAAAATTGAACACATCCATTACAGTCTGTGAGCAGTATAAATAACACAGTTGAACAAAGACGCAGGGAAATTCCCTTCTACGACTTTTAATGTGCTTCCCTGAAAATAGGTCAGAGATCTAAAAGGATAACGACATTTATGAAAAAGCACGACCAGTTTTGTATGTGTGGGTGAGCTCGATCTGTGACAAGCAGTTGTTACTTTAGCCCCTGGAGTGATAATTATTACTTTTACTAGTTCTGTACACGAATTATTTCTGAATCCACGATGTGCTAAATACATTATTTACAGTTCATAAACACACTTAGTATTGTTTGGCGAACACAGAAGTGAGAAGAAGGAAGTAGAGACTATAATAGTATATACTATATATACTCGTTCCAGGAAAAGTGTGTTTCGACGCATTTATTTAACCCGCTTGGCAATACACAAACACAGACATTGATACTCCATGCCATAATGCACAACTTTCTATCATCTTATCTCTCGGTCTCCCACTGCCCCTCTTCTCCTCCAACCTTCCCATTGTCACGACGTACTCCAGCCTATTCCAAATCACAGCATGCCCAAAGAATGTGGACCGCCATATTCCGATGCGAGTAACCAGTTCTCTTTGTGTGGTAACTTCTTTCATGATGTCTCACTTGCTCTTTCTGTCTGTCCACGGTGTTTTCACCATTCTTCTATAAAACATACTTTCACATAATCCCCTACTTGTCCGAGTGGCTCAGAGGTTGCCGCGTACCTGTAGCTTGTGCAGTTATGGTTTGTGGCACGGTGTGGACTGTGTGGGTTTAAAAATATATTACATTGATGGTATACTCATGCTCTGACCCAAGAGTATTGGTTATGACGTCACGGACAAGGGCAACAGAAGGATTAAGAATTGGGCACGCAGGCCTGTCTAACAGTTTGCGTTACTTGTCTCTCTCCGTTCATACATTACGTTTTTCATATATTATGTCTTTTATACATTATGTCTTTCATACATTTTTAGGGAGTCTCTGTGGCGAAGTGGTCAAGCCGTTTGACTCATGCTCCGAAGGTTGTGGGTTCGATTCCGGGCCGCACCCTGCGGTTTACGAGTTAAATGTTTCGGAGACGCCTGTGGGTCGTCGCTAAAAGCTACAGAGTTCGTGCTTTGTGCGACGCTTTCCGCGCTGCGGAAAGAGACCGAGCTATATGGGATAAAACCCGGTGCAATGAAGTCGACCCTGTCGACTTTTAAGCGACTTTTTTTTCTTCATACATTGTGCCTTGTGTACATTGTGTCTTTTACACATTCTGTCTTTTATACATTATGTCCTTCATACATCATTTACAAGACTAATCTTAGGCAATGACAGCGATAACAATATATAATATACATTATACACGCATGAGGGATGGGGGGAAAATACACAAATATCAGTACTACATTACTCAATATTAGGACTTTGTGAATTAGTTTGGCCTTATTGAACAGTAAGCGTTAGTGGAGTGGTAGTAGCTTATAGGTTAACATTGTCAGTTATACGTGCACTGACGTTTATAAAACTGATTTTGTGCCAAATGAAAAGATAGGTTTGGACCTAACATGGTACACATTCAAATGAACAAGTATTATAATGTAAATTTCCATTCAATGAACTTTGAAATTGCGGAAGATACCGCGAAACGAAACAAATAACACGATGATCCTAGTATGGCTATGTAATGTCCTTCTGTCCAAATGGGTTGGGGGGGGGGGGGTCTCATTTGGCGATATATTATCCTTCAGCACTAAATCTGTTAAACTGACAGCTCGTTTCTAGAGTGAAAAAAGTCGCTTAGTGATTGAATTAGAACAGCAATTCCAAATTGTAATAGTCAATTACAGAATGGATACACATTTAGAAATAGATGGTACCCCTCTCTCTCTCTCTCTCTGTCTCTCTCTCTCTGTCTCTCTCTCTCTCTCTCTCTCTCTCTCTCTCTCTCTCTCTCTCTCTCTCTCTCCACCCCACCAATTCTGCGGTCACAGTTGTTATTAACATACATTTTGTTTCAGTAATGTTAACTGGCATACAGTCTGCATCTATCTCCACTTAACTATATTATTTAATTATTGTTGCAATGACAACTCCGGCACATTAAACTTTCAAGAGTTTGTATACACTGTTCATTCGTCTGCAATAAATAGATCGTAAGACGATGGGGAAAAAACAAAACGAATGAACGAACGAACAAATAGGGCACGCAGGACGGTCTTACACTCGGCCCTTCCAACCACTTATCTTTCGTGTGACAAATATCTATTGTGCATGTTACATTCACATAGAAGAAAAACATTGTCAGATGATAGTTGTGAATATAAACAATGCATATTACCATGTTATGCGACAGGCAGGCAGGCAGGCAGGCACACACACACACACACACACACACACACACACACACAAACACACACACACACACACACACGCACGCACGCACGCACACATTCATTAACACATAATACTTACCTACATACATACATCATTTACACAAACTCTCACAGCTATGCACCCACTCAATGATACACAGATCTACACTCCCTCACATACACGTGTACTCACTCATGATCACAAACAAACATTTACTCACACATACATACTCTTTCTCTTCCACTATCTCTCCCTTTCTCTCTCTCTCTCTCTCTCTCTCTCTCTCTCTCTCTCTCTCTCTCTCTCTTTCTCTGTCTGTCTGCCTGCCTGTCTGTCTGTCTGTCTGTCTGTCTGCCTGTCTGTCTGTCTGTAGATAGAAGCGAGGATCATTTATATAGATGGCAAATAAGACAGGGCCAAGTACAGAGCACGGAAGTACTCCGATATAACCAGCAGTGGTTTCAGATAGAGGTTGTTGTAGATATTACCCCCCCCCCCCCCCAATCCCTCCGAACCGGCACCAAGTACCATATCCACGGTAACATTTTGGTAGGACTCTTCTCCTTCCCCTCTCCAAGCTCACAAACCAACGGGGTGTACAAGACAGGTATTGAAACCTCACATCTGCGGAGAGGTAAATTAGGATGTGCACCCTCGTGATTCAACACAACACATAAGGGCTAGATTAAATTAGGCCAAGGCAGGTAATGTTCCCTTTTAAGGGTTTCAGGCTACCAATGTCTGGAGATATATGATATATACTTGTCTTGTGGCCAGCATTACCATTACCTGATTACCTCCATGATTTTATTTCCATCCATCCATCATGTGCCAAGCCGATAAGCGTGGGTGGTCATGTCCTGCCATCTCACTCAATCACCAGAGTCGTGGATCAGTTCATTGTTCCTGTATCGTCCATGCCATGTGACCAAGCCATCCAGGTATTTACTTCTCGGTTTTCCCCTTGGTCTCTTCCCTTCGATCTTGCCAGTTGTCACCACGTTCTCCAATTCATTTCTTCTCATAACATGCCCAAAACATTTTGACTGTCTACGTCTAATGACTAATCAGTTTACGATATTCATTTGTTACTTGAAGGACTTGCTCATTGTTTTTTTTTTGTCTGCCCATGACGTAGCTTCAGAAACCACATTTCCACGGCCATCTGCTGTTTTTCAGCTTGACTGCTTATTGTCCACGCTTCACATCCATACAAAAGTATAGGTTCTATGTCGCACTTCAGCGCTCTTTTTCTCGTTTCAGTTGATATCTTTTTTTTGGTCAGTATGCTATAGCATACATAAGCTACATAATCAATAATTATAGGCATGGGTTAGAACAAACAAAAGGTCCTTGTGCACACGCTACATGCTGTTCTCCTGTATTATAAATATGATTCGCATTCTCATTTCCGAACAATACTATACTGTTTATGTTTTACTTCTCAATGTGTTATTGGAAATCAGTAACTTCAGGATCCAATTCGTGGAGAAACTGCAAATAATAAAGGGTTAAGTAGGTGGGGAACATATGACAGGTCTAACAAACGGAATTTACTTGATCCTAAACAATACTGCTGACGAAAATGAGTAGGAAACTGAAGGAAAGGCGCTGGTAACAAGCGTTGGAATTCCACTTACTCCTCCACATGACACATAACGGCATAAGTGGAATACAACAACTGGCGATTTAAAAAAATGAACGAACGACCTTTATTTGCAAAGGGTTAGAATTGGGAAATTAGCCGTTTTTCCCTTCTTATGTCTATGCTCTCATTCTTCCATACATCACTTATAAAGCCAATCGTAGACAACAACGAAAACAACATAAACAATAGATGCATTATAAACACATGGAAAATGTGCAATAATCAATAATACACGACTCACTAAAACTAATTTTTAACAAAGTAATTATAATTAGCTACAGTAGATGTATCGAACCACAGTTGGAAGTAGAATCGGTCAGCTTTCCTAGAACACGATCACAACTGATAAAACGGTCATTGTGACCAAAGCCTTCGTCAGCACTAATACAACAAACACACGCCAAGACAACTAAATGCACAATTCTACAAGAACATATAGATCGACAAAAACTTGACAGACTTAAAACACGATTTGGAAACAGTTCGTGGCAGTTTAGGGTAAGATGCGACTATTAAATATGGAGTTAGTGGAAAGGATAAAGTGTATTATGAGAGAGAGAGAGAGAGAGAGAGAGAGAGAGAGAGAGAGAGAGAGAGAGAGAGAGAGAGAGAGAGAGAGAGAGAGAGAGAGAGAGAGAGAGAGAGAAAGAGAGAGAGAGAGAGAGAGAGAGAGAGAGAGAGAGAGCAGGACCGTGCGGTAGATGTTCGCAATATGATGCAAGTCTTCAAAATGCCGCCCATTACATGTTTTTGTCTTTAAAAATGCCGCTCCTTTATGAAGCACCCTTACGGTGCCGCCTAATGCGGCCACCTCTTTGTATCTGCAGAGAGAGAGAGAGAGAGAGAGAGAGAGAGAGAGAGAGAGAGAGAGAGTAAGGCGCGAGGGTAACCAAAGAGCAGTATTTTTGTGTGTTCTAATGGACAACATTCAGAATCTGTCTATTAACAGCAGCCTGGTCCCCCTTGTGTTATAGATTCAATGTGCAATCCTCTATTAAGCGTGGATTGTGTCAACACAGACCTACTAGAGCAGCGGTTCTAAACCAGTGGGGAATTCTCCCCAAGGGGGGAATTTTAGGATGCCCGGGGTTGGGGGGGGGGGATTAAAACCACAGAATGGCAGACTCAAAATGGCTTCAGGCACAATATCCTGGTTTTCTATTGAGCGTTTTGTTTGATGAAGCACAATTTTCTGGCATTCTGGTGTCTTGTATTAAGTGACAATCCTATGACGTTTTAACTGTATGTTTGTTTGTTTAGGAGGCTTCGTGGCGAAGTAGTCAAGCCGTTTAACTCGGGCTCCGAAGGTTGTGGGTTCGATTCCGGGCCGCGTCCTTCTGTTCACGAGTTAAATTTTTCGGAGACTACTGTGGGTCTCTCGCTAGAGCTACGGAGTTCGTGCTCTGTGCGACACTTTCCGCGCTGCGGAAAGAGACCGAGCCATGTGAGATAAAACCCGGTGCAATGAAGTAGACCCTATCAACTTTTAAGGAACTTTTTAAAAACTGTTTGTTTATTGTATTATGACTAATTTGGTGTGTTAATAAATATTGTGAATATAAAAAAATGCAGATTTTGAGGCTGACAATTTTGGAAAAGGGGGGGGGGGGGGAATCTTCTTCCTTAGTTCGCTGGAAAGGGGGAATGACATTCTGACATATAGTGAAAGGATGCATGGGCCAAAAAAGGTTGAGAACCACTGTACTAGAGGCATGAATCGGAAGCGTGTAGATGACTATATTGAATGCGAAGATTTTCATAAAATTAATCTCACAAACCATGCCACTAAGCATCTACCATTGGCTTATATAATTAAGGTAATTAAGATATAATTATGGAGCTAGCATATTCTCTACGCGCGCCACAGAGTGTAAATGGGGCTTTTCTGCATTTAAAGAATAACATTTCAAGGGGCATAAGAAGTATGATAAGTAAGGGAAATAATTATAATTAAAAATATTTCTATGATATCTCAAATTTATATTCCATTTATTTAAGGACATATAATTACTCTAAGATTTTCAATTAGCATATATTTACTGAAATTTACTTTTTCTGGATGATGTTTGAAAGTTTTGTTGTTTTAAGAAAACAGCTCAAATCATTTCAAGTATTTTATATTTGTAAATGAACATGGTTCTCCAGGTTTGGGACAAAAGTGTGGGGTTAACACAACCCCCGTTCGTAAAAACTCTGGTTTCACTTCACAACGTATAGTAATTGTTCCATTTATTTTTGTTACTTTGTTCTTGGGGTTAAGCGCCTGACGGCCACACCCCGTCCCCTTACAGAGATACAAATACAAAACAACTACCATATTTGGTAGAAGTACCATTGTTAATATATATCAATCAATCATGTGCCATGCCGGAAAACGTGGGCGGTCATGATTCGCCATTTCACTCGATTACCAGAGTCGTGGATCAGCTCAGTGTTCTTGTCTTGTCCATGCCATGTGGCCAAGCCATCCTGGTAATTTCCTCTCGGTCTTCCTCTTGGTTTGTTCCCTTCGATCTTGCCAGCTGTCACTAAGTTCTCCAGTCCATTTCTTCTCATAACAAGTCCCAAAATTTTTGACTGTCTACTCTACGTCTAATTTCTCTAATCAGTCTACGTCTAATTTCTCTAATCAGTCTACGATTTTCATTTGTCTCTTGTAGTACTTTGTCATTGGATTTTCTATCTGTCCATGGTATTCTTTGCATTTTCCTCAGAAACCACATTTCTGCAGCCATCAGATGTTTTTCAGCTTGACTGCACATTGTCCAATTTTCACATCCATACAAAAGAACAGGCTCTATGTATCCCCTCAATACTCTTTTTCTCGTTTCAATTGACATCATTTTATTGGTCAGAATGTTTTTCATCTTGCAAAAGGCTACTTTCGCAATGGAGATTCTTGTTCTAATCTCTTCAATGCATCTGCCATCAGATGTTATGACTGTTCCGAGATAATTGAACCGATTCACTTGTTGAAGAATATTCCCATTTACTTGTATATTACATTGTGGTACTTCGTTCTTCCTAGTGACGACCATAACCTGTGTCTTCCTACAATTTAATTCCAACCCCAGCTGCTCACTGTGTGCAACAACAGCGTCTACTAATTGTTGCAGATCCTGTGCATTGTCTGCAATCAATACTGTATCATCTGCATATCTAATGTTATTTATGTTTCGTCCTCCAATGCTGATTCCATTTAGGTCTTCTACATTTCTGAAAATATTTTCACTGTATAGGGAAAAAAGATCTGGAGACATTACACATCCCTGCCTAACACCTCTCTTAATAGGTTGATATTGTCCTACTTCATTATCAATCCTTATGGCAGCTTGTTGTTTCCAATATATGTTTTTTATAAGTCTAATGTCTTTCCCATCAATTTGTAGATCTGCAAGCATATCCACAATGTTGACAAGTCTAACTCTATCAAAAGCCTTTGTGTAGTCAATAAAGCAAAGATGTGTATCCTTGTTTACTTCTAAAGCACGTTCAATAACTGTTCGCAGCATATACACAGCATTTACTGTACCCTTTCCTTCTACAAATCCACATTGTTCTTCCCCTGTTTCAGGTTGTATTTTCTTCCTCACTCTTTGCATGATAATTCGTAACAAAATCTTTGTGATGTGACTCATTATACTAATTGTTCTATGTTGTTCACATTCTAAGGCTCCTGATTTCTTTGGGATTGCAATAAATACAGAATTACATAATTCAGGAGGTATATCTCCAGTATCATATAATGTGTTCAACAGTCTAGTGACTTGCTCTAGTCCAAATTCTTCTAGAGCTCTAATCATTTCTGTTGTGATGTTATCTGCACCGGGGGCCTTGCCAGCTTTCATATGCTTAAGAACATTTTGAACCTCCGTCTTTAAAATTGCTGGTCCTTCATTATTAAATCTAATAGCATACTGTTCCTCTCTGTTATCATTATACAGGTCTTTCACATAATCTGTCCATACATGTAGAATCTGATCTTTTCCTATTATGGCTTTGCCATCTTTAGTTTTTAGACAGCCTGTTGATGTACTTGTTCTTTTATTAGTAAGTTCCTGAATTCTTTTGTGCACTAATTTGGTATTTTGACTGTTGTGTTGTTTTTCAATTTCTAAGCACTTTTCCTCAAGCCATGATTCTTTTGCCTTCCTACATAATATTCTGACTTGTCTGTGAATTTCTTCATATTTGGCACGATTATTTTTGTTGAGTCTTCTTGTTTCCATTAAGTGTAAAATTTCCTCTGTCATCCATTTCTTACGACCCACCTTCTTTAATTTTGGAATAGTTTTTTCTGCAGCCACATTGATTGAATTCTTTAACATTTCCCATTGATCATCCACATCCTGGAATAGGATCTCTAGATCAGACAATATTTCAAATCTGTTCTGTACTTCTATGTTGAATTTGTTTTGTATTTCCTTGTCATTACTCAATGTACACAAATCATATTTAGTGTTCCCTGTTGTATACTTGACTTTCTTCAACTTTATCCTCAATGTTCCTGTGAGTAGTCTGTGGTCACTATAACAATCAGCACTGGGAACTGTTTTTGCTACTGTTAGCGCGTTTCTAAATCTTCTGCTAATGAGAATGTAGTCAATCTGATTTCTAATCCTGCTATCAGGACTCCTCCAGGTCCATAATCTTCTAGGATGTTGCATGAACCAGGTGTTTCCTACAATCATTTCCTGTTCTTTTGCCCACTCTACTAGTCTTATCCTCTTTCATTTCTCTCTCCTAAACCATAGTTTGCTACTGTGTATCTATCCCCTTGATTTCCTACTTTTGCATTGAAGTCCCCTATTATGATGTTTATTTCTGAATTTTTACATTTCTTTAAGGCATACTCTATGTCATTATAAAATTCCTCTACACTATCTTCACTGGACTCTCCTGTTGGGGCATATACTTGAATAACATTTATGTTAAAAGGTCTGCCACTCAATTTAACTAGTAGAACTCTGTCCGACACGGCCCAATATCCCTGAACAGACGTTGATGTTTTCCGGTCCAAAATTATTGCCACTCCCCTATGTCGATCCTCACCTCCAGAATAAATAATATTAAAATCTTTATATATCTTGATGCCTGCTCCTGTCCATCTTGTTTCGCACATACCTAATATATTAATTTTTTCTCTTTGAATTTCTTGTGTTATGTTCTCTAATTTTCCGTCGTTGTTTAACGTCCTAACGTTCCATGTTCTTAATTTTAATGTCTCTGTCCTTGTCTTGGAATTAGTTAATATATATATATATATATATATATAATTCCAAAAATACTATATCTGTGCACAGTCCTAGATCCCCCACGTCAGACTATCACAAACATAAACAAAGAGATTAGACGCTTTGTGTTTGGCAGCACCATCTACAGTATCAAACATACTACACTCATGCAAGACAAAAAAGATGGAGGTATCGCCCTCCAAGACATAACAACCAAAATAAAAGCAGTTAGGATCAAACATGTAGGTGAAATCCTACAACATCCAGAAAAACACCCTTTAGCACACTATTACATTGGAATTAGGCTATCTTCTTTAAAACCTATTAGGAATACATCCTCACATTATTTTGGCACTCTCCCAACGTTCTACAAAACATGTATTTCAGCCATTAAAGGACATAAAAAATTACTACACAAGAAAACACATACAATCTACAGGCATTTAGTTAAATTACAAGCAACTCCGGTACATCTCAGAATTAAAATAGGACATAGATATTTCATAAAAGATTATACCGAAATTTTCTCTAATATTCACAACAAGCAGATTACTCCAAAAGCAAGGGAAATTACATATAGGCTTGTTTACAGCATGACCCCAACAACAGAGAGAACAGCAAAAATAACTAAACAAATACTAAAGTGTCAGCTTTGTAGACGGAACGTCCAAGAATCAGAAGAGCACATCTATTACGAATGCAACACAATCATGCCAACAAGAAATCTCCTACAAAACATCCTAAACACTCATACCAAACAAAGAACAGATGTTTACAACGCAATCATGATAAATTCCATTCCTTACTCCACACAAGACAACCACACAAAGCTACTTGTTCTATTGACAGAGTACAGAAATCTTATATGGACATTAAGAAACAAAGCACTATACAATTACAGAACAATCAACAAAGAAATTGTCCAACAACTTTATCAACAAAAAGTCGCAAACATTCTAATCTTAGCCCCACAAGCGAAAATCTCGTAAAATATTTGGCTGAAGACAGCACATATTACAGAAGAAGCAAATAACTTGTTTTAAATAAAAGAAACTACAACTGTAAATGTGTTTATTGATGGTATTAATAATCTTACAATTATATTATTATTATTATTAATACTATTATCATTACTGCTGCTATTATTATTAATTTTCCCATTATTATTTTTGAATGTGCAACATGAAATATATTGTGGATGGGTGTCTGTGCCGTTGGCAGTAACATATGTATGCGTCTGTGTGTGGGTGCAGGTGTGTGTGCGTGTGTGGTGCATGAATTTGCACGCGCATGTGTACGAGTGTGTGTGTGTATGTGTGTGTGTGTGTGTGTGTGTGTGTGTGCACGCGCGCGTGCGTGCGTGTAGCAGTCTTTAAACCAAGTCGGTATCTTAAGTATTAAAATGATGTTATACTGTAATGATATGTTTCAAAAGAAAAATATGCACCAATATGTATAAACAAATTCGATGAACCCTTTAAGTACCCAGTAAGCTAAGGTGGCTTTTAGTGGCCAGGTCTTAAGTCCTTCCCATTGTATATAACACCCAGACACTATCACAATTTTGGACCAATTATCTCCCTGGGGACAGACCATGGACCCTAATTGCTAGTAGTAAATCCCTGATTCTTGTCCCCCAAACAAAAGACATCATGGACTAGAGCGTCACCTTGAAATTTGTCATCAGGCAGCAACACCAATGACCTTCGCCTCGGGAGCTAAGTGACCCAGAAATTACAAAGAAGCCACATTTTAATGGAAATGATAGTTTAAAGTTTATTGTCCAAGCGTGGGGTATTTAATGTACTGCGGTCTCCAGAAAGCACGAGATTGTGTGTGTGTGTGTGTGTGTGTGTGTGTGTGTGTGTGTATGTGTGTGTGTGCGAGAGAGAGAGAGAGAGAGAGAGAGAGAGAGAGAGAGAGAGAGAGAGAGAGAGAGAGGAGGGAGAGATGGACAGAAAGTGAAGCATATGCAAGGAATGTGTATCTACATGCACTATGCCATAAATGTCATATTATCATAACTGTATATATGTATGTATTTGTTTTATTCACAATGTTGCACTTAACACTAACAAACGGCAACGCTCTGTAATATACACAAACAAAATAAACACACATTACACCTTGTAAATATACATTGCTTTGTATGAAATAAAAGTTTAAAAAAAAAAATAGTGTAAAGCGTGGGGCGGCTTTTGCCGTTTCGACCTTGACACCAACATTTCATTTAATGTATATATTGTGGCTGTGGAAGAGAACGCGTGGTGTGTTGAAGGTTTATAAGCGTGTGAGAATGATGGGTTTAGAATGAACGAGGGGAAGGAATCATCACCATATCATAGTCGTTGTTGTCTCCGTCATCATTATCATCACCATTATCATCACCATTACCATCAATCACGTTAGAATGGGATGACTGAAAGCGTACGTCATTATCATAACTGTATATGTATGTTTTTGTTTCATTAACGCATGTGACATAACACTAACAAAAGGCAACTCTCTGTAATATACACAAACAAAGAAACACGCATTGCACCTTGTAAATATACATTGCTTTGTATGAAATAAACGTTTAAAAAAAATTAATCCATTATCTCCCCCACAGTGCTTCCTGTATTTTCGCTTTCAATGCACCATCAACCTGGCCCTGTTTTAAATGGATTAATGAGAAAAGGAACCACAAAAAGTGGACAGGAAACTTAGCGTTGATGACAGTATATGAATCGCAGAGGAGGTTTTAATCGTCCACTGCATTTTGTTGCCTAACAGAACTCAAGGAGTGAGCAATTTACTTCAATTCTGTACATATTTATTTCACTATTGACAGTTGTTGGTTTGAAATATTAGTAGTTTATATTCTATTCCGTGTAACATGTGTGGTGTAATAAGATGGTGTTGAGATAACACACTTACAATTTCTATTTGGTGTTTTGTGCACCCATATTTTCCCCATATCTACCAACTCAAGCATATAAGTGCCACAAGAAGCAAAAAAACATGGATATATGATGTTGGACATCAGAATTATGGCGACATATATCAGCAGTGAACCTAGATATTCAAAACTGCTCATACTTATTTTTATAGGTTATTGCTTTTGGTATAGCAAATTTATTATGTGGTTGAGAATTTCAAATACAATCTAAATCGTTATATTCAAATAAAATTTATTGCAGTAGCTGCACATTGAAAATGTTGAGTACTGGAGGCAAGAGCATTGATACACGAAAGTGAGAAATGAACCATTACTTTGAGATTCAGTTGTCTTATTAATACACACACAGAATTACCTATTTAACAGAATGTCTGCACGACACTGCAGCAAATGTAACATGTTATCGTGTGTGCTTCAATGATTCACTGGGTTATAGAGCTAAGTGTGTAAAAACCCTTGTGCAATGGAAATAATGGTGCAGACCTTTCTGTGTCCGCTTAGGACCTGGCTTTGCCTGGAGTACAGTGGTAAATGCATGTTATGTAGCCTGTAAACGTTCCGTTACATAAGCTCATGTTTTATCATTCAGTTCGTTTCTTGCAAAAAGACTTCATTAAAGGTTTGAAATATAAAAACAAAATAGTATTAAGTTAACGCGTTATTAACAACTCTCCAAGATGTCCAGCAGAAAAACAAAAGGAAAAACAACCAAGAAGCGCGCTCAGTGTGCAACGTCAAATGTCTTCGCGATGTTTGACCAAGCACAGATACAGGAGTTCAAGGAAGCTTTTAACATTATCGATCAAAACAGAGATGGATTTATTGATAAGGACGACTTGCATGATATGTTTGCATCTTTAGGGAAGAGTCCAACTGATGCACTAGTGGATGAAATGATGTGTGCTGCCCCTGGTCCCATTAACTTCACAATGTTTCTGACAATGTTTGGAGAAAAACTCAATGGCACAGATCCAGAGGATGTCATTAGGAATGCTTTTGCCTGTTTTGATACTGAAGGAACTGGGTTGATCCCTGAGGACATGCTGAGAGAACTACTGACAACAATGGGTGATAGATTAAATGATGATGAGGTGGATGATTTATTCCCTGACTCACCCATCAAGAATGGATATTTTAATTTCATGGAGTTCATCAGAACCCTCAAGTATGGCAAGAAAGAAGATGAAGCCCAGTAATGTCATTTAGTATCTGT
>OY992878.1:18928528-19083528 GCA_963921405.1 Cepaea hortensis | reverse complement strand
CATCATCATCATCATCATCATCATCATCATCATCATCATCATCATCATCATCATCATCATCATCATCATCATCATCATCATCATCATCATCATCATCATCATCATCATCATCATCATCATCATCATCATCATCATCATCATCATCATCATCATCATCATCATCATCATCATCATCATCATCATCATCATCATCATCATCATCATCATCATCATCATCATCATCATCATCATCATCATCATCATCATCATCATCATCATCATCATCATCATCATCATCATCATCATCATCATCATCATCATCATCATCATCATCATCATCATCATCATCATCATCATCATCATCATCATCATCATCATCATCATGTGTTTGTCCCCACTGGGGGTGAAGTTAAAAGATCTACTGCAGCAGTAGCATCATGAATAGAATACACATACATATGATGAATAACAGAAAAACTTGTTAGTCTTTTACTAAACATGGTATGAACTCTCTAGTGGGTATTACCCAACATCTCAACCAAAACACAAGAGCATGGTGTCATTTCCCACTCACTTGAGATTGTATATATATATATATATATATATATATATATATATATATATATATATATATATATATATATATATATATATATATATATATATATATATATAATACCAAATGACAATCTTATAACAGCATTTATTACAGCATTAAGCAGTAACAATCATGAGCATAAAAGGTAAAATACTCATAAAAGAGAAATCATGGGAATCTTTTCCCATACACTTGAGATTATGTATATCATACAGCATGAAAATCCCATAACAGCATTTATGAAAAGACTTCAAGACAATCACACCTCTGTGTATTTACATCAATGTAAACAAAAGATTAACTCCTAAGTGCATGAAAAGTTAAGTGCCACCATGTCTTCTGTCTAACAGAATATTTGAGTTGTACACTGATAGTAATATTTATCCATCATAAGAAAATAGATACATAATATGCACTCAGAAGGAAAACTTTCTAACACAGAGCCAAGTTGTGAAAGATCAGCATTTAGGAATAAAGTTCACAAAAGCATATCAGAAAGGTGACTCATGGCAAGATTACTCTGTAAGCTTTATGAAAGCTGACTGGACAACATAGGGATGTACAGACTGCCCAACTCAAACCAACTTTTCAATGAAAGCGATTCTCGTAATTTTCACACACACACAACTTCAATCATGATATTAGTTCTATCAAAGCATTCATCCTAATACATAACATGATATGTTTTAAAATGCTCACCCGAAGCGCAGAGAATAAGGGGCTATTAAATTAACCCATTAACCATGGGTCACTCGCTAACTTGAAGATAACATGGCGATTGACGAGGCCGGCTTTGCCTACCTAAGCCTTTGTCTCGCTTAAGCGCCTTTGTTTCCGGGGCTCAGCCAATCACTGGCCTTAATTCAAACCACCGTTCGTTTCGTTAAGTATATCGTCCTAACTTTTAATAGCGCGTTTACCAACGTCTGCTGGAAATGACTGAGGGATGACACCTACATGTCACACATATTTATATTCTGGAGATTGTACAGCAGATTTCAATGTTTCTTTATATGCGGTATATACATTATTATTATTATATATACACATTATTAACCAGGAAGAAACAAGAAGGAAATGAAAAATAAGGTAAGAAATATATTCTTTCTACTTTCCTGTCAATTTACAAATTATTTACCCCATACCTCTGTAAATTCTCATCCTTTACTAATATTACACATTACACCCCTCTCTAGATTTTATTAGAAAGCAGCAAGTCAAATGGTTTGGCCATGCAAGTAGGCTACCAGTCAACAGCATGCCACAACAGGCAATGACGTACAGACCAGATGGAAACAGAGGAAGAGGCCGACCACGTAAACCACGTAAACGCTGGACGGAGGGAATAACAGAATCCATGGGAATGTCGATATACGAAGCCCATAACCGGGCACTCTCACGAAGTTTATACTTCACCTCGACACCGCAAGGTACAAGAGGAACATGATGAGATGAGATGAGATGAGACACCCCTCTCGGGATTCTCCGTGGTGAAGTGGTCAAGCCGTCTGACTCGGGCTCCGAAGGTTGTATGTTCGATTCCGGGCCGTGTCCTTCATTTCACGAGTGCATTTTTTCGAAGACACCCGAGGCTCGTCGCTGGAGCTACGGAGTTCGTGCTTTGTGCGACGCTTTCCACGCCGCGGAAAGAAACTGAACAATATGGGATAAAAACCCGGTGCAATGCAGCCGACCCTGTCGACTTTTAAGCTACTTCTTTTATTGCACCCACTCCCATACGAATCGGGATACGCCTTTTGCCGTCATGTGAATTGGCGGGGCATTCATTACTGTAAAAGCAAGTTTGTTATCGAGAAATCACTAGTTTTTCAGCAAAACATCAAAGAAATGTCGCCGCTTTCGATGATTTAAGTTGCTTTTGGACGTATCAAAGACATATTCCTTGGGTTGGGGTAAATATAAGACGGAAGAAAAAATTTCATAACGATGCAACAGACAGTTTTCAAAATAATTGATCGTGAATGACGGCATTCATTTCTGGACATACTATAATCTTTAGACTGGGGTGGGGGGTGGGGGTGGGGAGGGGGTGGGGGAGTGCTTGTGTAATTATGGAACATAATCAGCATCAATGGGAGGGCTATTATCTAACTGTAAACACTTTAGCATGGCGGGTAAGGACTATTTACTCTTTGATCACGTATCTCATGTCACGAATCTCGTGCCAAACCAATTAGTGATCAGTCTCCCGCATAATTATATGGACATTTTTGTGAAATCTCGGACATAGAGTATATGCACTCAATAGGTGAAGTGGTCAATATCACATCGACCGTCTCCACTTCTCGTGAAATTACCTAGTTAGTGCCTGTTTTATGATAACATACTAGGAAGAGCTTGAAGGCAATAAAGGTATGGTTTCTAAGACGACTGTTGCTAATGCCTTTAACTGCCAGACTTACCAGGAAGGAGTGCCTGAATGAGGTTAATGAAAGTATAACACTAAACATCATTATAAGACAGAGACAAACCATTTTCTTTAATTGCGTAGTGAGAAGCGTATCAGTGGACAACATCGTGACGATCAGACAGATCAGCAGCAGAAGAGACCAAGGAAGACCAAAAGTGATGACCTAAACGATGGCATAGAAGAATGTCTCACCAATAGAGTTGAACCGCAACATCCAAGGCCCGAGATCTGTGGAAATGATAAAAGCCGATGCCATTTGGCAGGGCACATGATGATGATTTCAGGTTGAAGCGACCTGGTAGACTAGGACAGTTAAAAATACTCCCGACGTCTTACACAGCCACTCGCAGACAGTCAGGCCTGTAGCCTTGCGCTAACACGGCTCCCTGCTGGCCTCCAGTCAGGTTGAAAATCGAAAGATTTTACATACGGTAGAGATTCTGCACAAAGGCTTTCGATGAAGTAAGACATTTAAAGATTGAGCACAAAGCATTACTGGCAACGCTGATAGTATTCGGGTATGAACTTTAGGCCTTGTCCACGTCAAGTTGGAAGCACTAGACTCGAGTTTCGCTCTCCTTTGAGGCGGGTGTGTAACCACCAGACCAAACTAGTGTGTACCGTGTGGTCTAGTGGTTACATACCCGCCTCACACGTCAGTGATCCGGGTTTAATCCCGGGTCCAGTCAAGAATATGCACTACTGATAAGCTGAAAGAAGAGCGAAACTTGAGTCTTGTGCTTTCAACTTGACGTGGGCAAGGACTAAGTTTCGTACCGGAATACGATCAGCGTTGCTAGCAATGGATTGTGCTCAATCTTTAAATCTCAAATCCCGGGGGGGGGGGGGGGCGGAATAAACAAATAAAGTAAGTGTCACAATGTTATTGACAGATATAATTGGCTATGGTTATGGCCAAGGTATGTCTGTATGAATACTCTGCAGGTATACTTATGAATAGCTATAGGCACTGAATAACACCATTTTTTTGCGCATAAAACTTTATTGCTTATGAAGAGACATGATGACAACATACACTTTTCGAGGTGTTTTTGTATAGATGTGAAGCCAGGACAATGAGTAAACAAGCTGAAAAACATGTGATGGCTATGGAATTGTGGTTTCTGAAGAAAATGCAAAGAATACGAGGACAGACAGAAAACCAATGACCAAGTCCTGCAAGAAACAAATGAAAACCGTAAACTGATTAGAGAAAGTAGACGTAGACAGTCAACATTTTTGTCAAATTATGAGAAGAAATAAATTTGAGAACTTGCTGAATACTGGCAAGATTGAGGGGAAAGAACAAGTGGAAGGCAGAAAAGTAAACATCTGGATGGCTTGACCACGTGGCATGATCGAGACAAGAACACTCAGCTGATCCACGACTCTAGTGATCGAATAAGATGGGGAGACAAGACCACCGACGCTTACCGGCACGACACATGATGATGATGAACCAAACAATCAATCAATTAAACAAACGGAGGCAATCAAACTACGTGACATTTTTAACGGACCAGTATGTTGAACATCAAGTGCACCAAAGTTCACATTCACGTTGTATTTGCGCATCTAGTATTGTAGGCTTACTACGAGTGTTTGAATCGATTGTTCATTATGCAAGTATCCGGTACACAAGTGTTCTCAGTAGTTGTTTGGATAGATCATTTCAGTGAAGTCATGCCATTATCATGCGTATCCTATTCCTTGTTTACATTGTATTGACTTTGTCAGTAATACATTTCGTTTCTAAATATAGTTAACTATCATCCTAATCAAGTGCCTTGACAGCTGGCCTAGGTGTTCACGTTTCCCACGTTTTTAATTGCCTTTAGGTATTTAAAATCATCCTGTTGATTAAGAATTTTCCCTTCTATTTAAATTTTACATTGTGGTGTCACCTTTATTTGATATCACCAATGTTACCGTTTTCTTGATACTCACGGAAAGTCCTCTCTATACGGAGTTTATAAAGCTGCGTTGAGCTAAGTCAGTAACCTACATCACAGACTCAGAACATTCCCGTCAGTGTATAAATAATTCCTCTCAATTGAGAGGTTAAAGTTAGTTTCATATAATTTACACGACATTACAGCAACCTCTAGCATGTTATGGCTGTTTGTGATTCCTGGGCAAGTTATTTCAGTAGTTTACCATTTCTTTCTGAACAACCGGCTCTTATACCATTGCATGGAAAGCAACGCAATACGGTCTGCTTCCAAATGGCCAACAGCTGTGCTTTAAATGCGGTATGCGGGATTATGAACTGTATTCGTAGCTCCTTCACACTGAAGGCGACTTCAGAGGTACAACAAAGAAATACATGGTAGAAATGAATAGGACGGTGAGCCAAAGTGGCTAGCATGCCAGCGTGCCGGCGTGGTTGTCATGTGTTCACATCTTTACTGAGGTGGAGGTTAAACAATCCATATTAGAAAATGTCATGGAAAGTAACGGCGACAGACTGGATGTTAACTGTAACACTCATCGAGTGCCAATTCATCCATGAAAATATGCGACTAGCACCATGAAACCAATACGTCACAAGGTGGGCTAAAGTTTTTACCCTTTTTTAAACTGATGGAAGGGAGTCTCCGTGGTTAGTTGGTTACGACATCTGCCTCGCACTCCGAATGTTGTGGGTCGATTGCGGACTACGTCGTTCGATTCACGAGTGCAATATTTTAGGAGACTCATGGGGGTCGCCTCTGGAGCTACGGAGTTCGTGCTGTGTTCGGGGCTATGGGTAGGTCACCATACGGAAGGAGACAGAGCCATGTGGGATATAACCTGGTGGAATGAAATCGACCCGCTTTCATTTTAAATAGTAGTAGGCCTCTTTCAGTCCTGTAGGACTATAGAGTTGTGCCGCTGGGGAGGTACCCGACAGCACCGCTGGTGACTGTATAGTCTAATGCGAGAGTGACAATCTCTGTCACAGTTTCCGCATCTGTAAGACGACGCAAGTTCCGCAGTAAGTGGTTGCATTTTGTGCCGTTTAAATGCTTTTATAAAAACTTAAGGATATGGCATGCCCACTATATAACTGTAGCATATTCCCTTGCTGCAGTGGAAGTCAAGGTTCCGACCTTTCTCCTATGAACAGTTTTACCAGCTTTGGAGTAGGACATACTCATTACTGGTCTTTCTATGTGGGGTATAGCTAAATACATAATGATAATTGCCGCTGAGTGTTGTCTGTGTGTAAACGTAGGTGGTTACTTTAATAACACGGTCTCTGGCGTGGCGCTGCTGTTGGCTACGTGCATGAAAGCACGTGATTAATGGCAGTGACGTTGTACGCAAATGTCATGACAGGTTATTTAGTGCGAACAGTGCTATGTAGTTCCTAAACATGCCACTCCAACATTTGAGAATTATGATCTGCTGGTAAACATACTCTTCTGTCTTCTTCTATCCTCTATCCTCTATTGGAGCTTGACCCTCACCCAACTCACGACAAGCCGTTCTTGATATATATATATATGCAGCATCTTTTGCTAAGACGTGGGTGGCACCTTGCAGTCTTGACAGACCAAAGTATGTGAGTTGGAATGTGGCCAATATTCCATCACAATGCCTGGGCAGAACTTCAGAGAAACGTGTGGTGCCGAAACGACATGTTCCCTCTCTCGGCCTAATCTTGTGTGTTCCAAAGGAATGGGTAACCAATACATCTCGCACAAGGTAGGCTGAAGACGCTGGCGGTACAGTATCAAACTTCCGAGACCTAGTCTCCACGAGCAGGTGGCGAGTGATGGCCAGACCCTGGAACCCAAAGGACCCGGCTTAGAGGTGTTCAGCCAAGTCCCACAGGTGAGGGCCTCGTACGCGTCCGGACCGTAAGGGCGCGTGCTCCTGTCAATCACAAGTGTCCGGACCTGTGTAAAGCGTGCACTATCGTCAGACTCCCCGCCTGACTTTAGCGGATACCACAACCAGCGGGAGTAGGGCCGCCGAAAATACCGCAGGAGATATTGCACGTCTATTGCGAGCAAATCTCCCATCCTTCCACTGTGCGGATCTCGCGACAGCGAGAATAGGCCCTCGGAAGCAGACCGCTTTGTGTTGATTTTTAACATCGGTACGAGCGTTGGTCGGTCATAAATCAGTGGCAAGTTATTGTACGTAAATTAGGTGCCGTCTCCACAATGAAGGTTGGTTTAGTAAATCACAAAGAGCTAAATAAAATGTTGTGTGTGTGTGTGTGTGTGTGCGTGCGCGTGCGAGCGCGTGTTTATATATATATATATATATATATATATATATATATATATATATATATATATATATATATATATATATATATATAACACGCACATATGAAGCAGCGTGACACGACACGGCTCAACATGATGATGTTGGGCTGATGCAATGACCAGAACCCCTACCCCATGGCTGATATATGCTGGGTAATTTACCCGGCGGAAAGATTGGCGCATTTTTTGACCGAGCGGGTCGGTTTTGGTACAACCGCCGATACAGGCGGGCGGGTGGTCCCAAGAGGAGAGGACCCGAGCTGGTCGCCTCAACTCATCCTTCACCCATGGAGAAGCCTGAATGCCACCAGCATGACCTGGATGAATCTCTGTATTCCCCACCAACAGATGTACAGATCTGCGAAGAAGTAAAACCAGTTCGGCTGAGCTCACAAAACATACTCAGCAAGAACCTCTGTGTACGGTTTTGTTTGAGGATGTAACTTCTCAATCATAGCAACGGGGAGGAACATTCCTGGGTATTTGTTTATCCCCATTTTTCCTTATGAGTCATCCTCACCCCCCCCCCCCCCCCATTTTCCCCATCCCCCAACTGATCCCATAGTCAAGCTTCCCATACCTTAGTTTGTTACTGTATGGTTAAAGGTATAGTTCCTGGTTTGACTTGTTTGAGCTTTTACACTCATGTTTATACTTCTATTTTTGAAGTTTTGGTCCTGTTACATTAATGTGTCCCAGTCGGTTTGGGGGCGTGACTTTCTCTGGTGGCATTATGCACAATATTGGATTTGGCTGAGGCACATGGGTTTGGTAAAATCTGGAGCCCAATCCATTGATTTCCGCTGTGAACAACAGGGATCCATAGTGTTGTGTTGTATGTCTCAGGATGGTGAGTTCCCGTCTCCGCACTGTGAGGCTCATCCTCAGATTTAGAGTCGTGTTCCTTGTTATTTTCCAAGTGATGGTCTCTCTGGTGGAGATAAGATGAGCTTCTCTCTGTCTTCTTTGTATTCTTCTCTTCTCCAATGGCCCATAAGCAGTCAGCGTTGTGCCGCTATCTTATCATCTTTCTCCTTATGCGTTTACACACACACACACACAAACACACACACACACACACACACACACACACATATATATATATATATATATATATATATATATATATATATATATATATATATATATATATATATATATATATATATGCCTGCTTCCTGGCCTAGAGGTTAGCGACTTTTCTCCGTAATCTCGTATACTCTCGTAAGTAACGTGACGACGGTGAGAATCAACAGTGGTTCGAATCGCGTCTGTAACTTACGGGGTATGTGAGCCGGCCGCTCAGAAAGCAATGGCAAACTACTGAGCGTAATCTTGCCAAGAAATCAACAATCAGCTGAAAGATGCTGATGTTGACAGCAACGTCCTGTAAAGGATATGCAAACAAATATATATATATATATATATCGCAAGGAAATACATGGGTATAACGTTTAATATTAATTAGCAACATACTTACCAGTAAATACTTCAGTTATACGCCTCTAATTATGCCCAGCTGCGCGCAAAATTGCCCTACTTACTTTGTGGTTTACTCATAACCGACAAATATTATCCCACCCTGTGTTTGTGGTTGAAAATGAGAACAGTTATCGTTTCACATGAATAGTTCACATGTTCTTAGAAATGACGTCAGTCGAGGATTTCCCACTGATCTAGACCGCCTTGATAAGACACGGGTTAAAGGGCATACTCCATAAAAATGCGACTATTCCCATTGAGCATGAAATGTGTTTTATTAGAAGAGCTTTTCGGTTCAGCACTATGTGGTTCCTGGTTGTGGTGGTTATTCGGAAAGCGTCTTCAGTCCATATGACCAGATTTGGTGCAGGAGAACTACAGTTTAATCTTAACCACAAGGTCGTAGGATAATGCGTCACGCCTAATCGCAGACTGATAAACCGTTTCCCCCAACTATTTATACAGCTCATGAGGTCATCAATGGGGAACTTGTTGCAGATTGTTACAATTATTGACTGGCAAAGGAAGTTTCAACATCCATGGACTTGGTTATGTAAGGTTACTGGGGTTCCCCATAACAAGTTTTATTTCTTTGAGTTGGTGAATTGCTAAAGATTTACATCAGGAAATCTCGAGAGAGGGAGGGAGAGAGAGAGGGAGAGAGAGAGAGAGAGAGAGAGAGAGAGAGAGAGAGAGAGAGAGAGAGAGAGAGAGAGAGAGAGATTCAACTTTATTTTAAAAGGCTCACAAATTGGGCACGCAGGCCCGTCTTACATTCAGCCCTTCCAATCACTCATTTTTCGTTCCTCGAGAGAAAGGGAGAGCGAGAGAACAGCTACATGGACCTTTTCCAAGTTGGGTATATGGTGATAGTCTCTTATTTAAAATATGAATAAAAGAAGTGGAAATGAGGTAAAACTCAGGAAATGTAAACAACATAGATAACACAAAGTAAATCATTTTTATAGCACAGAATTACGATAAATACAGGATTTTGCGGCGACTAGCTTCATCAGCAAACCAATACATATACGAAACACAACATATAACCACGGAGAAGACCCTCCAGTGATTTAATGTAGTCACTTGAGGGTCTTCTCCGTGAATATGTGTTGTGTTTTGTGTATGTATTTGTTTGCTGATGAAGGCTAGTCTCCGCAATGTCCTGTATTTTTCGTACTTCTGCTCTGTAAAGCTGCATTACTTTGTGTTATTTTATATTGATTACCCTCATATTTGTATAGACTAATCGACACCAGTTGGGTGAGGTGTTACTATCACTCCGGTCACCAGTAATTTCCAGAACATTTTCTAGCACCTTCTTAAGACTGAATAGACCCGGGAGCCAGGGTCATCATCATCATCATCATCATCATCATCATCATCATCATCATCATCATCATCATCATCATCATAATCATCATCATCATCATCATCATCATCATCATCATCATCACCATCATCATCATCATCATCATCATCATCATCATCATCATCATCATCATCATGAGTATAAACACGTATCCAGTTAAATGGCTTAGTTTTCCAGGTATCTCCACAGATCTCGGTGGCCGATTATCTTGATATATTCTACTGATGGTAAATATACATGATACCTTTTAGCTGATCCATGATCACCACGAGGAGCACGTATTGATAATTAGTTGTAAAATAAATATGTTTTTTTTCCCCAGGCAGTTTAATCGTTTCTTCCTTTAACGTGTTACGCGTGATGTTGTGTCGTTGGTGGTTTTGTGCCATTGGACGTCGTAGCGGAAGTGCAATCTTCTCCCTTATATCAGGGGTGTGTGGTTGGACGTCGTGGCAGAGGTGTAGTCTTCTCCCTTGTGTCAGATGTTGTTCCATTGGAAGTCTTGGCAGAGATGCAGTCTTCTCCCTTGTGTCAGTTGTTGTATCATTGGACGTCGTGGCAGAGCTGCAGTCTTCTCCATTGTGTCAGATGTTGTATCTCTTGATGTCGTGGCAGAGGTGCAGTCTTCTCTCTTGTGTCAGATGTTGTATCATTGGAAGTCTTGGCAGAGATGCAGTCTTCTCCCTTGTGTCAGTTGTTGTATCATTGGACGTCGTGGCAGAGCTGCAGTCTTCTCCATTGTGTCAGATGTTGTATCTCTTGATGTCGTGGCAGAGCTGCAGTCTTCTCCATTGTGTCAGATGTATCTCTGGATGTCGTGGCAGAGGTGCAGTTTTCTCCTTTTTTTCAGGTGTTGTATCCTTGTTCGTTGTGGCAGAGATGCAGTCTTCTCCCCTGTGTCAGATGTCGTGTCGTTGGACGTCATGACAGAGATGTAGTCTTCTCCCTTGTGTCAGATGTTATGTCGTTTGACGTGGTGGTAGAGCTGCCGTCGTCTCTCTTATGCCGTTGGGTTTCGTGGCAGAAATGCGGTCTTCTCTCTTGTGTCAGGTTTTGTATCGAGTTAGACATCGTTGTAGACGTGCAGTCTTCTCCCTTGTGTCAGCTGTTGTATAGTCAGACCTCGTGGCAGAGGTGCAGTCTTCTCCCTTGTGTCAGCTGTTGTATAGTCAGACCTCGTGGCAGAGGTGCAGTCTTCTCCCTTGTGTCAGCTGTTGTATAGTCAGACCTCGTGGCAGAGGTGCAGTCTTCTCCCTTGTGTCAGCTGTTGTATAGTCAGACCTCGTGGCAGAGGTGCAGTCTTCTCCCTTGTGTCAGCTGTTGTATAGTCAGACCTCGTGGCAGAGGTGCAGTCTTCTCCCTTGTGTCAGCTGTTGTATAGTCAGACCTCGTGGCAGAGGTGCAGTCTTCTCTCTCGTGTCAGATGTTGTGTTGTCGTCGTGGTAGCGGTGCAGTCTTCTCCCTTGAGACAGATGTTGTGTCGTTAGTAGTACTCTATGTTAATTATTCGGTGGATTTTGAGGCTCTCAGAGGCTCGCTCCTCCCTCTTTGTTATCATGTGACGTCATCAGAGCCTCCTAACAATTGGAGCCTCCAAGTTCAAGGGATATAACTCGTGAATAAATAATCGACTATTTCTACACTACTACGTCCCTTTTTGTAAATTTCTTCTAATTGTCCTTGTTTTGCCCTAGTAATCGGAGGATATGTCTTCAAAATAGTAAGAACAAAGAAGAAAGAGCGAGAGGTGAGGGAGGAACCGAAGTAAAATAGTAAGCTCAACGAAGGAGGAGCGAAGATGGGGGATCCTCCATGGTACGGCACAGCCTGCGTAGTGACATCAAGGGAACCTCATATTTGTATTGGTGGATTGATAAGGTCGATGTTTTAGCGGGAATTTAGACTCCACGCAGAGGTGGAGGGGTGAGGTCATAGCACGTCCTTATCGTATCTTTACCTTGTTAAGGTCAGTGTTTGGGGTAGGAAAGTGTGTTGTACTAAGAGACGGAGGGGTGGTGGCCGACTTGTCCATTGACTACTGAATACAAGGCATTGAGACACACATTGAGAAGTGACCCCAAGTCCGCACCATGTTATGGTCGATGTTTTGGCGGAAATTTACAAAAGTATGCTGGTCTGCTGAGAGACGATGTGTCACCGTGGGTGCCGGGTTCGAATCCCAATGGTCGAAGGGTAGAACATTTTTTTATTATATTTTTCTTGTAAATTAGCTGTGATGGCGACATATGGTGTTATTAATCAAGATATGTTTAGCAACTGAGAGGTGGTTTGCTAGTTGAGGATTGTGTCTAGTTGGTACACCAGACACCGTGGAGGTGATAGGTTCGAATCTCGGTGCTTTTTCGTGGTAAGATTACCAGTCGTCAGTGTGACGGGATGTCTATTTGTTCATTTGGGGTGTGTAGTGGCATCACCAGTGTATAACCGAGGTGTCTAATTGGTACCCGAACGGTGGCAGGTTCAAATTCCACTGTTGATGGAGTTGGGGTGGAAATATTATTAAATAGTTGTGATGATGACATCAGGTTGGATATTATACTTCCGTTAGTGTTATGTCTAGCAATATAAACAAGAGGTAATGGAGGGTTGAATATGTCGTGTGTCCATGTGTTCCTAGGCGTTGTGTGATGGAGACAGGTTTGAATCTCGGTACTTTTATTTTTTTTTACTGCTATACCTTTTTCATTCGTTGGGTGAGCCCAGCACCAGAGCGCAATGTGCCGACTATGCAATTAAGGAAACCTCTTTGGATGACGGGGAATGTCCATCGTCTGTCGCTTTCTTCTCTTGGGGGTTGACCGTGATGTCTATGGCCGTTCTACCTCGACCAGCTGAGATATGGACGGCACCAGAACGGAATGTCCCTAGAAACCCCCAGGACTGTTAACCTGGTTTTAAAACCGCATGCAGAAGTCGGATGTGCCGGCCACAAAGTTGAAAAAATAATAGGCACAACGCGAAAATGTCCGAGTGAATGTCCCTCGTTCCCGGAACAGCTCTGACTATGTTGTCTTCCGACCGGAACAGCTCTGACTATCTTGTTTTACATCACTGACAGCTGATCTGTTTGGAAGACATATATTTCACAGCAGGTCACTTAGACTTGTTAATCTTGTTTGTTCATCTTCCTCTTCTGCCTCTGGTAGAAGATGTTGCGCTGTTGTGTTATATTGACTTTAGAAGAAAATGTTACAGAGAATGACAAAAGCACAGACGTAAATTTACTCCGTGTTAGTTTCCGTCTATATGTTTATTATGAATCGATACAAACAGGCGGTGGTTTTTAAATACTGTGTAATTTGACAGAAACATATAGCCCTACATTAAAGTCTTTTCTAGTTTTAATGAATTAATATATCTTCGTGGTAGATCACAAACATATAGATCAATGAACCGCTTTAGAATATACACTCCAAGAGAACCAGGAAGAAAATGTAGTTAGAAAGTGTACATCAAACAGCAAGGTGTAGCTTGGGGGCGCAGCATCATAAACCATAGTTAGATGAGAATATAGTATTGGTTGTAGACAATCAGCATTTTCTCCAATCTATAATAAGTGTGGGTAATGCCCGCACTGAACAAGTATAATTAAATTGTTGTGTTAATATGGTAGTCAGCGTATTTAAAATGACAGGATGTTTTAACTTTTCTCCGTACTGTGGTATAGAGGAAATAATATAATTATGATTATATTTGTTGTTCTCAATCAGCGGACGCAAAGATATTGTCTTGTATTGTGCTATTGACTCTATAAGGAAATGTTACAGAGGGTGACAAAAGCATGTAAGTAAAACACCAAAAACTTGTTTTCTGAAAAAATCACTTTTCTTTGACATATCATTGGGACTGTAGCTGCTAATCTATAGTGGTACTTTTTTTTTCTCTTGTAGAAATGATAACAAATTATTGTTTGTTGTTATGTTTGTCTTATGGTTGTCTATTTGTCTGTTGCTGGTAGCCCAGTGCGAATCTTAGTAACTTGTAGACGATGTGTCGTTGGTAGAGCCAGCACTTTTGAATGGATGTGAAGCATGGACAATGAGCAGCCAAGCTGCAAAGAATCAGTCGAGATGTAAGGAAGATAACATACCATGGCCAGATGGAGAAACCAGTGACCAAGTCCCACAAGAAACAAAGGAAAATCCATATCTACAACATACATTTTGTTCGCTGTTAATGTTTAAATTTGAGCGAAATCTGTATTTTGTAAAGTGCGACATGAGGAAATTTGTTATTAGAAATCCCTTGTATATATCTTCTTAATATAAATATGGTATTAAAACATATTTTTTAGTCTCAAATTTCACTTCAAAAATTACTTTCTTACACTAATTGTCATGGAGACATGAACGCAAATGGTGAGTTAAATATAACTAGATTTTAAATGAAAAAGTTTCCAAAGAGATAACATACAGACTATGTTTTCCTTGAAACTTTGCCGTTTTTTTTCGAAGTAGACTGTCACTTTATTTACAACCAGTTTAGCTGGTAATGTGTTTATTATGTATATTATTAATGTAAATGTTAATATTTTTTAGTGAAAGGTTTTATGCTTTTTGTAAGTTATACACATTTTTTTAAAAACTTATGGTTATGCTTTAACCTAACGCTTTCACATGTTTTATTCATTGTATCTACTGTATATCACATAATATGTGTAATAAAATGTCTACTGTCATCATGATATTGTATGTATCTGTTGAGTATAGCAAATATAAAACTTGTGTTTTCATAATATAACTACTTGTCTGACACCCTTATACTACTTAATATGTGAAACTACTCATGTTGTGTGCGCCCTTTGCATGAAACTAAAGTAATAACTTTTTCAGGACTGTTTGCTTTTTAGTTATTTGACAATGAAACAATGGTGTGTGCTATTTTATTTATTGCAGTGTATTTAATTTGTTATGTAATTTAACTTGTATTAATATAATTGAATTGTGTCTACTGAATAGTTAATAAACATTAGTTAAATATGCGTCTATCCGTGTTGTTTCGTTTTTTATACATTGTGTTAATATATGCCTTTCTTGTGAGATGTTGGTTTACTTCTAACATCCTACTACATAAGAGTAAAGATATGGAGCTTGAAATGGGGGAAAAGTCGCAAAGAGACCACAAAAAAGAAAGAAGAGAATCATTGAACAAAGAAAAACAGCAATATCTGATGAAAGGTACCTTTAAGAGGATAGAACAAGATTCGCTATGTTGAAGAGAGTCTTTTGCACTCTAGAAAACATACTGACTAATATAAATATGTCAATTACAACGGGAAAAAATAGTGTTTAAGTATTACACAGAACCTGTACTTTTGTATGAATATGAATCGAGGACAATGAGCAGACCAAGGGCTAAACTAATCACACACCAAATGAGAGCTAAAGAAAAACCAATGACCAAGTACTACAGGAGACAAATGAACATCGTAAACTGATTAGAGAAATTAGACGTAGACAGTCAAAAATTTTTTGACATGTTATGAGAAGAAATGGATTGGAGAACTTGGTGACAACTGGCAAGATCGAAGGAAACAGACCAAGAGGCAGACCGAGAGGAAAATACCTGGATGGCTTGGCCACATGGCATGGACGAGACAGGAACACTGAGCTGATCCACGACACTGGTGATCTAGTGAAATGGCGAGTCATGACCGCCCACGCTTTCCGGCATGGCACATGATTGATTGATTGACGTTGGTGGTTGCCATTTCATCGATACCTAGGTTGCTATAATCAATGATTTTATTTTCCCCCTACAGAATGAGCTAGAGTCACCTATTTGACATGCTAATACGGACAGTGTGACGAAGGGGTTAAATACTCAATACCGCTTTGTGTTCGAACCTGTCAAATCCACGAACAGCTCTCTCAAGCCATCTCAAAAAGAGATTGTTGGAGGGAAAAGTGTATATGTAACTAAACCAACTTCTCAATTTTTGTACTCTCCATTACACCATCACCTTAACTTGTCGACTACAACGCAATTTTGGCGTGTATTTTGTATGAAATATAACTTGGTCGTTTACCGCTAGCTTTAGTTTTGAGCGCAATTAATACCTTCTATGTAGGCATCTAACGTTATAATCACCATATTGTCTGCTTAAGGGTATGAAATATTCATCTGTTTGTGTTTTAGACATACGGCGCGTGACCGCTGTGATGTTGGTTAAAGAAAGTCATTGAGCGATGCGTTGGATGTCGTTCTAATAAGCGTATGTTTGAATCCGTTACATTGACCTGGCGTGGTGCAAAATCTATCGGTTGTATGCCCTTATTGAGGCCTGGTCCCCTTGACAACGAACAACTACCCCGATCAAGATTCGAACCTCTCACCTCCACGGCGAATAGAACTTCAACTAGACACACCCCTTAACCTGGCTCTCATGTGCTAAACATAACGGACAGATTAAATGACACCAGATGTCGCCAGCACAGCTAATTTACACAAGCAATATTTCATCACACATCCTTGATGAAAACCGCTGACGTAGCGGTCGCTTCAATGTTACTTTATCAGACCCCCACACAGCGGTCCTCGAATAACCCTGCTGATTGATAATATATTGTATCCACATCAAAGATATACGAGAAGAACACTGTTCACAATATAACACCTACCGAGGTAGTTTGGAATAGAGTGCTAAACTTCCTTTCAGAATATTCATTAATAGCCAAGGAAATACATCAGATAAAATGCAATATATATATATATATATATATATATATATATATATATATATATATATATATATATATATATATATATATATATATATATATATATATATAAGGCAATGTGTATCCGGATGTCCTTTATGCGTTCGCGAACGGTCCAACCGATTGAGATGACATTTTCTACACGTATTCTTTTCAGCCAACTGTCATAGTTTGTTAGTGTACAATCAGCTATTTACTTACTAAAATTTAATATTTAAATTTACATTGTCATTTATATATATAGCGAGGGGATTTAACTCAAGAAAAGTTATATCAAAGGGCATAACTTTTAATAGCATTGCTATATATTATAGATATAGATTGTTGCGTTGTTTTCAAAGATTTATAAACTCTTTGTCTACAGTTATTTACAGGCATATGAGTTATAATAAATAATGAAATAATCTTTAAGGCATTTTCAAAGTTTTCATAAAAATAATGCATCTATTTAAATAGTGAAAATTTTCTAACTCATCTTTTTAGTTTTCTTCACCAGCACATATAAATTTTTTTTAAACATTCTCATATGTATGGCGCGTTATACCCACGTCGGGTATTTATGATGCCCATGTTAAACATTGCCTCCACGAGTTACTTTTCATGCGTTTTAATGCTTATTGTTCTTTTGTTGTCAAAGAATTGCTTCATAAGAGATGTTGAATGAAAGCATGTATGAGAGAAAATAGAGAAGAAGGGCAAAATGTATGACGGGCCTGCGTGTCCAATTCTTAACCCTTTTAGAATAAAGATTTTCGTTCGTTTAAAAATAAAAAAAGTAATTTTTTGTTAGAGAAAGTTAGTTGCATATCCTTTGCAGTACTCTGCAGTCAACACACCGCCTACCATTTATTGGCTGTTCGTGATATCTTGGTAAGTTTAGTTTAGATAGATCTCTTCCAATCATATTTTTTACTATCAATCTATCTATTCTTCTATCTTATCTATATTTTTCGGGCCGAACATAGACAGACAGACAGACAGACAGACAGTCATGAACGGAAGCTTATATGACTACTTATTCGAATTAAATGAGATGCTCCCCACCAGGGACTGGGTGAAGCCGCGCCGGGTCAGACAGACAGACAGACAGACAGATAGATAGTCAGACAGACAGATAGTCGGGAACGGGAACGGGAGCTTATATGACTACTTATATGAATTAAATGAGATGCTCCCCACCAGAGGCTAGACAACAACACATTGCGAAACAATGAAAATTTCTACGGGACATCTATATTTGTTGGTACATTCGTAGTGACCTATAAAACAACTGTTTTAATAGATCTCTGTTTTAGAATGCGACGAGCATCGCACATCAAGTCGTTTGAGTCACATGGTAAAACTATTACTCAGAATGTTTACGAAAAGAACGAGACAGAAAATAATAATAAAAACTGGCGAAGAGCAGTGAGAATTTGTACAGGGAACGGGTACAAACAATGCTCATTCATTCTCAGGCCAATGTTAGAAAGAGGTATAGCAGTAAAAAAAAAAGGTATCGAGATTCGAACCTGTCACTTCCACACAACACCTAGGAACAAATGGATACACGACTCTTCAACGCTCACACCACCTCTTGTTATTATTGCTAGACATAACACACACGTAAGTATAACATCCCACCTGAGGTCATCATCACAACTAATAAACAATATTCCTACCCAATCCCACTATACAATGGGATTCGAATCTGTCACCTCTAGGGTAACAAGTGTCAGGGTCTTAAACCTGGCTCGTTAACCTAACACATGTGAGACAGTACAAATACAACGTGATTTGACTTGAGACTCAACGACACGAAGTTTCGATGGATTTATTTACAGATCACGATCTAGAGATGATCATCACAATACATAAGTTATAACAATACACTTACAGGCAACCCACAGCTTACAATCAGTCTCACAAGATGTACAAGCACTCGACTTTCGGGCCACAGAACTACACAAGCCTTTCTCCCATCATACGTCCAGTCGAGTCCGAGTCCCAGAGCTGTAAGGCTATTTCTCGCAACGCGCCTGCCCACCTGAAGTGGCTTCACGAGGCCTGCGTGCGTCCTGCTTTGTCCTTGCCTGACCGCTGGCTGTCTCGTTAGCCGGCAACCTCGCAGGCAGGTAACTAATACTCGCCTGGCGGGCGTAACGATGTTACAGCATCCCCACTAGGGACTATTCGCCTGGCGGGCGTAACGATGTCCCTGCATCTCTGCTGGCAATACATTAGACTCTGACATGCTCCCCCGGGGCTTCTTCATGAAAGATGTCATCTTTCATGTACACTCTATATACAATACTGGGTTAATATTTTTAACCTGTCAGAGTCAACCTTTCTGTTATATACATTTACTTTGGTGTAGAAATACAAAAACACACATCTTGGCATAGAAACACATAAGAAAATGGACATTGTATCTAAAGACATGTGGTGTTCAACCTTTAACACTCGTCAAGCTTCATCCTCTCGATGGCTGATTACCTTAATTGCATTATTGACCCAGTCAGATCGGTAGTAACAGCTTCCCAAGCAACTACCTCGCAGCCTTTCAAAAAAAAAAGTAATAATATGCTTTTTGAGACAAAAAACATCTGGCAAGACCGTAATACGGCTTTATATAAGCCGCATTCAACGCTCAAACTCTGACCTCATTTGGCCAGGAGTTCTTGTGTCGGTCTGCAATGTCGGTAATACTCTACCATGCCCAGTAGATGGCTTCTTGGCGTGTTAACAATCTGGCAACAACATGGTTATTTATATACAACACATCATCGTATACATTTCAATTAACGCCCTTGGTGTAATAATGTAATAACAATTAAATGAAAGGGACATAACTTCAAAAATTAAGAAATATAATATCTTACAATAATTCTTCTATTTCTCAGCGTCATAGCTTGATGTTTCTCCATACTAGCGAAAAAATGTCGGTAGTATGAATAAATTAATCAAGATATGATTCTAAGATTACACTAAATGAAAAATCTTAATACACAATTTGTGTATTCGAAATTATTGAATCGTAAATAGTTTAGAAGTGTTATAACTTTTTAAGCTTTTGTTTGTCGTCTGCTACTTTTAAACTAAATTTCTAAATCATCCGGAAGTACACACGAAACAGCTGATGTTGAAATTTGTAGAACACACTTGTTCCGGTCTGATGTAGTAAAACGGAATGTGCAATGTTCTGATCGTTCATGTGTTGGTTGTTTCACTGGAAAAACTTCTGGAGTTCGATTGACTGAAGTGGTGTAGATGTCAATGTTCAGGTCACACTTTCATACACGGAGTAAAAATATCACTGGATGTGTTCCAAATGCAGATACCAAGGATAAATTGGATAGTTCGCTTGCGGTAAGTTCAGAGCGAATGTGGCACTTTTCTTGTTTCGTAATATATACAATTAATAAAGTTCTCTTTCTACCACACACTACACAATTATTCACGACAATCACTATCTAAATAATAAAATAAGAACTCTATATATATTGGGAATAAACCCTATCACATCATATAGACATACACAGCTTTTGTGAAAAAAAACTTCACTGATGCATGGCTGTGTTGGTCTGAGTGTATTTTACACACTGCACTCAGACATTGGTGCTTACTGGGTCGGTCGGACAACGGGACAAAAGATCGGCAATCGTGTTGGTTCTGCCCGCGATGTGTCGAACTTCAAAGCTGTAATCTTGAAGCTTAAGAGACCAGCGAGCTATCATTTGGTTGGAAGGTACACCTGAATTGATAAATCTCAATGGACTACTGTCAGACTCCACAATAAAATGACGTCCCAGGAGGAATCTGGAAAATTTAGTTATACCCACCACTAGAGCTAGGGCTTCCAACTGAGGTGTTTACCAAGCACGTTCTCTCGGTTTTAATTTTCGGGAGACGAAGTACACAGGATGTAGGATGTTATTGTGCTCTTGTAACAAGACTGCTCCAATCGCCATGGAGCTCGCGTCTGTGCGTAATCTGAAATCGATTTTTAAATTGGGCAATTTTAGAATGGGATTGTATAAGCTATTATCATAAAAATACGATAATACTTTCTGGAATGCAAATTTTAGGCATTCATTGCTTACAATTTTCTCCGGTTGATCTTTTGTTAGTAAGTTAGTAAATACTTCGGTCAGTTCAGCAAAATCTGGTATGAACTGCCTATAATAATTTATAAGTCCCAACAAACTTCTGACTTGCTTTTTCGTAGTCGGAATTGAGAGTTTTAGTATCTTGGACACAATGTTATCGTCTGTCGTGACAAAGCCATTAGATATTTTGTACCCCAAGAAGGATATTTCCTGATAGGCTATGTCTACTTTTACAGGCTTCACAGTCAGTCCGTGCTGTCTAATGCGTTCAAATGTCTGTTCTAATGTCTTTAGGTGGTCTGTCATCGTCTTTGTGTGAACACAAATGTCGTCTATGTAACAGATAATATTTGGTATGTCTACCAGTAGAAGTCGTGTCCTACGTACGAATGTTGCTGGGGCATTGACAAGCCCAAATGGAAGTTTGCACAATTCGTACAGTCCCCAAGGTGTGGCAAAAGCTGTCAGATGTCTGCTCTGTTCGTCTACTGCTATTTGCCAGTAACCTTTTGTCATGTCTACCTTCGTAAAGAACCTAGCGTCTGTCAGTTCTGTCAATAGATCTTCCGAGTTTGCCATTGGATCTAAATCTAAAAGAGTTATCTTATTTAATTTCCTATAGTCGACACAGAGTCTTATTGTGTTGTCCTTTATGCGTACTTTGACCATTGGGGATGAGAAATTTGATTGGGATCGTCTAATGATGTTGTTTTTCTCTAAGCTGATGATCTCTTGATGTAAGTGTTCTTTGTAATGCAATGGAATGGTGTATGGTCTGCATTTTATGGGTGTATTTACGTGAGTGTGATGTGATGTTGTACTAATTCTGTTTGTCCTGGGTTGTTGGAGAAAATGGTGTTGTACTGTTGTATGAGTTGTTTGCAACTGTCTGTTTCTGCTTGAGTTAACTTTGGGTTGATCTTAATTTCCTTCAAGCAGTTCGTCGTGTCTAATGCAGGTGTTGGAATTTCGTCACTAGCCTCGTCATCTTCATGGTCTATTATCACTGTACATGCTGTTGTATCGTCTTGTTCGTTGTCTCTGTTGTAATATGGTCTTAGCATATTGACGTGGAATATTTTGTGTTTGTCTTTTATTTGAATCTCATAGTCTACAGGTGCAATCTGTCTCGTCACTTTAAATGGTCCTTGCCAAGAATCAGTCAATAAGTGTCTGTCACTAGGTAGAAGAAGAAGAACGTCCTGTCCAGGTGTCAACGTTATTGTCCTATTACCTTTGTCAGCATATTGTCTATATGTAGCACCAGATAATTTTAGTGCATCCTTTGCAATTATACAAGATTTGATGATTCTTTCACGCAATGATGTAACGTATACGTATGATGATATGGGTTTCAGTAAAGGAGTGGATTCAGTTAACATTTGGTGATAGATGCTTAATGGGCCACGTGGTTTGGCACCATAGATAAGTTCAAAAGGAGAGAAACCTGTACTAGCATCTGGCACCTCGCGATAAGCAAAGAGAATAGCAGGTAAAAATACGTCCCAGTTATTGGGGTGCTCTTGCGTGACTTTAGCAAGCATATGCTTTAAATCACCGTTAAATTTTTCTATAATTCCGCTTGAGTGAGGATGGTACGGGGAATTGAAACATTGCTTCACTCCTAGCATTTTGGTGAAAGCTTGAGTAGATGCGGCGATAAACTGACTTCCCCTATCTGATTGGATAGTGTCTGGAAATCCTATCCGTGAAAATATATGGAAGAAAACTTCCATTATGTCATTGGCAGTTATGTTCTTTAGTGGAATCGCTTCAGGCCAGCGGCTACATTGATCAATAATAGTTAATATATATCTATTCCCTCTTGTTGTAATCTGATTAAGAGGGCCCACTATGTCGACAGATATTTTCTCAAAATGTCGACTGGCTAAGTCAGTAACTTGTAACTTTGTCTGTGGGTTTTTTCCTTTCTTTACAAGTTTTTGGCAGATGTCACAACTCCTGCAATATTGCTTAATATCATTGCAGAATTTGGGCCAATAAAACTGTAATAATAATCTCGATCTGGTCTTAGCGTATGCCATATGCCCTGCAAGAGGTATATCATGGGCAAGATGTAAGGCTTGCTTACGATACTCAATTGGCAAAACAGTTTGCTCTTTTGTGGTGTCACCTCTGGTATAATACCTGGTGAGGATACAATTTTTCAAAGCAAAATGCCATCTTGCATTTTTTGGTTAACTTTGGCTTTTGGCCGATCAGATTAAAATATTTTGATAATGAAGGATCAGCCTTTTGGGCTGTTACAAAAGTCTCCTTCATGGTTTTAGGAGGTAGTAATACTGGGCTAAGCATTTCTATAGCCTCAGTTTGATTAATTTCATCTTGCATTCTAGCAGTAGATCTGGTTACTGCGTTCACACATTCAATGATATCAGATGGTGATGAAACAGTGTTATCAATGATGTCATGAGATACTAGTGCTACGTTAGCTATCATACATTCATTAGGTGGTACAACATTATCAATGATGACATTTGATGGTGATGTTGCGATCTCATTAATGCAAAGAGATGTTATGTCATTAGGCATATAATTTACCTCTGGTAAATTTCCAATTATAATATCACACACCGGGTTTGTTAATGCTGCGCATTTTACTTTCCCAGTGAGGAAAGGTGTTTGAATATATGCCCATGCTAGTGGGTACTTTTCAATATTGCCGGAGAATGTTCTGCATGTTACGTGCCTGCCTGTATAGTCTGTAGGCATTATGAACGTTCTCTTCAGTCCAATCAATGAACTTCCTGTGTCCTGAAGGACTGTAGCAGACTTGCCATTCACGTATCCCTGATGGATGTTTATTCTGCCTTTGGAGTCTATTACCAAATTAGCTTCTTCATTGGCAATAGGAATGGAGTGGCCGCATGTTAAAATACCATCTTCATAAAAGGTATTACAAACAGTACATTTATTTGCGTTAAACATATCAAAAGCCTGTGCTGAGTTCGCAGGGTGTTTGTCTGATTGTTCTTCATCTGATGATGAACTATCAAATAAGGCGGCATTGGCTTTCTTGGTCATTTGCCTACCTTTACAATCATGGCGATAATGTCCATACGCCTTACAGAGGAAACATTTACGCAAATTTCTAAAAGATTTACGCTCTTTATCTTGTCTGTTTACGATGTTCTGTAAATATGTAAGATATGCGGGGTTCTTGTCGCACATCTCACCTTGATGATGTGACATTCTACAATAGTTACAATGGTTGTACTTCTATGATGTAGGCTTATAAGGTTTTTGCCTACTATAGGGTTTGTCATAGTTAGCCGCTGCTACAAAATTGGTTTCAGTAGCTTCACTGGCAAAACAATGTTTGTTGGCTGTGTAATAGGCCGAACCACGTCTCTCAATCATCTCTACACTCGTACATTCATTCTCTTGCAAAAACTTTGAAAATGCTGATGGAATAGATGAAATGACTTTATCTCTGATGATAAGATCTTCTAATTTTTGATAGTTCTTATCAATTTTAGCTGCTGAAGTCCATTTGGTAAATATGTCTTGGACTAAGCAGAGGTAGTCAGAGAACGTTTGAGTCGGTTTGGGGCTCAACTTGCTGAATTGCTCTCTGTAACCTGCCTCATCTAACATAAAATGTGCCATAATCTTTGATTTTAGATAATGGTAATCTTTTCTGAGGTCTTTGGGGATAGTCTCTATGACTTTCAGAGGTTCCCCTGATAAACTTCTCATATAAATTATATTCCATTCAGACAATGGGACCTGGGAATGGTCCATTAAAGTCTCAAAATTTTGGGTGAAGGCTGCAATGCAGTCACCCGAGGTATAATTTCTTACGATACCTTGATATTTCTTGTACTGGTTTTCTTTCTCCAGTCTCTCAGATTTCTTGGACTCTTTGTTTATGGCAGTCTCAGTATCAAGTTGTTTGATTTTTAATTGCACTTCCAGCTCTTCCCGTTTACTCTGAGCTGCTATCTCTGCCTTCTTTAATTCTGTCTCTCTTTCAATCTCTGCCTTTTTCAGTTCGATATCTAACTCCGCTTGTTTTGTCTTTGCTGCGGTTGCTGCCTCTGCTTGCTTTAAGGCTGTTTCTGCCTCTACTTGCTTGGCAGCTCTTTCAGCCGCTCTTTCTTCACGCTCGTGGTATTCAGAGTATTTCTTCTCACTCCACTTCGTTAACTCATCACCTGTTAACTTTAACTTCAACCCCATATCGATGAAATCATTTAATGACGACATGATGGAAAATGCAAATGAAATATCAGACACACAATTTGTTACAAGTTGTTAGTAAGGTGAACAATTTACAATTGTGTTCTATTTACAATATGTGCCTAAATTTGCATCCGAAAGTATATAGAAAGAAAAAATATACTCAAGTGTCCTGGATGCGGTGAAGAACGGTTGAAATTCGGACTAGGCACTGTAGGGTCGCTATTTCAAAACACAAATGACCTCTACGGGCAAGGGTTTCAGATGGCACAGAAAACCTGCTTTGTTTTTGGAGAAAATAAATTAACGTCTGTTTGATGTGGTGTGTATGCTTGTCACTAAGTTTTGATTAGGTTTGTATGGCGTTGCGTATAATTGTAAGTCGTAATGTTGTCCGTCAAAAATTTTTTTTTTCAAAATCACAAGTCACTTTCTTTCCGAAACATTCTGCTTTACACAACTCACTTTTCAAAGACAATCTAACTATATCTCAACACTCTATAACATTGATGACACATCACTTACATTAAGATGACATTCAGTAAGGACATAGACATCAAGTTTACAAGATGGCGACAAGGTCACAATGGCGACAACTTCACAATGTCGACAAGGTCAAAACGGTGACAAGTTCCACAATCACAAATGTTTTACACGTTTACAAGATCAAACAATATGTATGCACTGTACGTTCACATTTAGTCTCCATGTTCAAACAATGTAATAATATATATCAAAATGAGCTTTCACAATCACATTTAAATGCACTCTAAAGTTTGGACACAAATTTCTAAGTTCACAAATCTAGGTTTTAAATGTTAATTACTTAAACCACGTTCATTTTAAAGCCGGACGAATGCCACCACGTCCACACATGTCAGGGTCTTAAACCTAGCTCGTTAACCTAACACATGTGAGACAGTACAAATACAACGTGATTTGACTTGAGACTCAACGACACGAAGTTTCGATGGATTTATTTACAGATCACGATCTAGAGATGATCATCACAATACATAAGTTATAACAATACACTTACAGGCAACCCACAGCTTACAATCAGTCTCACAAGATGTACAAGCACTCGACTTTCGGGCCACAGAACTACACAAGCCTTTCTCCCATCATACGTCCAGTCGAGTCCGAGTCCCAGAGCTGTCTGGCTATTTCTCGCAACGCGCCTGCCCACCTGAAGTGGCTTCACGAGGCCTGCGTGCGTCCTGCTTTGTCCTTGCCTGACCGCTAGCTGTCTCGTCAGCTGGCAACCTCGCAGGCAGGTAACTAATACTCGCCTGGCGGGCGTAACGATGTTACAGCATCCCCACTAGGGACTATTCGCCTGGCGGGCGTAACGATGTCCCTGCATCTCTGCTGGCAATACATTAGACTCTGACACCAAGTAGATGCCACAGTTATACTTTGGGTATACCCCTTCACACCCCTTATTATCAACTAGACAGCCCCACACACTAACGACGTGTAATCTTATCAACGAACAATCACCGTTATTCGATACTGTCACCTCCATGGCGTCTCGGGTACCAACTAGAAACACTCCTCAACCCGCATACAACTTCTAAGTTGCGAAAGATATCCTGCTTAATAACACCAGATGTCGCCAGCACAGATAATTAACAAAACATAATCAAAATATCTTCTACCCCTCGACCTTCCCACTGGGATTCGAACCTGGTACCCACGACGACCACTTATCTTTTAGTAGACCAGCATTTTTTTAAAATTCCCGCCAAATCATCGACCTTAACATGGCGCGGAGTTGTGGTCATTTCTCAATGACCTGCCTTGTGGTCATTAGTCGATGGATAAGTGGCCATCACCCCTCCATCTCATAGTAGAACACACTTTCCCACTAAAACACAGACCTTAACAAGGTAAAGATACGACCCGGAGATGCGATGACCTCACCCCCTTCACCCCTACATAGAACCGAATTTCCCGCCAAAACATCGTCCATAACAACCCACCCATACAAATGAGAAGTTCCATAGATGCCACTATACAAGCGGTGTCGCACCACGGACGAACCCCACCTCCGCTCCTCTTTCTTTGAGCTTACTATTTTACTTTGGCCTCTCCCGCTCCTCCCGTTTCTCCTTATTTGTTCTTACCATTTTGAGGATATAACCTCCGATTACTAGGACAACATAGGACAATTAGAAGAACATTTACAAAATAGGACGTAACAGTCCAAACATAGTCGATTATTTATTCACGGGTTATATCCCTTGAACTTGGAGGCTCCATTTGTTAGGGGGGAATCTAAGGACGTCACATGATCGCAAAGAAGGAGGAGCGAGCCTGTGAGAGCCTCAAAATCAGCGGTGTAAGTAACATAGAGCACTACTGTCGATGAAATGTCGTGGTAGCGGTGCAATTTTCTCCCTTGCGTCAGGTGCATGAGATCTGGTACTAACTCTGAGTTAAGGTTTGCCTCATTGCATAAGATCGGATACTATCTCTGAGTTAAAGTTTACCTCACTGTATAGGATTGGGTATTAACTCTGAGATTAGGTTTACCTCACTGTATAAGATTGGGTACTAACTCTGAGATAAGGTTTATTTCATTGCTTAAGATCGGGTACTTACTCTGACATAAGATTTAGTTCCCTGCTTAAGATCGGGTACTTATTCTGAGATAATATATGAGGCGTTCTTTTAAAATCCGTTCGTGCCGCACCGCGCGTAATTGCGTACCTTGAACATGATCATGTCATATTCATGTGATAAGTACTGACCAATGAATAAAAGAGCATGGGTTATGTTTCTGACCGTTGAGAAAATGGCCCGGTTGATCCAAAATCCGTCCAAAGAAGCTCAAAGAGCGGTGATTCAGTTTCTTTCATTTGAAGGGTGTCGACACTGTGGACATTCACCGAAAAATGCAGGCAGCGTATGGTAAAACATGTGTGTCGAAGATATACGGAATTATGAATAATGTCGCTAACCCCTTGGCCAGGGACAACACATTAAAAATAAATGTTTGTCCAAATACACCAAAGTGAACGTTCAGAAACAAGTCAATGCATTCAACTATTTGGGTACTTTAACTACAGCAGATGGAAGTTGTATTAATACAATTGAATGTAGAATAACTGAAGAAAATTCAGCATTTCACTTGATGAAGAAAAATGTTCTGCAATATATTTTAGTCAGCCGGGATGAGAACAAGATTTATGAACAACTATATCGAGAAAATGCTGATGTACGGACGTGAACTCTATTCAGTTAGTAGAAAAGTGAGATATTACGTAGACACTGAGGAAATGTGATTTTAAAGAAGAATGATGAGAACACACAGGGTGGATAGAAGGAGTAATTAACGTATCTACATTTACCCCGCAAATAGAATTTGCTATTCGCATCAGAAGAAAGGAATCCGCATTCTTTGATCATGTCCAGAGAAGGAGAAATCTGGGGTACATAGTGACAACGGAAAGACTGAGGGGAGGACAGGCGTTGTGCCACTAAGAGAGAAGATGCTGACATTGTGATATTGTCGCTTAGAGGAACATCGGTATTAGAAATGATTGACAGTAGTCGAGAGAGAAGGCTATGAACAGACATCACCAACGCCACACGGCATGGACTACCTCGCCCTTGACTTGGGGATGTACAATAAAAACACACCAGGGAAAGGGGGGAGGGTTATGCCTAGGAAGAGAGGAAGAGGAATGCCAAAGAGAAGATGGGTGCAGGATGTGGAGGATGATCTGCAGATGGGTATATCGGACGCGGGACATCTTGCTAATGACCGAAACGTTTTCCGGACGGTTGTTATGGGAGCGAGGTTCTGCAAGGGACATGCTTCTGAATAAATGAAGGAATGTATGGAATTGCTTGTTTTCAAATTGAGCGAACGCAGAAAAAAAAACAACAAAAAACTGTAATCACCAACGCCATAACGATTAGCCCATAATTTTGCTACATAAATACTAGGTATTCATTCATACGCAAACAAATAGATCCATAGATTTGCCATCTTCATACAACTTAGACTTGAGAGATGTTAATCGGTTCATACCTAAGAAAGCTTCAGTGGTGACAGTGTGAAGCTAACTTAACTCACAAGTACGGACATACCAGTGTAGCCAGGAAGTATGCACTGATGTCTCATCAGACGACCCTTACTTAAACAGAAGCCCCTTGCACTTGGCTTCTCATTTTGTGACTGACAAAACCAGGTCAGAGTCGACTCAACTCTTAAGATGTCATGCTTGTTTGGTGTGAGATTTCCTGTTCATAATTGAAGAATAGCGTTAAGATAGACTACATTGGTTTGCGTGGGAGTCATGTCTTTCCTAGGCTATTAGTAAAACGACGGTCTGTTCATGAAGTGTTGTATACTTGTAGACACATAAACACATATACCACAAACATACTAGGCTATTAATAATACGACGGTCTGTTCATGAAGTGTTCTATACTTGTAGACACATATACATAATGGTGAATCCAAGTCTCATCTACCGTCACCATGGTCGTCAACATGTTTTTTCGACCGCCACATGTTGAGCAAATGGCCACAGCAATCAACCCGTGTTTGTTTATGTTCACATGTCAGCAGGCGCGGGACCCAGCTGGCACACACTTTTCTTATGTTCAGTCTGTTGTGTAAAATTTAAAACAACTGTACTCTTACTCAGGTTTTCTGAACCCGATATCTCTGCAATTGTCATTTTCCTATCCTGGTCTATGATTTTCTTCACTTTTGCAGCATTTGCATCATTGCATTCTGAGGACGGTCGTCCACATCTTAACAGATCAGCAACTTGGGAACGGTCACACTTAAGCTGCAAACACCAATTTATTTTTTACAGAAGCACACGAAGGACAGACTTCCTCAAACACTGGCTCCATCTCCCTGTGTATTTCTATAGGTGTTTTTCTCTGTAACATCAAGAATTGTATCACAGTCCTGGTGTCTGGTTTCTTCATTGTTCTGACAAACCGTTGGATGTGCAGATCTGGTCAATAGGGTATGTTGTGTCATGCACCATATCGGGAAAACCAGTTGAGGAGGGAAATTCATAATTCATATCTCCATTACATATTAAATGAGCTATTTTTGTTTGTTGAGTCAACACCAGCATTTTTCAGCTGCTGTTGATGTACTAGGCAAGTGTTACGTTCAGTAGTTGTCCATTGCTTTCTGAACGACCGGCTCCCATACCAGCACGTTATAACACAACGCAACACGGTCTGCTGCACAAATCGGTCGCAGCTGAGTTTCGAACGCTTGGTACGCGGCTCACGAACCGCGTTCGCAAGCCTTTGGCCAAGGAGCCCGGCTATACATATGCCAAATTTTATTTTTTTCCGCCTACTCCTTCATGGTCAGGCTAAAGACTTATGAGAAGCCCCTCGTATACATACGCACACATATGCACATAAACAAACACATACACATAAACACATACATACACATATACTAGGTAACACACACTACACACCCACCCACTTACCCATCCACCGACATTTCACAAACCCACTTATCCAACGTCGGCTCCGTGGCGAAGGAGTTACGAATGCAGCTCGTAATCCCGCATACCGCGTTCGAAACACAGCTGCGGACGATTTGTAAGTAGACCGTCTTGCGTTGGTTTGCATACAATGGTATCAGTGCCGGTCGTTCAGAAAGCATTGGTAAACTACTGAACGTAAACTCGCCCAGGAATCACAAACATCCCAAAAATGCTCCAGTTGACTGCAATGCCCTATAGAGGATACGCAACTAAGTAACATATCCATCCACCCACCCAATTACCCACCAATCCATACACCCATCAATCCATCCATTCATCCACACATTCACTCATGACCATCCATCTATCTATCTATACACACACACACACACACACACACACACACACACACACACACACACACACACGTATGAGAGCTCCCCATTGCAATATGATTATACGTCAGTCTTGCTTTACTATTTACTTTACTTTACTTTACTTTGCTATACGTCTGGTTGCTGAGGATGGGGACGGAGCGCTTATGGGAATGTCCCGAATGCTGTGATGTCGGTTCCTAAATCAATCAATCAATCAATCAATCCGTCTTGCTTTACCCCTGAGTTATAACTGTCCACCAGATCCTCTGACTAGTCTATCTTGTTTTTCTGCATTATTCACATGCTCCCAGAGAACTTCCACCATATCTGTCTTATCATGCATGAAATCAGCCCCTTTGTGATGCGGCACCAGCCAGTCTGTCGGCACGAAGCATACCAGTCGTCACCTTTGTCACCATGCTTTGTGAATCAGTTACAATCACAAGATGCATATACAGTTTGTTCTACTACCAGCGGAAAGCTGCAGTAATCGCCATCATCTGCATTCTCAAAGTATAGGTCGTGGTGTCATATGCCAAGCTCTCCTTTACTAAACGTTAGACATTTTCATTTTCCTTGAATCCCCAGGTAGTGTTTTTTCCTCTTAACACAGAGCCATCGATATAGATAGTCACATCGCCAGGACGAGAGTAGTCATGAATTAAATGCTGAATGTCTACTTCCGTAACGCCTGCTGGCCACTCCCTATTTTCACAGTCCAATATGATTATAAAACCACACATGTCTGAATTTCTATTCAGCTATCTGACCCACTCCTTGCCTCTGCTAGTTTTCTGAAGTGTGTACACTTTTCTGATGGTATCTTCGGTCTGAGCCATCCATGAACTTCCTTCTAGCAGTCTGTGATCCTTGAATGCCTCCAAGGAATCATACAGGAGGTGATCTTGTCCGCTGCTACCTTCACGTATGACCTTGCCTGCAACACCTTGAGTCTGACTGCAATGGTCGGCAGTGCCAGGATGTATCATATACATACTATTGGGGTGTCCCTTGTACATCACAGAATCACCCTCATTGCTTCATTCTGTATGCACTCTTCTTCTTCTTCTTCTTCTTCTTCTTCTTCTTCTTCTTCTTCTTCTTCTTCTTCTTCTTCTTCTTCTTCTTCTTCTTCTTCTTCTTCTTCTTCTTCTTCTTCTTCTTCTTCTTCTTCTTCTTCTTCTTCTTCTTCTTCTTCTTCTTCTTCTTCTTCTTCTTCTTCTTCTTCTTCTTCTTCTTCTTCTTCTTCTTCTTCTTCTTCTTCTTCTTCTTCTTCTTCTTCTTCTTCTTCTTCTTCTTCTTCTTCTTCTTCTTCTTCTTCTTCTTCTTCTTCTTCTTCTTCTTCTTCTTCTTCTTCTTCTTCTTCTTCTTCTTCTTCTTCTTCTTCTTCTTCTTCTTCTTCTTCTTCTTCTTCTTCTTCTTCTTCTTCTTCTTCTTCTTCTTCTTCTTCTTCTTCTTCTTCTTCTTCTTCTTCTTCTTCTTCTTCTTCTTCTTCTTCTTCTTCTTCTTCTTCTTCTTCTTCTTCTTCTTCTTCTTCTTCTTCTTCTTCTTCTTCTTCTTCTTCTTCTTCTTCTTCTTCTTCTTCTTCTTCTTCTTCTTCTTCTTCTTCTTCTTCTTCTTCTTCTTCTTCTTCTTCTTCTTCTTCTTCTTCTTCTTCTTCTTCTTCTTCTTCTTCTTCTTCTTCTTCTTCTTCTTCTTCTTCAGCGTTCCGAGCCATTGAGGTTCTTTGCTGCAAATACAATCCGTCTCCATTCGTCTCTCTGGTGGACCTTCTCTTGCCAGTCGTTGATTCCAAGTGCTTGTAGGTCTGTACATGTATTATCTCTCCACCGCCTTCTTGGTCTACCTCGGGGTCTACGGTCATTTATTTCCTGAGTGTAAGCGAGTTTTGTTTCCCTATTATCTACCATTCTTTCTATATGCCCCAGCCATTGTAGTCTATTAGCCTTCATGATACCAGTGATTAGCGGGGACTTAAACAGATCATAAATGTCTTTGTTACTTCTTCTTTTCCAATCTCCACTTTGTGTATCCCTAATGGGTCCAAAGATGCGTCTTAAAATTTTGTTCTCAAAGGTTTGTAACAAGGCTTCGTCTCCTTTCGTTGTACTCCAGGTTTCAGAGCCATACAGCACAACTGGTCTGATCAGTGTTTTGTATATTGTGATTTTGGTGTTACGAGATAGCGCCTTTGATTTTAGTAGATGTTGTAGTGCATAGTATTTCCAGAGTTGATTCTAGTTTGTATTTCTTCCCTTATGATGTTGGAGCAGTTGAAGATCGTACCCAGGTATTTGTATGTTTCCGTTCTTTTAATGGTCATATTATCTATTTGTATGTGGCCAGCGTTTCTAGCCATTCCGTCTCTTGAAATTACCATATATTCTGTCTTATCTTGGTTGATAACCAGCCCCATCTGTTGGGCTTTTTCCTTTAAGTGAGTCAATATTTCCAATGTCTTTTGTTCACTTTGCCCTATAATATCTATATCATCTGCATAACCAAGCAGCTTGGATGTTCCTCCAATATCACATTCCTCCTTTACCTTCCTTACAACTTTCTCTAGAGCCAGATTGAAGAGTAGCGGCGATAGTGCATCACCCTGTTTCAAGCCAGATGTTATTTGGAAGGGGTCTGATTTCCTGCCTTTATATGTTACTATATTATAAGTATCTTCCATGCATAGTCTGGTCATGTTGATTAACTTCCTTGGTATTCCAAATTCCTGCATAGCATTCCATAGACTATTCCTATGGACACTATCATAAGCCTTTTTAAAATCCACAAAAATGTTATGGAGATCTCTTTTATATTCCCAATGTCATGTGTTAATAATAACAACTGAATAAGACGGTATATGTAGTGTTTAACTAGTATATTTTTGTAAAATAGTATATTTATGATTGTTTACGCCTCAGGGCAGAATATTTCCCAATGTGCTATTTGTCGTAAGATAAATATCTGATCTATTGTTGACCTGTTTTGTCTAAAACCTGCCTGGTAGTCACCTAATATGTCTTCTGAATATGGTTTTAGTCTATTTAGTAATACTGCGGAAAGTATCTTATAGCTTGTGGACAGTAGTGATATTCCTCTATAATTTCCACATTGGAACTTGTCTCCTTTCTTAAAGATAGGTATCAATAATGACTCTTTCCAGTCATGGGGTAATTCTTCTGTCCTCCAGATTTTTATTATTAGTTCGTATAGCTTTAGATGTAATGCATGGCCACCTGCCTTTATAAATTCAGCAGCAATTCCATCAGTCCCAGTTGCCTTATTGTTTTTAAGTCGTGTGATTACATATAGGATTTCTTCAAATGTAGGTTCTTCAATTTGTGGTTCGCATGTTAGAACCTCTTCCTGTGAGAAAATGTTACTTGGAGCTTCACAATTTAGTAATTCAATAAAATATTCTTTCCATATGTTGCACATTTCCTCATTGGTATTTATCATATTCCCATTTTTGTCTTTTAAACCATATGTGTTTTGTTGGTGCCCTCGTTTCATTGACTTCAGTTCTTTAAAAAATTTTCTGGATTCATTTTTCTGGTGATTAGTTTCCATATCTTTGATTATATTACTCATATATTCTCGCTTCTGCTGTCTGACTATTTTTGTAGTCTCTTTACATTCATTTCTATAATGTTCTTCCTTTTGGATGTTATTGATGTCATTTAACCATACATGTCTGGCATTCTTCTTCCTAATGACTGCTTCTTCACATTTTTGATTGAACCATCTGTTCTTTCTATGCGTGGTTAACACACCGAGACATTCTTCTGCGGTAGACTGAATTGTATTCTTGATGTTCAACCAAGTTTGGTCAATGCTTTCCTCCAAAGGGTTTTGCAGAGTTTCAAGTTTACATTTTATTTCATCTGTAAATTTCTCTTTGACTGTAATGTCTTGCAGTTTTTCTCTGTTATATGTTGGGTGTAATCTTTGTAATTTAGTATACAAAGCTCTCTTAAGTTTTATTTTAAATTTTGCTCCAACGAGGAAGTGGTCACTGTGGCACTCATCTGTATGCACTCTAGTCTCACAAACTGACTCTTTGAAACAGTGAGTAGTACCAGTCCATGTTGTGTATTGTTGTTTGTCCATCAAGACTGATGATGACCATTAATTTCAACCAGTGGGGTTGAAAGTATGGAACCTAAGGCAGACTGTGTGGAAGTGGTTTAATTTCCTAGCGTGTCGCTGATAATCAATCCAGGTTTCACAAGCATTTAGCAGTGTGGATAAAACAACTGCTTTGTAGACTTTCAGCTTTGTTTGCAGGCTTATTCCATTTCTGTCCCATAAATTCTTGTACAGTCTGCCAAAGGCTGCGCCTTAAAGATTCTTGCATTCGCTTCGACATCAACTTTGGCAGTTTGTGACACAGTACTGCCAAGATAGGTGAATTTGTCCACAACACTTAGTTTATGACGAGTTACTTTGATATTCGGCAAGGTTGATTAATTCCTGGAGCTGGCTGGTACATAACTACAGTCTTCTCCAAGTTGATATTGATCTGAAACATTGTGTTGCATGTCTACCTCTGAGTTGTCGTATAGAGTGCAATCATCAGCAAACAGCAACTCTCTGACAGTGTCGCTGTTAGTTTTGGTTTTAGCTTTCAGCCTTCTGAAATTGAACAACGTTCCATCCATGCGGTATTTGATCTCCATACTCTACCACTGAAATGATCAAGTGCTGAAGAAGTGCGAATAGCATTTTCTGCTCCTTGTGCCTTGCTGTCATACTCTTCGGTGCATTGAGCACCTTCTGATATTTTGTAGCCACAAATAGAACTTGATCCCTAAAGGACAGACTTCTATCAAAAGTGATTCCAATGTACTTCAGTCAGCTTTCTCTATTAACGTTTCCGTCATTTATTGTGAGGCTTGGGAGGTCAGCTTTGACAATCCTATTGCCCAGAGAGCACCACACGACAGGTGCCTTTTCTGGGATAATGGCAGCATTCATTTGAGGAGAAATGTCGTTATGAATTCATCAAATAAAAGAGAATATTCTGCCCTGAGGCGTAAACAATCATAAATATACTATTTTACAAAAATATACTAGTTAAACACTACATATACCGTCTTATTCAGTTGTTATTATTAACACATGATGTGCGTTCAATCAACTACAGATACTGTAAGTAAAAACATGTGTGTGTGTGTGTGTGTGTGCGTGTATGTATGTGTGTGTGGGTGGGTTCGTGTGTATATACACACATACATATTTATAATCTAGTCGCTGCTCATGTGGAGTATTTGTTTGCCAAGACACGTCTTTCTATCCTCAACCAGATGTCTTGCATCTGTTCCCAGCATGTGTAAACTGTCTATCACGATGACTCAGATTGTGTAGGCAGTTGTTCGTGTAAATGTGTGAAATCTAGTTGTAGTTATGTATCACAAATCTTTGTGTGGGGGTTGAACTATTTAGTGTGCTTCGCTTGCTCTGAACTCCACTGTAGTCCACACATGTGCTACGACTACTAGAAGTAGTTGCTATTACTGGTCAGTCACTGGACTGATTTTGCGAGAGTATTAACTTTTCCTATTACCATGTTCCTCGTCATCAGGCGAACCCACTCCGACTTCTGAGGTACTTGTAATTTACAAGGGGAGGAATTAAGTAACATGACTTTTACGAATAACATTTTTACAATATTTCGAACCCGAAATTGTGTGTGTTATTTATCAACATAGACCCCATGCCTGGCAACACATGTGGTCCACCTGTTCACGATTTTGTTGATGCTTTCTAGGAAAAAGTGTTTGACGGTGGCTTGGAATTAATATTTAACCGTTTGTATTACCTCGTTGTGATCTACAAACCCCTGACCCCGCAAATGTTCTATCAAATGTCCAAACAAGTAGGAGTCCGATTGCGCTAAGTCTGCACTGGGTGCTGGATGCTCCAAGACCTCAAATTTCAGAACTCATAGTATATCCACTATATGAGCAGTCGTATGAAGGCGGGCGCTGTCGTGCAGTAACAATTCCCATTTTGAGAAAAGTCCCTGGCGTTTAGATCCTATCGCGGGCAAACCTTCATCAGCAAACATACACATTCACAAACACAACATATAGTCAAGAATTGATGTAGTCACAGGAGATCTCCTTGACTATATGTTGTGTTTGTGAATGTGTTTGTTTGCTGATGAAGGCTAATCGCCTCAACGTCCTGTATGTGTCGTAAATCTGTTTTATAAAGCTGCACTACTTTGTGTCATTTTATATTGTTTACGTTTTCACAGCTTTACGGCAGTTCCACCCAATTTTATTTATATTTTTGCTGTGATTGACAGGTACAGCAACATGGACAAAGGTCAGGGAAGGGTCAACATGGCCAAGATAGCAACGACACCTGAGTTGGCGTGTAGCGGTATCATGGACAATGACAAGATCAGTAAGTGGGTAACTCTGTTATCGACAAGACCAGTGATTCTAGCAGAGTGTTCTATATTCAATTATGGTGTTTATAGACGTGACACACCCCACATAAAAAAAAAAAAAAAACACTCTTTTTAGGTGTAGACATGAATACTTGTATCTGGACGTTTTGGAAGAGAACTATTCGCAAGATAAGCGACAAAATGATAACCAGCTGTACTAAACTTAAGACGTTTTGGAAGAGAACTATAAGCAAATTAACAAGATAAACTACTATATAATAGACTGCTGTACTAAACTATATGAATTGGAAACAAATAGGTATATTTAGCTCCTGTGAGAAGAAACGTACTATATTGTTATATTGACTGATATTGACTGATATGATATTGATTGCAGACTGATATTGTTATATCCAGCTGCTGTTGATGTACTAGGCAAGTGTTACGTTCAGTAGTTTGCCATTGCTTTCTGAACGACCGGGTCCCATACCAGCACGTTATAACACAACGCGACACGGTCTGCTGCACAAATCGGTCGCAGCTGAGCTTCGAAGGCCTGGTACCCGGCTCACGAACCGCGTTCGCAAGCCTTTAGCCACGGAGCGGGCTAAGATAATTATAGGCAAGATTAAAAAAATAAATTCCTGTACGATATCCAGCCGTACTAAACAAATGACATTTTGGAAAATAACTATTGGCAAGATAAGAAGAAATATTACTATTAGATAACGAGCTGTACTAAACTAAACACGTTTTGGAAGAGAACTATAAGCAAGATAAAAAGATGAAATACTTTATTATAACCAGCTGTCATACATTACAGACGAAAGGGGCTAATTCCTTGCACCGGTTGTTACTCCATATGACTCAGTCGCTCTCTGCAGAACGGTAAGCCGCTTGCCGAGAGCATTGCACAGAGCACCAACTCCATAACTCCAGCGCTGACCCCGAGGAGTCTCCGGAAATATACCACTCGTACTCTGAACGACACTGTCAAGTCAAACAACCCACGACCCTGAGAACGCGAGGCTGTAATCTTGATCGCTTCGGCACGGAGATTGTACTTGACAAGTAGAAGTGATTGATACCTTACTCAATTTTATTTAAAATATCGTCATCTAGAGCCTTGCTGACATCACCCTATTGTCATCATCATTAAGTGCCGTGCCGACTGGCGAAGGCTATCATGCTATCAACATCATGGGATCTCCAACAGCATGTATTATTTCTTGTGCTGACTTCCTTCAGTGCCATGCCACAATTATGTCAAGAATTCTATCTCGCTGTCATTCTCTATCTCTTTTTCCACAAATCTTTCCGGTTGTCACAACATGTTCCAGTTTTTGTTTTCTCATAATGTGGCCACAAAATGAAGACTGCCTCTTTCTTAAGTTTGTGAAAAGTTGTCTTTGTGACATAGCCTATGCAAAATGTCCTGGTTACTAATTTTCACTGTCAACGGAATTTTACGTCCTGTTCTCTAAAAGTATATTTCCAAAGTCTCTATGAATTATTTCGCTAACTGTCCCGGATTCGTAGCGTGTGTTAAAGCTTTTTAAAATATAAATAAATAAATGTTTGCATATCCTTTACAGGACATTGCTGTCAACATCAGCATCTTTCAGCTGATTGTTGATTTCTTGGCAAGGTTACGCTCAGTAGTTTGCCATTGCTTTCTAAGCGGCCGGCTCACATACCCCGTAAGTTACCGACGCGATTCGAACCACTGCTGATTCTCACCGTCGTCACGTTACTTACGAGAGTATATGAGATTACGGAGAAAAATCGCTAACCTCTAGGCCAGGAAGCCGGCTTTTTAAATATAATATGCAAAAATTCTATACATGTAGGAAATCATTACATACATTGATACTTGTGGGAAATCATTACACTCATATATGCATGTGGGAAGGGATTACGCACACCGATATTTGTGTAAAATCATTACACACAACGATGCATGCAGGAAACCATTACACACAACGATACTTGTAGGAAGACATAATACACATTGATACATGTGGGAAGACATTACACACACCGATGCATGTGGGAAGACATTATACCACAACGATACATGTGGGAAGACATTATACCACAACGATATATGTGGGAAGACATTATACCACAACGATACATGTGGGAAGACATTATACCACAACGATATATGTGGGAAGACATTATACCACAACGATACATGTGGGAAGACATTATACCACAACGATATATGTGGGAAGACATTATACCACAACGATATATGTGGGAAGACATTATACCACAACGATACATGTGGGAAGACATTATACCACAACGATACATGTGGGAAGACATTATACCACAACGATATATGTGGGAAGACATTATACCACAACGATATATGTGGGAAGACATTACACACAACGATACATGTGGGAAGACATTATACCACAACGATACATGTGGGAAAACATTATACCACAACGTTACATGTGGGAAGACATTATACCACAACGATACATGTGGGAAGACATTATACCACAACGATACATGTGGGAAGACATTACACACAACGATATATGTGGGAAGACATTACACACAACGATACATGTGGGAAGACATTACACACAACGACACATGTGGGAAGACATTACACACAACGACACATGTGGGAAGACATTACACACAACGATACATGTGGGAAGACATTACACACAACGATACATGTGGGAAGTCATTACACACAACGATACATATGGGAAGTCATTACACACAACGATACATGTGGGAAGACATTACACACAACGATACATGTGGGAAGTCATTACACATAACGACACATGTGGGAAGACGTTACACACAACGACACATGTGGGAAGACATTACACACAACGACACATGTGGGAAGACATTACACACAACGATACATGTGGGAAGACGTTACACACAACGATACATGTGGGAAGACGTTACACACAACGATACTTGTGGGAAGACATTACACACAACGATACTTGTGGGAAGACATTACACACAACGATACATGTGGGAAGACATTACACACAACGATACATGTGGGAAGACATTACACACAACGATACATGTGGGAAGACATTAGACACAACGATACATGTGGGAAGACATTACACACAACGATACATGTGGGAAGACATTACACACAACGATACATGTGGGAAGACATTACACACAACGATACATGTGGGAAGACATTACACACAACGATACATGTGGGAAGACATTACACACAACGATACATGCGGGAAGACATTACACACAACGATACATGTGGGAAGACATTACACACAACGATACATGTGGGAAGACATTACACACAACGATACATGTGGGAAGACACTACACATAACGATACATGTGGGAAGACATTACACACAACTATACATGTGGGAAGACATAACACACAACGATACATGTGGGAAGACATTACACACAACGATACATGTGGGAAGACACTACATACAACGATACATGTGGGAAGATACTACACACAACGATACATATGGGAAGACACGGTAAACAAATAGGGGGACAGCACACAACCCTGACGGACTCGTTGCTTCATATCAAACCAATCTGATGTCTCACCATCTATTCTAACCGTTGCTTGTTGGTCTAGATACAGCATTTATATGAGTTCTATTGCATGTGATGGAAAACCCGTATTCCTCATGATTTACCAAAGTTTCTGATGTTTTACACAGTCGAATGCCTTTGAAAAATCCACAAAACGTGAGAATAGGTGAATGCATTTTTCTATTAAACGCATGTTAAGTATGTGATCTCTTGTTCCTTTTCCTTGTCTAAATCCAGCGTGAAAAACATTAATCTCTTCATACATTTTCTTATGAAGTCTTCCCATTATGATTTTTAGTAGAATTTTACTTGCATGACTGATCAAGGCACTAATTCTATGGTTGGTGCATAATTTCAGGTTGCCCTTTTTTGGTAATAAAATAAAGATAGCTATCTTCCAATCTTTTGGCTATATACCATATATCCATATCGTTTTACATAATACATAATAGATGTGTATGTCCTCTTCTCCTCCCGCTTTAATTAATAAATCAGCTGGTATCTCATCACTCCCAGGCGATTTACCATTTTTCAGGTTCTTTATTGGCCATGCAATTTCATGTACGAAACTTAAAATCTTCAACTCTTGTGTGATTCCAGTGCCAACGTATGGATGTGAGAGTTGGAGATCAACTGTAGCTTTAGATAAAAAATTAGACAATTTTGAGAACAAATGTCTTAGAAGAATTCTAAACCTCCACTGGACAGATTTCAGAACCAATACGCAAATAAGACGAGAGACTAAGCAAGATATTGTATCCAATTTTATAAGAAAACGCCGTTGGAACTACATCGTCCATGTACTCAGAATGGACAAGACAAGACTCCCCTACCAAGCCCTCGTATGGTCACCGGTAGGGAAAAGAAAACGGGGAAGACCAAGAGAGACCCTGCGTAAAATAATCATCAGAGAAGGCTCATTCAATGGCCAAGTGAACATCCAGGATCTATAACAGGTAGCAGAGAACCGCCGGACATGGAGAGCCATGACTTCTGCCCTATGCGCCGCTTTAGGCTCAAGAAGAGAGACTAATAATTTCACCAAATGAGAGTTCAGGTTCTCTCTCTGCTATCATTGGTTTATGTATCTCATTCATTCCTCACTGTCATTCGTATCACACATTCCACTGCAATTTTTGATTCTGTTAAGGTATTTCCCAACTGTTCACAGATAACATTTAACTGAGGTTGAACATTTCTTGTCAATAAGAACATTAACTGGACAGTCAAAATGAGCAAGTTGGACATTTAGAGAGAAACTAAGTCGCAAAGACAACTTATCACAAACATCAGAAAGAGGCAGTCATCGTATTTTGGCCACGTTATGAGAAGACAAACATTGGAGCATGTGACGACCGGACAGATTTGCGGGAAGAGAGATAGAGGAAGACAATGTGAGAAGATGCTTGACAGTCTTGTGTCATGCACGGAATGGAGTCATTACACGAATTGCTCCATGACGTCCGAGATAGCAATTTGTGGAGAGGCATGATCGCGTACGCCAGCCAGCAAGGCAGTGGTTGATGATGATGATATTCCCACATACGGCTCCGCTTTAAAGCTAAAAATCATGATAATATATTCCCACATTTCACTCATATGTAAAGCTAAATATAATGATGATATCACACAGCTCCGCTTTAAAGCTAAAGATCATGATATTTCCACATAGGTTCCAATTTAAAGCTGAAAAGAACGATGATATATTCTCTCAATGTTTACCACTTAAAACTAAAAGAAATAACGCATTTCATCTCACATGATGTGATTCTAAGCACGTGTTTCTAGGAATGTCCATGTTTGCCATTGATAACACAGCGTTGAGACAAATAAAGCAACTCTCTCACACAGCTTCTTAGTTTAAATATATTTTGATATTTGAATGTTTAAATGTCATTTGATAGCTGCTGTTGTTTGCTTCCTCTATTTTTGTTTCTATTTCTACGTAAGAAACCCACAGCAACCTATTCGCATCTCTGTAAGTAACACATGGCAACCCAATAAGCATCTCTGTAAGCAACCCACAGCAACCTATAAGCGTCTCTGTAAGCAACCCACAACTACCTATAAGCATTTCTGTAAGCAACCATAAGCTATTCCCGTAACTGTCAGAATTTCTTGTATCTGCTTCGCTTATCCCGTGAAGTAATAAATGTACGCTTTTTGCATGCAGCTAGTAATAATGTAACGTAGAGCCGAGAGCAACATCTGCGAACCATGGTTTGAAAACGTGGCTCTTGCATGGTTTAGAGTTTTCGCGGAGTCTTTGAGCCAGCCGTTTCTGATTTATGTTAAAATTTCTTTGAGCCAGCCGTTTCTGATTTATGTTAAAATTAAGTGTTCATGTTAATCTTGCGTGTAAGTGCATCGTGCACAGCAGGAATTCGCATCACGTGATCTGGCTGAATGACGTCACGTGGAGCTAGATAATCAGATTATGTTGGATGTCAGGAGCTAAGGTTTCTTGAAACGTTGAATGTCTATCTATACGTGCGCGCGCGAGCACAAACATACACACACACTCTCTCACACACACACGCACATATACGTGTTTGAGTTATGAGTTACATAGTGAGAAGTGTGTGTTTGTGTGTGTGTGTGTGAGACAGACAGACAGAGAGAGAGAGAGAGAGAGAGAGAGAGAGAGAGAGAGAGAGAGAGAGAGAGAGAGAGAGAGAGAGAGAGAGAGATTGTTTCTTTTTTTTCGTTTGCTCATTCTGAACTTCAGCGTAGTTTACGCTTGCTACTAGTAGTGAGGACACAATGCTGATTGTTTGCTTGAGGGCTAGCTTTCCCTATTACCAGTGTGCCTCGCCACCAGTCGAACCCTCTCCGACTTCTGAGGTAATGTAATTTACAATGACATGTGAAATGTCCGGGTGGGACGAAATGTATAAGGTATAATTCTTCCCCTAACAACCTACCTTATTTAAGCAACAACCTATATCTCCCTCTCGGTGGTTTCTTGATTGCTAATTATATTGATTTGTGTCTACCTCCATACGAAAGTTATATAGCGGACAGACGGGGATTCGACCCGTGACCCCATCAATTCAGTGCGTGATCACATACTATCTTTCAACTGTTATATCGTATATTGTATCTTCTTTACCGTCTCCGTGGCCAAAGGCTTGCGAACGCGGTTGATGAGCTGCTTGCCAGGCGTTCGAAAGGCAGCCGCGACCGATTTGTGCAGCAGACCGTGTCGCGTTGTCTTATAAAATATTGGTATAGGAGTCGGTCGTTCAGAAAGCAATGGCAAACTACTGAACGTAAAAACTTTCCTAGTACATCAACAGGAGCTGAAAATTGCTGGTGTTGACTGCAACGTCCTGTAAGGGATACGCAATATTTAAAAAAAAATTCTTCTGATCTATACTTATTTCCATTTTACTTCTATGAAAGCCCATCAATACCTGTGCACGTGTATCTCGTGCTAGTCCAATGGCTCCCGTGCTCCGTCAGTAATTGACTGTTTCCGTGTGTCACAGAAGACAAACAACATTTGTGTCTACAAACTGTTATGTAATAGCAAGTTATTCAATCCGAAGACCATTGCCCTTTCTTGTCTTAACAAGTCACATGTATCGTTGTGTATAATGTTTGTGATTGTCAATTAAATGTTCTTAGGAAATACATATCCTAGTCGCCCTTTCATTTCCTTGTCGAGGAAAAAGGCTGAGGCTACAAATATTCCATTGCAGATAACTTTTCTAGTTACAAGTTCTGTATTTTTATTACGTCAACAGTCAATTAGTACTTGCACATAAAAAAAAATAAAAAAAATATCCCAGTCATGAAGCATAAACGTACTATGGGTCTGTTATATGATAGTGCCATCGAACTACTTACTGTTGGGGTAACATCCTTGCACTCCGGACATGTCCGTAGGTGCTCGGATTCTCCCCTCCCTTCCCCACCCCAACCCAATGTATGCATCAGCACCCGCCGGCAAATAGTGCATGTTCTGTGTTGGTTGACAAGGTCCCTCATTCTCATGATGTTCCTCTCGTGTCGGATATGCCAATTCTTACTGCCTCGTCCCCCATTCAAGACAATGATGTGGACTGACTGGCATCAAAGTCCTCCGCTCTCGACATCTCTATCTGACCATTAATATAGGTGTTTCCGGTTTCCGGCTTCGAGAGGACGTGTTTTAACATATTCTCCCGAATTTTGATTATTTTAATAAGTTTACTCAATTCAATCACGATGCTGTGTATATCATTGTGTTTGTTCTAAACTGGATTTACATACTACTCAACAGTTCAAGTCTATGTGACTGTTTATTTAATGAAATGAGAGTTTCTTTATTTTATGTGGCCGTAAGAGCACCAATCTATGAATGTTACCAATTATCGATTCACGACAACGTGAGAATTTGCCATGCGTGACTAACAAGTGATAAACACCACGCACCTTCTACAGAAAGGCCTGCGCGTATATTTACTCCATCATTTTGTTCGTTTAAAGCTGGATTTACATACAACACAAAATGTCAAGTTTATGTGAATGTGTATTTAGTTAAATGAGGATTTCTTTGTGAATCGTGACGGTAAGATCACCCATTTTTCAATTTTACCAATTATCGATCTACGACAACGTGAGAATTAACCATGCATGGCTAGTAAGTAAACGTCACGAACGACCTACAGAAAAGCCTGCAATATTATTTTATTCCTTGCCTTATCGAGCTGCCTATGTTGCTCCAACTTGCGATCATCAACTGTGTCCAAGCGGCACAATGTAAACAAGAACAAGACGGGACAAATTTTGACGAGCACGCCAGCTCAGCGAATGAGTCTATCATCTACATCGCCAACCTCAATCGTGTTGTCTAGTGAACAATCAAACACTGAATTCCAGCTGGACATACAACAGAATTCACCAGCTCAATCTAATCAAACCAGCACATCACATTCAAGCACTCTTTCTTCGGCCGAACCACAGAGCCACAATGATATTGATTGTCGTGAACTTATTCAGGCTTTGGAGATGAGGTTAACAGATTTTATTACCAGCAACACCACTAATATTATTGCTGTGCTTAAAAACGAAAACCTTCTTCTTCGAGAAGAAATCCGCCTCCTTAGACAAGAGAAGGAAACTTTCAAAGCATCCATACATGCTTTAGAACTAAGAAGTGCACAGTCATCTAATAAAAGTGCACAGACAGAAACTACCCTTGGTGTTATAGATGCGTGTGCTACCAGTGAATGTTCGTCGCATAATGACATACAGACAGTTTCTACAATCAACAAAACTACTTCTAAACCTGTAGAACGCACACCATCCATCTACCCCATTGATGTGCATATCAGCAACAGGTTCCAGGCCTTAAGTGTAGACTCTCCAGCAGCAGACCAGGAATCACAAAGTTCAATTGTTACCACTACTGGGCATCAACAACCAACGCAAGCAAGCTATAATAATCAAGAACACAAGAAAGACCGCAGTGGTCAGTGGCAACAACAGCCCAAGCGGACACGCCGGCAGCGTGACCTTACAATTGATGACAGTGCAACTCATGTTATCATTGGAGACTCCCTGCTGAAGGGAATCTATAGTGATCGCATGTCATCTTCTGACAGCGAGTCAACTTCAATCTTTCCTCTACCAGGCGCTGACATTGATAGGCTTACCGGTACACTGCGAAAATTCCAAGTGAATGAGAGAATTAAAAAAGCGACAGTCCATATTGGTGTCAATGACATAATGGATAATAACATCATAAGCACCTCACAACTATCTACGCTGGAGGTACTGTTACGATATAAATTTCCTAACTCATCTATGTTCATTTCATCCATCATTCCACCATGTTATGGATTCCAGCGTCGGACTGCCGATGCTGCCAATCTAACTTTGTTTAAATTTTGTAAAGACAATGCCATTAGTTTCATTAATAACACCCCGTACTTTACTTCGTCGTCCGGGGCTCCTAAGAAAAAAAAACTATACAGGGATCAAATACATTGTTCCAAGCTAGGAAGTAGTATACTAGCGAAGAACATAAAATATCCCGAACGTGCACAACAACCAGCACCAGTTACAGGAGTAACCCGAACTTCACCCCCGGCGACAGCGACATCTAAGTGTTCAGAAAATGCTCCTTCTCTTCCTGCACCACCATTGCCTATACCCCAGGAATACAATGCCGTGGATAGCAACCCATACTCCAATCCTAATGTTGCTAACTATGATGGTTTGTTTCCTCCCTTGCCCATAAAGCATCCTCCCCCTATTGTGTCAAAGGGTACACCGTTAAACAATGTTGCTGTGCCCTCGATGTATGCTTCTAATGTAGGCACTTCCAGTAACTCTCACAGCAGTGGTCCCTCGTTGGATGGTAATCTACACTCCTATCAGTGGAACCGCCAACTTCAACAGCTAATGCAATACAATCCTGCAGCCCTGCATCAAGCTTTCATGATGTCACTCCGGCACAGACATTTTCCTACCCCATCTAATAGTCTTAACTACTACTAAATAAAGTTTCAAAAACTCTGAAAATTTCTACCGCAAGCGACATCATCCTTTCATCGTGCAATGTTCGCAAATCACGATCAGTGGCTTCACAAAGATGGCCTAAGTATAGGCCATCTCAACATCTATCATTTGCTCAATAAATTACCTGAGCTTTCGGTAATACTGTGCAAACAATTCCATGTGTTTGGAATCACAGAAAGTCGTCTCAACGACAAAATATCCGACTCTGAAATCACTCTTAAGGAGTTTAAAGTAATTCGAAGAGACGCAAATCAAAAATTAGAGACAGGTATTGCTGTATACATTTCCAATTCTCTCAACTGTTCCCGTAGAAGTGATCTCGAGTCAGTAGAGATAGAATGTGTTTGGTTAGAGGTGAAGCCAGCCAGCCAACAGCCTTTTCTCATTGGATACCTATATAGGAATCCGTGTGCTGGGTACAATTGGTATGACTGTTTCACTACAATGATGGATATAGTGTTTACAGAAGGTAGAGAAGTCATGATATTAGGTGACTTTAACATAGATATTCCTAAATCCAACCAGACATGGGACGATATCATTCTTTTTTACAATTTCAAACAACTAATAAACCGTCCCACAAGGGTTACTGACACATCCTCAACTATAATTGATCATATATATGTTACTTGTCCAGATAATATTATTGAATGTTCTGTTCCTGTTTGTACAGTTAGTGACCACTACCCGGTATGTTGTACATGGTCAATAATTGGGTTCAAACCTCTTAAACATAAACATGTAAGTATCAAATTTAGGAATTTTAAAGCATTCAACCAAGATTTATTTTTGCAAGACTTAAGAAAAGCAGCCCTTGATCACGTTTACCAACTTCCTGACCCGGACGATGCATTAGCTTTCTGGACGAAGACAGTCTACAATGTGTTCGATAAACACGCGCCAATCAAAGAAGTTCGAGTCAAAAATCAACATAAATCCCCATCGGTCACTAGAGAAGTGCTGGAAATCATGAGAGAGCGAGATACAGCACACAAAAATAAAGACTTCATCAATTACCGCAGACTAAGGAATAAAGTTAAATATGACATTCGTAGGATAAAAAAAGATCATTTTAAAAATTTGATTGTAGATAATTCAAACGTACAAATATATGGAAGGCTATTAACTTGCTAACCAATAAGAAACGCCCTACAGAATCAGCAATACCAAATTCTATAACATGCGATGAATTCAGTTGGTTCTTTCAATCAGAAATAGAGAATCTAAAGTCTTCAATACCAGACTCATCGTGTAATTTAAGTTCACTGGCATCATTCTGTGAGGAGAAGTGCACCAGAAATATTCCCGATGAGATTCCTTTAATGTCTGTTGCAGACGTTTATAAATATCTCTTGAACCTCAAATCAACAAACTCACACGGCCTAGATGGTATCAGTAATAGAATTCTTCGTTGTGCTGCACCAGTCATTAGTGAGTCCTTAACGTTCATATATAACCAGTGCCTGGCCAAAAACTACTTTCCATCTGCTTTTAAAATTGCTAAAGTGTTTCCGCTAATTAAAAATGGCTCAATCGATAATAGCGTTTTGGGTAATTATAGACCTATTTCCTTATTATCGTCGCTATCAAAACCACTAGAAAAACACATTCATAAAATAACGTTACACCATTTAATTAACAACGATCTAATAATTAACAGTCAATCTGGGTTTCGACCTAAATATTCTTGCCATAGTGCTCTAACAAAAATGACCGATAACTGGCACTTAAACATCAACAACGGTAGAATTTGTGGAGCGGTGTTTGTAGACTTTAAAAAAGCTTTTGATATGGTAGATCACGATATTTTAATTAGAAAACTAAAGCAAATGAAGACAAGCACCAACATGGTGAACATAATTACGTCATTTCTATCCGACAGGCAACAAGTGGTGTCCTTCAACAACTGTCTATCAAGACCCACACAGCTTAATATTGGTGTGCCTCAGGGCTCAATACTAGGTCCGCTGCTTTTTGCAGTTTATATTAATGATCTTCCTTTATATATCAATACAACTTGTGATCTATTTGCTGACGACTGTACTATATATACTAGTCAAGAAAACCGTAGTGAATTAGGGAATTCTTTACAAAAGGAACTTGATAATCTTACTAGATGGAGCAATGAAAACCGCATGCAAATTAACATCGGCAAAACCAAATCCATGCTAATAACGACCAGACAAAAACTACAGACACTAGCCATAACTGGATCACCGCTCGAACTCCGCATGGGCACGTTACCTATAGTTAATGTGACTGAACATAAAACACTAGGGCTTTTAATAGACAGCCATTTGAACTGGAGCTCTCATGTTCACGCTCTTACCAAGAAAATAGCACAAAAAGTTTACCAACTTGCTAAAATTCAGCACTTCCTGGACGAAAGCACACGAAAAATATTATATGCATGCTATATCCAATCACATCTCGATTACTGTTCCACAGTTTGGGATGGTTGCCCTAAATCTAACTTAAAACGACTATGTTCTCTACAAAACCGCGCTATTCGTCTGGTTTCTGGCATAAAGCACGGTGAAAGTAATAATTTGTACAGTCATCTAAGACTTCTACCACTACAAAAGCGCTTCCTTTTCAACAAAGCCAAATTAGTGAATAAAATTATATCTCAAAATACCCCAGAGTATCTTCTGCCGCTGATTCAATCTAATGCAATGAACAGCAAGCGCCTAAATTTGTTACATGTCTCAAAGCCTAGATTGGACCTATACAAAACATGTTTTGCCTATTCTGGTGCTCACTTATGGAATCATCTGCCTCCAGATCTGAAAACTCCAATGAGTCCCTACACATTTAACCGAAAACTCTTTCAATACTTAATCCATACCGACTATATGCCACCATAATTCATTTACTGGTATAATTGTTCAGTATAATTGTTCATTATAATTGTTCACTTTATATGTGTGTGCGTGTGGGAGCGAGAGAGAGAGAGAGAGAGAGAGAGAGAGAGAGAGTGGGTGTCAGAGAGAGGGAGAGAGTGAATGCGTGTGTGCATGCGTGTGTGTGGAGAGAGTGATTGAGCGAGAAATGGTGGGGGAATGTGTCAGTGCATGCATTCGTACGTGTATGTGTGAGAGTGAGTGAGGGAGTGTGTGCGTGCGTGCATGCGTTCATGTGTACGTGTATGTGTGAGAGAGTGTGATTGAGAGAGTGAGTGTGTGTGTGTGTGTTTGTGTAGGATTGTGTGTTAGAGAGTGAGACAGTGGGAGAGTTGATTTGTTAGTGTGTGTGTGTGTGTGAGCGCGCGCATGCGTGTGAGTGTGTGTATATGAAAGAATACAGAGAGAGAGAGAGAGAGAGAGAGAGCTGAGCAGATGCATGTCATTTAACACGCATGTTATGTAACACGCGAATCCATATGTTTGTGTATTCTCATCTGTCATATTACAAGTTAAATACCATTTGATTTTATCATGTATAATCTAAACTTATGTTCATTACTGTAGTTTGAGTGAGAGAGTGAGTGAGTGTGAATGAGAGACAGAATGAGTGAGCGTGAGAGTGAATGAGTGAGAGTGAATGAGTGAGAGTGAATGAGTGAGCGTGAGGGCGAATGAGTTAGCGGGAGAGTGAATGAGTGAGCGTGAGAGCGAATGAGTGAGCGGGAGAGTGAATGAGTGAGAGTGTCTGTGTGTGTGAGTGAATGAGTGAGAGTGAATGAGTGAGCGTGAGAGTGAATGAGTGAGCGGGAGAGTGAATGAGTGAGCGGGAGAGTGAATGAGTGAGCGGGATAGTGAATGAGTGAGCGGGAGAGTGAATGAGTGAGCGGGAGAGTGAATGAGTGAGCGTGAGAGTGAGCGGGAGAGTAAATGATTGAGCGGGAGAGTGAATGAGTGAGCGTGAGAGTGAATGAGTGAGCGTGAGAGTGAATGAGTGAGCGTGAGAGTGAATGAGTGAGCGTGAGAGTGAATGAGTGAGCGTGAGAGTGAATGAGTGAGCGTGAAAAGGAATGAGTGAGCGTGAGAGTGAATGAGTGAGCGTGAGAGTGAATCAGTGAGTGTGAGAGTGAATGAGTGAGCGGCAGAGTGAATGATTGAGCGGGACAGTGAATGAGTGAGCGTGAGAGTGAATGAGTGAGAGTGAATGAGTGAGAGTGAATGATTGAACGGGAGAGTGAATGAGTGAGCGGGAGAGTGAATGAGTGAGCGGGAGAGTGAATGAGTGAGCGGGAGAGTGAATGAGTGAGCGGGAGAGACAGAATGAGTGAGCGTGAGAGTGAATGAGTGAGCGGGAGAGTGAATGAGTGAGCGGGAGAGTGAATGAGTGAGCGTGAGAGTAAATGAGTGAGTGTGAGAGTGAATGAGTGAGCGGCAGAGTGAATGATTGAGCGGGACAGTGAATGAGTGAGCGTGATAGTGAATGAGTGAGAGTGAATGAGTGAGAGTGAATGATTGAACGGGAGAGTGAATGAGTGAGCGGGAGAGTGAATGAGTGAGCGGGAGAGTGAATGAGTGAGCGGGAGAGACAGAATGAGTGAGCGTGAGAGTGAATGAGTGAGCGGGAGAGTGAATGAGTGAGCGGGAGAGTAAATGAGTGAGCTGGAGAATGAATGAGTGAGCGGGAGAGTGAATAAGTGAGCGTGAGAGTGAATGAGTGAGAGTGAATGAGTGAGCGGGAGAGTGAATGAGTGAGCGGGAGAGTGAATGAGTGAGCGTGAGAGTGAATGAGTGAGCGTGAGAGCTAATGAGTGAGCGTGAGAGTGAATGAGTGAGCGTGAGAGTGAATGAGTGAGCGGGAGAGTGAGAGTGAATGAGAGAGAGTGTGTGTGTGTGTGTGAGCGTACGCATGCGTGTGAGTGTGTGTATATGAAAGAATACAGAGAGAGAGAGAGAGAGAGAGAGAGAGAGAGAGAGAGAGAGAGAGAGAGAGAGAGCTGAGCAGATGCATGTCATGTAACACGAATGTTATGTAACACGCGAATCCATATGTTTGTGTATTCTCATCTGTCATATTATAAGTTAAATACCATTTGATTTTATCATGTATAATCTAAACTTATGTTCATTACTGTAGTTTGAGTGAGAGAGTGAGTGAGTGTGAATGAGAGACAGAATGAGTGAGCGTGAGAGTGAATGAGTGAGCGTGAGAGTGAATGAGTGAGCGAGATAGTGAATGAGGGAGCGTGAGAGTGAATGAGTGAGCGTGAGAGTGAATGAGTGAGCGGGAGAGTGAATGATTGAGCGTGAGAGTGAATGAGTGAGCGGGAGAGTGAATGAGTGAGAGTAAATGAGTGAGCGGGAGAGTGGATGAGTGAGCGTGAGAGTGAATGAGTGAGCGTGAGGGTGAATGAGTGAGCTGGAGAGTGAATGAGTGAGCGTGAGAGCGAATGAGTGAGCTGGAGAGTGAATGAGTGAGAGTGTCTGTGTGTGGGAGTGAACGAGTGAGAGTGAATGAGTGAGCGGGAGAGTGAATGAGTGAGCGGGAGAGTGAATGAGTGAGCGGAAGAGTGAATGAGTGAGCGGGAGAGTGAATTAGTGAGAGTGAATGAGTGAGCGGGAGAGTGAATGATTGAGCGGGAGATTGAATGAGTGAGCATGAGAGTGAATGAGTGAGCGTGAGAGTGAATGAGTGAGCGTGAAAGTGATTGAGTGAGAGTGAATGAGTGAGAGTGAATGAGTGAGCGTGAGAGTGAATGAGTGAGCGTGAGAGTGAATGAGTGAGCGTGAGAGTGAATGAGTGAGCGTGAGAGTGAATCAGTGAGCGGGAGAGTGAATGAGTGAGCGGGACAGTGAATGAGTGAGTGTGAGAGTGAATGAGTGAGCGTGAGAGTTAATGATTGAACGGGAGAGTGAATGAGTGAGCGGGAGAGTGAATGAGTGAGCGGGAGAGTGAATGAGTGAGCGGGAGAGACAGAATGAGTGAGCGTGAGAGTGAATGAGTGAGCGGGAGAGTGAATGAGTGAGCGGGAGAGTGAATGAGTGAGCGGGAGAGTGAATGAGTGAGCGGGAGAGTGAATGAGTGAACGGGAGAGTGAATGAGTGAGCGGGAGAGTGAATGAGTGAGAGTGTGTGTGTGTGAGTGAATGAGTGAGAGTGAGAGTGAATGAGAGAGAGAGAGAGAGAGTGTGTGTGGTGTGGTGTGTGTGTGTGTGTGTGTGTGTGTGTGGGACGCGCTGTCATCACTACTTTTACGTCACATACTTTTTATGTACACATTTTTCTCCATGTTTAGCCTTGTTTATGTTTACAACATTCATTTCACAATGTTTATTTTTCTTCCTATGTAAATGTATAATGCTCTTGATGAACGAAAGACGAGTGATTGGAAGGGCCGAATGTAAGACGGGCCTGCGCGCCCAATTTGTGACCATAATAAAGTTGATTTGATTTGATTTGATTTAATAATACCAGCAAGATCATCACATCTTTAGGCCTGAATGCACTGATGGTTGGCTGGCAGGCTTTTACTAACCTTAGCAGGCGACGATCCCTGGTCAGACTACGCTCATAACATTACCACGAATGAATCACAAAAAACCGAGAATTAGAACTGGCAAAAGCTTCACTAGAACACCATCACAAGAAACATAATGGACAATTGCTTCCAAACCCTTCGTACTCTTGTTCCTGTAGCGAAGCGCTGTCGTCATTTGGAGGTGACAGGTTCCAATCCCGGTCGGTAACTTTAGTTTTCAATTTTTATGGTGTCTAGTGCGTCCTCTGCCGGTCTCCCTGGCCAGGAGTTAAACGACTTTCTCCGTAATCCCGTTTATCCACGTAGGGTCTCGCAGCGCGCGAGAATTGGTAGCAGTTTCCGCCGCGTTGGTGACTTACGGGCTAAGTAAGCCGGCTGCTCAGAAAGCAATGGCAAACTACAGAGTGTAATATTGGCAAGAAATCAACGACAGCGGTACAATGCTGGTGTTGACAGCGATGTCCTGTAAAGGATATGCGGAAAAAAAGTGCGTCCTCTGGTCTATACTTCTTTCCCATACTTCTATGAGCGCTAGACAGTACGCGTATGTTTATTTACAACATGATAATTCCTAGGTTGTCTTGAATGCCCCGTGTCCATCTTCGGGTTGGTCATCTCCTGGCCCTGTTTCCAGGTACTATGCCTTCCATCACTGTTTCTTTCCCGAGATTTTTTTTTCCACGTGACTTCTAGTAATAAAATTGCCCCTGGTCGCTGGATAGTGAAATCGGACGCCCATGTGTATTGTTGCGCACGTAAAAAATCCTTTGGCAGTTGAAATCGAAAGAGAGTAGCCTAACAGCGCTGCCCGGGCAAAATTTCGAGTTAAAAATCTACCTAAAGTATTTCAGGATCCTCTTCGGTGCTAAGGAGTTGGTGCACTGAGCTGATATCCACCAGATTGAGTTAGGAGTAGAACGGAGCAATTATGGGTTACACCCGTGTGCCGTGATGTTGATTCGTCAACTAAACTAAACTAAACTAAACTAAACTAAACTAAACTAAACTAAACTGTTCCTTTCCAATCACTAAGACATTAAAATGTCCAAAGTAAAGGCCGGTCTCCCTGGCCTAGGTGTTAACGTCTTTCCCCGTAATCCAGTATATTCTCGTGAGTAACGTAACCTGCACGAGAATCGGTAGCGGTTCTCGCCGGGTTGGTAACTTACGGGGTATGTGAGACAGTTGCTCAGAAAGCAATGGAAAACTACTGAGCGGTGTCTTGCCTAGTACATCAACAGCAGCTGAAAAATGCTAATGTTGACTGCAACGTCCTGTAAGGGATTCGCAAAAAAGGGCTCTCCGTGACGAAGTGGTTAAACTGCTTACCTTGCACTCCGAAGATTGTGAGTTCGATTCCGGACCCGGTCTTTCATTTTCTGAGGAAAGAGATCAAGACATAAAATCGGCCATCTATCTAGCTTTTTCTTAACGTAGCAAAAAACAAAGATAATGCGTACAGATAAAACTACTATGGAGAAAGAAATATGTGTTAATGAGGAAAGATTGGAGGTGGTGGAAAATTTCGAATATCTTGGATCATTGATTACCAACAATGGTGACACAATGAAAGAAATTAAACGACAAATATCAATTGCTCTTTAATGAATAAAACAAATGAATAAATTGTGGAGTAACAAAAAAATGTTTCCCATATCCTTTACAGGATATCGCTGTCAACATCAGCATCTTTCAGTTGATTGTTGATTTCTTGGCAAGATTACGCTCAGTAGTTTGCCATTGCTTTCTGAGCGACCGGCTCCATACTCTCATGTCACTGGCGAGACTCGAACCGCTTCCAATTCTCGTGCGCTCACGTCAACCACGAGAGTATTCGGGGTTACGGAGAAAGCTGCTAGCTCCTCGGCCAGGGAGACCGGCAAATTGTGGAGCAGACAGATAGAATTTTAAAAATAAATGATATTTTAAAGAGCATTTATCTTTCCTATTGCAACGTATGCCTGTGAGACCTGGACACATACTAAACAAGCTGAACAACGCATAAATGCCTTTGAATATAAATGTTATAGACGAATTCTAAGAATATCTTGGATAAAGAAAAGAACAAATTCATCCACACTTCAAGAGCTGAATATTGAAGAAGGTTGGCTATTAAAGACGATAAAACAAGAAAACCAGAAAATTGAAAAATGTTGGTCACTTGAAACGTCACGAAAGTTTGGAGAGAACAATAATGGAGGGGTTTATGCCTGAGAAGAGAGGAAGAGGATGGCCAAAGAGAAGATGGGTGCAGGATGAGGCGGATGACCTCCAGATGGGTGTGTCAGACGCAGGACATCTTCCTTGTGATCGAGCAGTTTTCCGGAAGATTGTTATTGGAGCGAGGTTCTACAAAGGACATGCTACTGAATGAATAAATGAATCTAGCCTTTAAACCTTTTTGGCCAAGTGAGTCCTTGAGACATGATGCCTCGAGACATTATACCTTGAGATACGAGTCTTGCAAAGGACGATCGCCTTTAGAGAGTTATCGAACAATGAGACAAAACAGCCGGATGTAAAACTAAAGTGTGTACTGGTTCTGAACTATATAACAGAACAATGAGTACTTATTAAAGTAATGAATAAAACGAAGACTACCATGATTGGGTTACGATTAAGATGCCAGTACACACCAAAGATGTACTAGATTGAACATACTGGGTCATGACCTAAGATGCCAGTATACACCAAAGATGTACTTGATTGAACACACTGGGTTATGACTGTCAAAGTCTCACATGGAGTCGGTACGGACTTAAAAGTTAGAAGGGATTTATAGAAGGGATATAACCTCGATAGAAGGGAAGTAAACACGAACCACTCGAATGCTCGAACAATCTAGAGCCTTCGAGAATGATGGGTCAGTTTGCCTACAGCTCTGTGGACACAGGTGGAACCCGCCTACAGCGTGCCAGGACCTGTTCCACGAGAAGCTCGAAGAGAGTTACACCCCGTGTCCGCCCGACACATGTCATTTGGCAAGCTCAAGACGATTAAATTCTATTCTTCACTTTCTCGATAGCTCTTGGTTTTGCCAAGTGAAATATATTAACATTCATACACGACAAAGTCTCAAGTTTACAGCGACTATCTTCTCATCTGTTCATAAACTATCGTAGTCCCTCTAGAAATTTACTTAAAAACCATGTGTATAAAATTTAACATTGACATGACTGGACAATAACTGTGACAAAATACTTATCTTTTTCATTCCAACGACAGATTGTTCCGCGAAAAGTTGTGTACATGTAAATTGTTCTCCAGCAGTAGAGGAAGAAACGGGGAACCAAACAACAACACTACAGCAAAGAAACCAGTAAATCAGATAAGTACCATAAATTTCATGCTTATTGTATCCCTAAACGATGCTCATATTTTTTCATTGATGTAACATTTTTCTATGTATTTCAATTTATGATATGTGCATGCAAATTTCATTTCCATTTGATTTTATTCTATAGAAGGTGTATATGTAAACATTAAGGGACATAACCAATTGTGGGACACCCAAACTTTTTCCAAAGGGATTTAATTTCTAAAAATTTAAATTTAGCTAAAGTTACAAATTGTCAACACTAGAACATTGTATCGAGTTAGGACTGAAACTAGGCTATACTGCGGATAACCTGGAAGAATGGGCGCAAAAAACGCATTCAGAAAACATAGCAAGAGAAGACAGGGCAGCTGAAAGAGAAGAGAAAAGGATGCAAAGGGAGGCTGAAGAGAAAAAGATGCAAAGGGAGGCTGAGGATAAAAAGGTGCAAATGCAAATAGAAGCTGCTTACAAACAAGCTCAATTAAACACAGAAACAAAGAAATTAGAGATAGAATCAGCTTTAAAACAAAAGGAAATAGAACGCAAACACAATTAAAAGTCAAACAAATGGAAATCGACTTCAACATGGAAATTTCGGTAAATAAATTAAGGAGTAAAGAAGAGGAGCAAATATACAACAAATACAAAGGCCTAGTCAAACCTTTCTGTTCCGGAGATTCTATAAGTGCATATTTAAAGAACTTCGAGTGTTTAATGTCATATCAAAGCATTTCAAAAGTCGATTGGGCATTTATCCTTATGAGAAACTTAGCATTAGAGCCCTTAAAAGTGATTGAAACAATTCCACAAGACATGAGGAAAGATTACGACTATCTAAAACAGAGAATATTACAACATTTTTCATTAGACACAGCAGGTTATCAATTGCAGTTTTGAAAATTATCACCATCACCCAACCAAACGTTCATCGACTACGTGTCTACAGTCCAAGATATTTGCACTAAATGGATTACCTCAGCGAAGACAAACAGCAGCTATGATAAACTAAAAGAGCTAATAATAATTGACAAGATTATGAACACAATACCCACTCCTTTCTCTAAATTTCTAAGACAAAGTGATTGTAAGACTTTCAAGAAGTAGAACAGAAAGGAAGTGCTTATTTCACAGCGAATCGTGACATTTTTCAATTAAACAACTAGTCAGAATGAAACAGCAGCTGTCACAGACACCAAATATTCTAAACCAAGTGATAATAAATTCAAACAACGCTCTAAATTCACCAAGCCAGTCCTGTGTCAATACTGTCATTTAACTCATGAACAGTACGCTATATGTGACAAAGCACCAACCTGCCCACACCACCTCCAAATGATGGTGGAAAAACAAAGAAACAAAAGAAACGCCTATAAAAGAGAGGTTAAATGCTTCTTTTGTTCTGCGTACGGCCACTATAGTGGACGTTGCGACGGCCGCAAGATGATGAAACAGGCCAATACAGCATTAGTAGATACATCTACGGATGAAGAAATCGAAGAGCTGAATCAGTGTGACATCAAGAATGAAAGTGAAGATGAATCGATGAATGCTTTACAAGTCATTAATACCATCAATAATAACACCTGTAACACATGTAAAAAGTTCCAGTTGGATACCACCCTTGAATGTGGCCATACAATTTGTATATCCAACGAAATGGCCAACGCAGCCTTAGCGTCAAAAGGCAAGTTAAAATTTGTAAAAGGTTTTGTAAATAACAAACTATGTACAATCATGCGGGATAGCGGAGCGACTCTGGTTGGCATTAAAAAGACTGTAATTAATGACATAGACTACACCCACGACTATGTGACATGTCGCACATTCGCAGGTACCATCGAAAGATACCCCTTGGCACTGGCCGAAATTCAAACACCTTTTGTGTCAGGACAAGTGGTGTGCGCGGTGTTAGAAAATCCGTGCGCAGACATTATTCACGGGATCTTCCCAACATAAAATCCTGTTTTAAGAAGATATCAAAGAATGGGAACGAAAAAACTGCATTCAAACATCAAGCAGTGATCCTAGAATAAAAGAACACAATTTTATGTCTCAAACTGCCAAAAGCATAAGGGAGACCACTAATGACGGAATTCCAAATGAATTCCCAGAGGTGCACAACACAGGGGCGATCAATTCTGTAAATGACATCATCAGCATAAAACCTCGAATTGAGGATGCCATCAAAGAGCGAAAGTATGAACCTGTAAATGTGCAACAACAGACAGAAGACGCCAACATAGTGACCAGACAAATGACTCACATAACCCACATGAACAACCAGACAGAGATAACAGGGGACACTAACCAGACTAACAGAAACGACACTGACAAGAACAACGATGACAATTCTACATTAGCGACAATTCTTCTTGACAACGAGAACGACGAAGTCAACGACACAATAACAACAACTCTTCTTAATCATGACAAACAGCTTGACGAGTCATTACAAACCGACTCGACTTCTTTAAATTACTCTCAACCGAAACCAGATTATGTCAGGAACAACAATGACAGAAGCACAGCAACGACAGTACTTCTTAACGACACTACTACACAAGACAATGAAGACAATTTCACATTACGGACAGTTTCTCGTGAAGATAAAAACGCAGTTATCAAACCAACAACTGAGAGAACTCATAATTTCCAACTGTATGAGTCGAAACAATTTGTTTCTCTGGAAACAAGAAACAATTACGTTGTCAATTTCAAGAAACATAACTAAGAAATACAAGGATATCCAAGGGACACTACTAGTGACAAAGAAGTATTAGTAACAAACAAGTGTCATAATATGTGTTCATTGCAAATTTATCATCGATCAACGACACATAAAAGAAAAACGGAAACAACACATAAACCTGCAGAAAGTGATGCAGATACAGAAATAACATCATCAAACAGCAATCATGCAAGCAAACAGTACACAAATAAACAAACACAAACAATTGACTTCACACAAAATCAAAGTCAGAAACGATTGCATACACACAAACTGCTTTATTGCATGAACAAAAACAGCAAACGATGCGGGTCGAAATCCATCAGCACAAAGACTACCAGTTTCAACTCACCATCTACCAGTTTAGCTGACAAATACAGCAATTTCTTTGAAACACACACCTCAACCAACAAGAGTAAACAATCATTTTCACCAAACATTAGAATAAACAAAGACAAACTACTGACACTCTTGCTACTTTTGCTGTTAACACAACTTACAACAACACGACCTATCTTTCAAAATATATCTTTCACCACTGTCTGGATAACAAACAAATTTTCCATCATAATTACCATCTCATTCATATATCAGTCAACATTGCGCCATATTGAAAAAGGGGAAAGCATGGTACAGTTCATTAACTTCTATTATTGCAAAATTTTCCATATAACCCTGATATATGCCTACTGTAAATTTATTTTCACTCTTACATTGTTTAGATTTATTTTTACATCAATACCCATACAATTATGGATTATTTGGAATTGTGAGAGTATCAGTATAGAGGATGCAATTTGCAAATTGAAATCTATTTTTTTTTCCAATCCACCCATACTCAGATTACCAAACATAGATTTACCATTTATATTAACCACATATTCAAGTGCTATCGCGATCGTAGGATGTCTGATGCAAGAATATGGAGGCGTGAAACATCCAATCCTGTATGTCAGCCGTAAATTGAAAGCGGCGGAAACCAGATATTCCACAGCTGAGTTGGAAGCCTTAAGTTTGGTTTTCTGTGTTCTCCGACTACGTAAGTTCCTTCTTGGCACCCACTTCGTTGTCCTCACCGATAATTCGCCACTGCTGGTCATTAGAGAAGGCAAGCCTAATAATCACCGATTGGCAAGATGGTGCCTTTTGTTACAGGATTTAGATTTTGAAATCCACCATATTAAAGGCACAGATAACTTAATTGCCGATATTCTATCAAGATTAAACAATGCATCAGTAGATTGACACTATTTACCTTGATTAGTTGCCATATGATAAGCTTTGATATTTTATTCTGTTGCATAAAATTCAGTGAACCTCTACACTTACTGTAGAACTTCAGAAATGTCGACAGCCTATTCAATACGCTACTTATAGCTATTACAAACATGAAACTTTAGATAACTCAAAATTGTAGAACCAATAAGTTTGTATTACGCCACATTGGCAATTAGCAGTGCAGCATAAACAATCCGAACTGTCCATATTAAGAATTGTGAAGTTATTTCATCAACCACAGAACATAAAGTTACCATGTGAATATTAAGAACTTTGCATACGAGTGAATTTAATGGACTTCGCTAACTAACGGAACAGAACATCGTACATAACCGCAACGATATATTATGACTATTACGACATATGAGAGACAACAACACGGAAATGTGACACCAATACGTTGCCTATGAACTGTAACATCATTTGAAAAACACACGGACAAAGAACGACAACACACGGATCGTCGATGGATTTAATTAGTTTAATTTTATTAGTTAAATATGTATTACATTGTTGCGTTACTATATATATAAAATATGTGAACATGTCAATTTTTCACTTTCTATCATAATATGTCATAAACATTTTCATTCATGTTTAAAATTTTCTTCCAAAAACTGTTTCAAGTTAACTTATAAACCATTTGTTATCACCAGTACAAATAGTACTTGGCGCTTTAAATATAAGATATCGCCTAAGTTTTTCTTGTTCTAAGGGCGACAACATCTACCTCAACTTAATGTGTATATTTTAACAAAATACTATGTGGAATGAAAGGTGTACGAATCAGTGAGTAAATGAATTAAATGAGAGAGCGATATACTGAGCGGACAAATTGTACGCAAACAGTATTCATTTTAATTTGTCTGCGTTTTGATGTAATTGTCTGAATTTTGTATACATGTTTAGTATTAGATAGAATAGGTTTATTCTAAGAATCACTGTTTGAATGCCCTGTTCATGCGTTACACAAATGGCGTAATTCACGATAAAGGATATTCCAACTCGTGACGCTTAGAAGGATACTACACACCACATACACACACGCAACACACACTTTACACATTAGGTAAAACATACACTCACAAAACTAAACACTAACAAGTAAATCACATACACTTTATTACAGCAAGTAAAGAGGGAATAAACACACTAACAGGCAAACAAGAACATAAGTAGTTACTTGGGAGAAAACAAAAGTAAATATATATATTGGGAACTATAAAACATACGGAAGTAAAAGTGTATCAAAATACACACTCAGGACAAGAATTGCATGCGTTCTTAAATAAGCCAAGACAATTCGTCTTGTTGAAACTCTCTAATACAGAGTTCAATATCCTGGTATCATATGGATACTTGAGAAGGGCGTGGTTGCAATACAACTGTAAGCGTCAGGGAACTTCGGTCGGATAAGCATGTTTAGGAATATGGAAGAGATAGGAGCTCTTCAGCAATCACCCTGAATTGTTGTACGGGGAAATAAATGAGTTAGTAGTGCAAGTATATAGATTGCTAGGTTCCCATCCACGAAACTACAACCACCGACTTCATGTGATCCTATGACAGAATTAGTACAGACTAATTAGCATATACTAACCCACAAGAATGGTGGGGGGGGGGACCTGTCAAAGTCTCACATGGAGTAGGTACGGACTTAAAAGTTTGAAGGAATTTATAGAAGGGATATAACCTCAATAGAAGGGAAGTAAACAAGAACCACTCGAACGCTCGAACAATCTAGAGCCTTCGAGAATGATGGGTCAGTTTGCCTACAGCTCCGTGGACACAGGTGGAACCCGCCTACAGCGTGCCAGGACCTGTTCCACGAGAAGCTCGAAGAGAGTTACACCCCGTGTCCGCCCGACACACGTCGAAGGGCAGACGGCGACTGGACTCCGACCACGAAGAAGGGTGTTAGCTTAAGGGGGACTTGATAGATAGAAACCAAGTGTATTTAAGGATTGTTGAGTATAAGATAGTTGATAGAGTTTTGCTGTGATGGTTATGTGTATGATTGCTTTGTTATGAACTCCTGTGATATCGTAAATATTGTAACTGGCTGCGAAATCAATTCTTCGCCAGATTACTGTGAATAAAATTATATTAGAAAGTATCAGAATAGAGTTTGTTGCCTGTCTGAACCCAAGTTTCATTTCCCTAGGTCTTTAGGACGTTGACAATGACCTAAGATGCCAGTACACATCAAAGATATACTAGATTGATCATACTGGGTCACGGCCTAAGATGTCAGTACACACTAAAGATGTACTAGATTAATCACACTGTGTCACGGCTTAAGATGCCAGTACACACCAAAGATGTACCAGATTGATCATACTGGGGAAGGGAAGCCAGACATAGAAAGACATTTTCCATGTTAACTGATTCACAGCTGAAGGATAACATATCGTGAAATTTAACAATGTTGTATAATCTTCGTGACGGAGAAGTCCCCCTCCCCCCCACACAGGTATATCAGCGAAGAAATTAATATTGTTCCACGTTCTTTGCAGGACTTTGCAATCAACCCCAGCCTCATGTTGATTTTCTGGACAAATTTACGTTCAATAGTTTGCCATTGCTATCTGAACAAGAAATCAACGTTGGAGTCCAACCGACGGCTGTAGGGAGTGAGGCCGAAAAAATCCCCATATCCCGCCGCACCGGATGTTTCAGCGCAAGCCCATTAGGCCATGTGGCCACGCTGACATATGAACAGAAGTACACGAGAGATGACTATTGTCTGGACTCACGGCCTATAATACTTGATGATGATAGTGAAGACGCGACTTAATACTTCTTTAACGGATTCAGGGTCGAAGGATAATATATCGCAAAATGTAACCCCCCTCCCCCCGCACAGACACACACACACATTTGGGCAGAAGGTGCGATATACCACCGTACTATATCCATCGTGGTTATTGTTTTGTTTCGTGGCATCTTCCGTAGTTTAAAAGCTTATTGAACGGAATGTACATGATAATACTTGCTCCTTTCATTGTGTACCGTGTTTGGAACAAACCTACTGTTTGTTTGGCTCTGAATCTGTTAACGCGTAGAACGGTAGAAGACACGTAATCATAAACAAGGATTCGATCACATATATGTTTGGTCCACAGTCAGGAAACAGATGAGTTGCTTTTATGCATGTATTTTCACGTAGAGTTTTTCATGTAGTTGTATCGGTGTGTTTTTGTTGTTTGTGCACTGATGAAGGCTTTTGCCGCAACGTCCATATTGTTAATTGTGATCATGTTCTAGAAGAAGAAAAAAATACCGGGAACAAAATCAACCAATGTTTATTGCCTTCATCGACCTTACAAAGGCTTTTGATTAGGTCAGTCGTGAGGGTCTGTTCAAGGCACGAAAGAAGATTGGCTGCCCACCAACTCTTCTGTCCATTGTGGAATCGTTCCACACAGGCATGCAGGGTATAATCAAGTTTGATGGTGCAACTTCAGAAGAGTTTGAAATCAAGAGTGGAGTTAAGGAAGGTTGTGTACTACCCCCCCCCCCTCCCCCCCACCCTCTTTCAAATATATTTTTCACTTCTACTGAAATATGACTCTTGTGATCAGGATGCCGGTATATACATACACTCACGGTCAGATGGCGGCCTCTATAATGTTCAGAGATTGAAGGCCAAGACCAAAATTACTAGGTTACTGATAAGAGAGTTGCTTTTGCAGATGATTGCTGCAATTACGACCCACTCTGAGGAAGAATTACAACGTCTACTATCTGCATTATCCAACGCTTGTTCTGAATTTGTTTAACAATTAACAAAAAGAAGACACAGATTATGTCACAAGGTGCACAAGGGATACCATCAATCTTTATTGACGACGCCGAACTGGAGATAGTAGACCATTTTACATATCCAGGATCAGAGGTACGAAGCAAATTATCCCTAGATCAGGAAATCAACATCAGGATTGGTAAGGCAGCAACAACAATGAACATGTTAGCAAAAAGAGTCTTAGAGAACAGGAAGCTTACTGCCAAAACAAAAGTCCTTGTCTACCACGCCTGTGTGCTTAGTACCCTTCTTTATGATGGTGAAACTTGGTCAAATTACTCACACTAAGAGAAACGTTTAAACTGCTTTCATATGCGAAGAATAATTGGTATTAAGTGGCACGGCAAAATCACAAATACTGAAGTATTGGAAAGATCAGGTTGTGTGACGGTGTATTCCATGCTCAGTCTTCGTAGACTTAGATGGATAGGACACGTTAGGAGGATGGATGATGGTAGAATACCAAAGGACATCTTTTTTGGTGAATTACAGATGGGTAAGAGATCTCAGGGTCGGCCTCTACTACGATTCAAAGATGTGTGTGAGCTGGACATGATTGATACAGGCATTTATAATGCACATTGGGAGCAAGTCGCAATCGAACGTGTTGCATGGAGGGCAACTATCAATCAATCAATCAATTATGTACCATGCCGGAAAGTGTGGGCGGTCATGACTCGCCATTTCACTCGATCACCAGAGTCTTGGATCAGCTCAGTGTTCCTGTCTCGACCATGCCATGTGGCCAAGCCATCCAGGTATTTACTTATCGGTCTTCTCCTTGGTCTGTTCCCTTCGATCTTGCCAGTTGTCACCAAGTTCTCCAATCGATTTCTTCTTATAACATGTCCAAAAAATTAAGACTGTCTACGTCTAATTTCTCTAATCAATTTACGATTTTCATTTGTCTCCTGTAGTACTTGGTCATTGGTTTTTCTGTCTGTCCATCGTATTCTTTGCATTTTCCTCAGAAACCACATTTCTGCAGCCATCAGATGTTTTTAAGCTTGACTGCTCATTGTCCAAGTTTCACATCCATACAGAAGAACAGGCTCTATGTAGCAGCTCAACACTCTTTTTCTCGTTTCAATTGACATCTTTTTATTGGTCAGTATGTTTTTCATCCTGCTAAAGGCTACTTTCGCCATGGCGATTCTTGTTCTAATCTCTACAAGACATTTCCTATCGGATGTTATGACTGTTCCGAGATAATTGTACCGATTCACTTGTTGAAGAATATTCCCATTTACTTGTATATTACATTGTGGTATTTGGTTCTTCCTAGTGACGACCATAATCTGTGTCTTTTTATTATTTAATTCTAATCCCAGTTGTTCACTGTGTGCAACAACCGCATCTACTAATTGTTGCAGATCCTGCTCATTGTTCGCAATCAATACTGTATCATCTGCATATCTAATGTTAATGATGTTTCGTCCTCCAATGCTGATTCCATTCATATCTTCTACATTTCTGAAAATATTTTCACTGTATAGGGAAAGATCTGGAGACATTACGCATCCCTGCCTAACACCGCTATTTGTTTTTTTTTTTCTTTTTTCTTTTTTTGCATATCCTTTACAGGACATCGCTGTCATCACCAGCATCTTTCAGCTGTATGTTGATTTCAAGGCAAGATTACGCTAAGTAGTATGCCATTGCTTTCTGAGCGGCCGGCTCACATATCCCGTAAGTTACCGATGCGATTCGAACCACTGCTGATTCTCACCGTCATCACGTTACCGACGAGAGTATACAAGATTACGGAGAAAAGTCATAACCTCTAAGCCACGAAGCCGGCAACACCGCTCTTAATAGGCTGATATTGTCCTTCTTCATCAACTGTCAGAAATGGAATAAAGACAAAGGAGAAAATTATTGCAGATAATGAATACCAGAGCGTGAGATGGTGCTTGATGGTGGAAATGACCATGTTGTCACATGCATCCACTGTGGACGAACATTTAAAGCGTGAATTGGCCTTATCAGCCACATTCGCCACCGCCATGGGTTGTAGTTATTATGCCTTTTTGAAGCACAATGTACCAAACTATCGTCTGTCAAAACGGCAAGGTGCCAATAAAGATCGTATTCTTGTAAAGCTTACCGTCTTCTTCTCATAATTTTGGGTGTTTCATTCCACATGGTGTTTGTAAAGTCTCACTACACTTTGCATGTAGAACAATTTTCAAAAATGAAGAACATAACGTCATCAAAAAATGTGCTTCACAGTCCATCGTGAAGCAATATGCAGTGAACGGCTGTCGTCTGTTGAAGTAATTCTTTGCACTCCAAACATTATTGTGTTATCAATGGAAGAAACAATTTTTTGGGTTGAACAAGTGTTTCGAAATGGCGGTCGATACACACAGATGGTTGTTCAGAGATTTATAGCAAGATTTCCTTATAAAAAACCTCGTCATCGCATTAAAGCTAGAAATTTTTTGAATACGTTATATTGATTACTTCATTTGTACTTCCAGCTTCCCCATAACAGCGTTAAACCATGGCAATGACTATTGTTACTAATTTAATGAAATTGTTAGCACATTTTTGATGACGACATGTACTTAATTTCTCAAACTTGTTCTACATACAAAGTGTGGTGAGACTTTACAAACACCCTGTAGACAAACGTACGGGTACGTTCAATCACTGCCCCTGCTACCATCATAGTGAAACTTCTTTGGTTACTGAACAAGGTGACTGAGAACGTGTGAGTATGTCTCGAGTGCAGGGATGTTGATTCTGGATTTCATGTTACTTAGAGCTTCAAGTAGCTCCCCAGCACACCTCTGATGAGTGCGTGTGCTAAGAGTTAATCCTTCGAACCTGGTACTATTAGTCAAACCAGGACATTGTGTGTATGTTTGGTTTTTAGATGGGTAGGGGCAATGAGTGTGTGAGAGATATCATATCGCGTTATATCGCACCAAATAAGGTTTGCAGCTAAGTACGGGCATTAACCTGTTAGGTCGCCCCTGAAGGCGGTGTCTGTATATGAAATCCTGGTACAGCTAGTCGTCGACTTACGACCTATGCAACTTACGACCATTCGACTTTACGACCACAATCACTAGCCAGATTATTAACTCGAGTCTAGTGCTTCCACATTGACGTGGATAGGCCTTAGGTTCATACCAGAGGGCGATCAACGTTGCCAGTAGTGGGTTGTGCTCAATATTTACAGATTTATTTCTGCCTCAATTATCAGTCGAATGGCGTTGTCTGCAAAGATCAGGTTGTGTGACGGTTTATTCCATGCCGAGTCTTCGTAAACTTAGATGGATAACCTGATTTTTGCAGATGATGCTGCAGTTACGACCCACTCTGAGGAAGAATTACAATGTCTACTATCTGCATTCTCCAATGCTTGTACAGATTTTATACAAGGTGCACATGGGGTACCATCAATCTTTATTGACGACGCCGAAGTAGAGATGGTAGACCATGTAATAATAATGTTTCCTATAGTATTTTCCACACCTGTATTTTGTATGTTTTGCAAATATTAAACCAGTTTTACATGTACATTTAATGCAGTGTTTTTCTTAAACCTGACGATGTAAAAATAAGAAACAAAATAGTGTAGAGACGATACAAACGGCACAAAATGAACATCGAAAATTTATAACAATAATAAAAGAAATTTATGATATAATTTAACTTAACTATTTTTATAACATCACTTCACATTACTGTACACATAGCGTACTCAACTTACGACGAAGTCGTGTTACGACCGGTGTGTCGGAACCGATCGTGGTCGTAAGTCGACGACTACCTGTATTAACTATTAAATGAAGTAGCATTTTGCCAAATTTCGTGAACAGTTATTTTGTCTTCTCTCTCTCTCTCTCTCTCTCTCTCTCTCTCTCTCTCTCTCTCTCTCTCTCTCTCTCTCTCTCTCTCTCTCTCTCTCTCTCTCTCTCTTGTTTATGTTTACAAAATTCATTTGACATTTTTGTTCTCCTTCCTATGTGAATGTATCATACACTGTTGATGAACGAAAGATGAGTGATTGGAAGGGTCAAATGCAAGACGGGCCTACGTGCCCAATTTGTCGCCCTTTTAAAATAAAGTTCAATTCAGTTCAATTCAATTCTCTCTCTCGAGCAAACACACACACACACACACACACACACACGCACACGCACACACATACACACATAAACAGTATATATATATATATACACAGCGACTCATGCCAGGCAATGAACTGTTTAATATATTGATTGTAACGGTAGATTTCATTAGAAAACAGCAAGTGAAATGGCTCGGCCACATAACTAGGCTACCAACTAACAGTATACCACAACAAGCAATGACGTACAGACCAAATGGAACCAGAAGAATAGGCCGACGTCGTAAACGATGTACAACAGGAATAACAGAGTTCATGGGAATCTCGATATATGAAGCTCATAAACGGGCACTCTCCCACTGTTTATGCTTCATCTCGCCACCGCAAGGTACAAGAGGAACAAGATGAGATGATGAGATGATACTCCGTGCGTCTTCATTGTTTACATTACGGAAGTGTCAGTTGTTTAATAGCTTCTCATTCGTTAAACGCAACATTGGGTCACTGTATCGCGCAGCCCTGAAGTTGATACATCTCCGCGACCCTGAGCTGGAGAGTAGCAACAGATGGCAGGTAGAAATGAGAGCGGAAAACATCATAAAGACGCGTTTATTATTCGACCTAATAAAGGACAAGAGGAAGTACTGTAACAGAGGAACGGTAAGGGAATGAAGCGTTTAGTTTTCCTAACATATAACCTTACTGTACGCGACCATTTCTGGAGACATGTTGTAAACTGCTTGTTTCGTCCTTAATTATCTTGTTGTTGTACGATATATCTACCGTAGCTAATTATACTTGTCATGTCAAAAATCAGTTTTAGTATTAAGTTAGTTATTATTGATTATTGCACATTTCCCATGCGTTATCTTGTACTCGTATATATATTCTGTCTGTTGTTATCGCTGTCTAAGATTGGTTTTACAAGTGATGCATGCGTGAAATAATATATCAGAGAAAATAAATAAAGAGGGCAGAATGTCAAACGGGCCTAATGCATAATTCCCAAACCTTTGAAAATAAAGTTTATTCGTTCCTTTGTTATTTATGTCACTATTGATATGGTGTTGTTTTTGTTGTTCTTCGTCTTCTTCGTCTTTTTCTCCGGCTCCTCCTCCTTCTTGTGTCGCTTAAAGCTGCTTAAAAGTCGACAGGGTAGACTTCACTGCACCGGGTTTTATCCCATATGGCTCAGTCTCTTTCCGCAGCGCGGAAAGCGTCGCAGAAAGCACGAACTCCGTAGCTCCAGCGACGACCCTCAGGAGCCTCCCCCAAAAATGCACTTGTGAACCGAAGGAAGCGGCCCAAAATCGAATCCACAAGCTTCGGAGCCTGAGTCAGACGGCTTGACTACTTCCTATTAACTGGAGTTACAGACCCCGACACTTGAAATAAAAAAAGAGCTGGCCAGATTGGCCGCTGAGTTGGCAGACTTTTTAAAATCTCCCTCTTTTCCAAAACAACACCATTCTTAGCATGCGTGACGCTTCTAAATCCCCAGGATACTCTACATGCTGCAAAATTTGAGCAGTGTGTCACTAAATCATCCCTCGTGGGATTCAACACCATGTGCCATGACGAAAAACGTGACGCTCATATTTCATAATCTCATTCGATTACCAAAGTCGTGCATCAGCTCTGTGTTCTTGTCGCGACCATGCCATTTGGTCAAACCATCCAGATATTGACTTCTCTGCCTTCCCCTTGGTCTTTTCCCTTTAATCTTACCAGATGTTACCAAGTGCTTCAGTGTGTTATCCTTCTCATAACGTCGTGGGATTACCTGTGCCTTTATTTAGTCAGACATTTGTAGTCTTCTAGCAGGAACCGTTCTAGTTGTACCGACTTACAACGGTGTCAGTGAGTTCGGTCTCAGCCTTATCAGCAGGCCTGGCCAATTTCCTTCCTTACTGAGTTTTCAAGTTCCAATTCAGGATATCGTTTATTTTATTTCTCTGTGAATCCTAAACCTTCGTGTCCTCATTTCTAACTCTAGGACTGGTGGCTTTAATTGCTTTCAAAATGGTGGATGTCACATTTTGAAATGCCCGAGTAAATTTACGTTGTTTTTAGTATGCACCCCAGCCTACATTCATCCTTGAATGAGCACTAGCAACGGGTAAATGGTAGGATTCCACCCTGGTTAAGTAAGGCTCATTAGGATGCAGCGCCAGCTGGCCGTACTCATCTTCCAACTATCTCGCACGTGAGGTGCACAACTGAGTTTGACGAGTACTTCATGTTGAAGATCATGAATTACCTTTTCAGAAATAACACGTCATATTTCAAACCTGGATCAAAGTCTGAGAAACAATCCCAGAGGAAGAAGAATTACCATAAAAAGAAAGAGGAGATTGAGCAGTAGCGGCAGCATAAGAAGTAGCAGCTGCTGTAGCAGCAATAGAAGTTAATTAGTTGTTTAGTCAACAGACTGTCTTCATTGCACATTCAAGTATTAGTCCACAAGTTCTCAGATCATTTCCGCCACTATCTTCCTCAACGGCTAGCCTCTAAAGACAGCAATTCTATGATGGCTGACTAGTTTCCCGCTTGGCGCTCTAGTCTAGCATGATTCCATTTGACTTGGTGTTCATGCAGTCTGGTCACAGTGCAGCATCACATCCATTCCTTGAGTCATTTACTCATCATAGTCGAGTCATGTCGATTATGTTGAGTAAATGACTCAAGCAATGGATGTGCTCACTGAAGGCGTTCAGTGTATCAGTCTAGTCCATTGCTCGCCCGCTCCTTACAGCAGCCTAGCCCACAAGCCTATCTTCTCATTCGTTTCCTTTTACACTAACATTCAGTGGCACAAACATTAAACAGATATTAGTCAGTCTTGACTTCCTCAGAAATTGAAGGCATTGACTTCTAGCCCAGCCCATCGTGATCTTCTATGGAATACTCATGGAGTCACCAAGAAGGCATGCACGTGTCAACGTCGGTGTCTGTAGTCACGCTACTGCCTTTGTTACTGCCATATCATCCTTGATCAAACTGCTCGTAGTCACAGCAAAAGATTCGCTGTCTTCCTTAGCAGTTCTCCCTCCAACATGTGCCATGAAATCCCAAGAGCTGTTCTTCCACAAGTGGCGGCTGTCTGTGCCTATCTTTCATAACTGCCACTAGTCACGAGTGAAAGATACTCAATTCATCTTTTTCGTGTTCATAGTTTGTCGGCTCCGTGGCTAAAGGCTTGCGAACGCTGTTCGCGAGCCGGGTACCAGGCGTTTGAAGTTCAGCTGCGACCGATTTGTGCAGCAGACCGTGTCGCGTTGTGTTATAACGTGCTGGTATGGGAGCCGGTCGTTCAGAAAGCAATGGACAACTACTGAACGTAACACTTGCCTATTACACCAACAGCAGCTGAAAAATTCTGGTGTTGACTGCAACGTCCCGTGAGGGATACGCAACAAATTTTTTTTAGTTTGTGGCAGAATGTAGACCAGAGTCCGGTCTTTCAACTTTCGCAAGATCTTCGTCGGTGCCACGGAGTTTCGTGTATCTGTATTTCTTGGGTATTTTAAACAGTGGGTGATGCATATAAATGTGTTATTGGGCATTCTCTGCTGTAGTTTCCTCGTGCCTCTCATGCCCACATACTGAATTCACTGTCAACAAACATTCTGCTGTGAATTGTTTCCGTAAAATATGAAACGCTCTCTCTTGAGGGGACAATTATGACCTAGTCAGATGAACTAAGTGCGAGATATCTTCCATATAACCAGCGTGCATAAGGGATGCTCTGTTTGCTTTCAATACTGCATCCGTATTATTTGTACTAGTGTCTCCCAGGCTTGGTGGTATAGGCTTATTTATTTATTATAGATGTGTTCGCTTTTGCGAAGTTTATAGCGAGCTACACTAATACTATCATGAACACGGTCGGACGCGGGTACAACGTCTGGGCTCGTCGGTTGCAAAAGTGAGGGAAAGATTGGACCCCCATTCATCCGTTTATTATATTTTAATGGTTCCGTCGCCCTGCTACTGAGTTGAGTGCGTGGCGTGACAATGTGAGCTGTGAATTTTGTTTGGAATGTTGTTACATCTGTCCACCGTTGTAGTGGGAACTGCATGTTCGGAACGATGGCGGCCGGGCTGTCGCTTAGAATTGACTGGATTACCTTTTCGGTTCATAAGTGCATTTTTCTCGGAGACTCCTGGGGGTCGTCGCTAGAGCTACGGTGTTCGTGCTTTGTGCGATGCCTTCAGAGGGCAGCCTTGCTGACAGGGACCGAGCCATATGGGATAAGTCCCGGGACAATGTCTCCTCTCGATTTTTAAGGCAGTAATGTGTTGCTGCTGGTTTTATAGTGACTGCCGCTTCTATGGACTATATTCTATTTTCCACGGAAGACTTTTGTGTTGGCATTCTGACGGTGGCATTATGCACGGTGTATATGTGCGGGCTGTTGGCTTGTAGAGACTTCTGTCTATTCCACTTTCCACATAGGGCAGTGAGGAGCATTTCGTGTGATATTCACTGGCATAGGAATAGAGCATAATGGGGACGACCCGTTGCCGTGAAGTTGGAACCGCGATTAACTAACTAACCAACTTGCTACGTGTATTCAGGCCTACAAAATATGATGCCGCTGTCACATCATTGACCCATTGGAGGAAATTGCTTCGGGGTGAATGATGAATTAGTGCACAACTGGGGTCATCTGCCGCTACACACTGAGGGAGTTACCGTGGGAGGTGGGAGGTCTAAGCACGTGAGGAGGTGTAGAACTGGGGTCATCATTCCCTACACACTGAGGGAGTTACCGTGGGAGGTGAGAGGTCTAATTTCGTGAGGAGGAGTAGAACTAGGGTCATCTGCCGCTACACGCTGAGGGAGTTACCGTGGGAGGTGGGAGGTCTAAGCACGTGAGGAGGTGTAGAACTGGGGTCATCATTCCCTACACACTGAGGGAGTTACCGTGGGAGGTGAGAGGTCTAATCTCGTGAGGAGGAGTAGAACTAGGGTCATCTGCCGCTACACGCTGAGGGAGTTACCGTGGGAGGTGGGAGGTCTAAGCACGTGAGGAGGTGTAGAACTGGGGTCATCATTCCCTACACACTGAGGGAGTTACCGTGGGAGGTGAGAGGTCTAATCTCGTGAGGAGGAGTAGAACTAGGGTCATCTGCCGCTACACGCTGAGGGAGTTACCGTGGGAGGTGGGAGGTCTAAGCACGTGAGGAGGTGTAGAACTGGGGTCATCATTCCCTACACACTGAGGGAGTTACCGTGGGAGGTGAGAGGTCTAATCTCGTGAGGAGGAGTAGAACTAGGGTCATCTGCGGCTACACGCTGAGGGAGTTACCGTGGGGATCGAGCACTTGAGGAGGGAGTGCTTGATGCGCAGTGAGGAAACCTGACTACTAACTGGTGATGTTTGTCCATCAAGAATGATGATGACCATTCATTTAATCCAGTGAGGTTGAAAGTTTGGAACCGTGAGTAGAATGATTTGCGCGATGAATTGTATTAAAGTGAGGAACAGTTGCGCAATTACTCGACCACACTCTCTCGCATGAGTCCACCTGAATCCAAATAGCAAATGCATGGGCCAAAAAAGGTTGAGAACCACTGCCATAGAGCAATATCCTTAATGCAGCTCAAACCCACAACATTGACACCCCCACAAAGATGTCCCTGTTTGTTCAGCTGCGTTCTTGGAGAAGATTTAGTGGATCGGAGGTGTGCCCTGACTGAATTAGCAATGCTAATCCTTGTATTATAAGGAAGTTGTGATCCACAACATTGCTTTTGTACAAGTATTACTGAGTTGCAAAGTCCTCTGGCTTTATCATTGTTAATTATTGTATGAAATTAGATTTGGGAAAACCCCATATCGGGTAAAACCGTCATTAGTACTTGTTAATTAAAATTAAAATTATTCTTTCATACTAAACAATAGATAACGAAAGAGAAGATAATTGTACAGTGAGTTTTATCTGTTGACATCTGTGACTAAGGGGTATTGAACATAGTCTCACAATTCATACATGCAGAGTTCGAAGTGTGCGACAGACGATGTGGTAGCAGATCGCTTTCTGTTGATTTTCACAATGATATGAACTAAGAACGTTTATAAAACAATGGCAAAATCAGTAAGAGGTGGAATGCCAATATTTTAGTTCTCACTGAAATTATTTTAGTTCTAGAAATTTATTAAACAAACCACCTCGATACCTCCTCCATCTGTACAAGAACCATTGTCTCCGTACACCAAGTCAGTCTGCGTTTATCAATTCCAGTGTGAAAGCCAAGCAACTTACACAGGTAGAACGGAAAGACAATTAGCAAATCGAGTAGTCGAACATATACCAGTGTGGGTGGACAAGAGAGTTAATCAGTCTTCAGGAATCCCTGTGCATTCGAAACGCCGTCCTCGTCGATTTCTTAACTATGGCCATAACGTTAACAAAAAACAAAACAAAGCGTTTAGTAGACTGTATTGTATGAACAATAAATGATTGCTCAAATATAGAGAGGCATTAATAATTTGACGGTTCCTGCCGGTTTTATGCAAGCAGAAAGAGTTCGTGTTAAATGTGAACGGACCGTGAGGATAACAAATTGCCCAAGATTCGAACAATACCCATGACTGTGTGTTTTAAGTATTTCAACTAAAGTATTTTTCATTTATGCACTTTATATTATATACCTCTGCAATATACACCTCACGAGATACACCTACATATGCCAGGCCATAAATCGTGCAACATATTGCTTGTTGCTTCTGTGGTTTAAATTAGAGAGTTATTGCTTATACTCATCCTGGTCGGTACTGTAACTTGGAATTAGCAAATATGTGAGACAGGACAAGTTTAATGACAGGTAAGACAGTGACACAAACAATGACTAATTGGTGCTTGAGGTGAAAAATGGGAATATAAAGGTATGAAAGAATGACCAATGTAGAGCTCATCGAGAACTATACAAATCTCAGTGAATCCAGAGGCAAGGAAGAGACTTTGGCGCTGGATAGAACACAAACTGAGAAAATTGAGGCCAGTAAAACTAGAAGTTCTTTTGTCAACAAAAACCCACAAGGCAAACGAAGTAGTTAAAAGTTAGGTGCATATCTTTACAGGACGTTGCAGTAACACCAGCATTATTTGCTGCTATGATGTCTCTGCAAGTTTACGTTCAGTAGCTTGCCACTGCTTTCTGAACGACCGGCACCCATAGCACTTCGTAAAAAATACGAACGCAACGCGTTCTGCTCCCAAATCGCGCGTGGCTGGTTCGAACGCGGGTATGCGGGATCACGAACCGCGTCCGTAACGCCTTCGCCACGGAACAGACTAAACGAAGTAGTGGACGATCAAAAACACGCGGATAAAGGATTTATAGACATAGGTGAAATAATATTTAGAGAACATAGAGGGAGAAGACAAAAGTTTGGTAGAGGGACTATGCCTCAAATGTTGGATAAAGGGCAGAAGGAGAGGAAATCAGAATGGAATCTTCACATGTTTTGTGTTTCTCCGAAGTCGGAGAGTGTCTGCCTGCACGGCGAGGAATCACCTGTCTGCACACCAATAAGTCAGACATGGGACAACGGATACTCACGCAAACATCAGGTCCTGTATGACATCACACTGATGTTAGACAATAGGATGTCTTCATCCGACACACAGGACTTCACGCTGGAGATCACAGCCAGTGAACACAAGCAAGCACATGTTTTATGTTAAATTTCGCCTACTAAAATGAAGGGGAAAACAGAGAATGGAATCTTCATATGTTTGCTGTTAAACTTCGATTACTAAAAAAAAAGAGGAAAACAGAGAATGGAATCTCCATATGCTTTATGTTAAACTTCGCCTACTAAAAAGAGGAAAACAGAGAATGGAATCTTCGCATGTTTTATGTTACCAAGCGACTTTACTCGCTCCAGAAACGGGCCATGAGTTTAATTTATAGCAAACATTCAACTGACAATCCTAGCCTGCATAAACGCCTTCAGTTACTACCACTCCGTAAACGTCTGCTTTTCAATAAGGCCAAACTAATTCACAAAATCCTACATCGGAATGCCCCAAATTACCTTTGGCCATTGTTTGAATATAATGCTAGACACAGTAAACGATTAAATATATTACACATTCCAAAGCCTAGGATAGACTTATACAAAACAAGCTTAACGTACTCTGCAGCTCAGCTGTGGAACAATCTTCCACATGAAATAAAAGACACCACCAATCCATATACATAAATTCGCAAATTATTTGAACACTATCCCAGTACGGATTACCTTCCCCCTTAATAATAGAAATAATAATAATAATAAAACCCTAGTATAACAGCCAGTCCCCTTTTGGTAGGCCAGTATATTCCACATAGCTAATAACAAGTGCCACACCAGTTATTACTATTACTGTGTCGTGTAGTATTGATTTTTCATTTTCCACATGTCTTTATAGTGCATATCGTTTATATTGTTGCTGTTTTCAGTTAGCCTTGAATGATGTGTGAATGGTATAATGTATGAAAGAGAGTGATAAAAGGGCAGAATGTTAGACGGTCCTGCGTGCCCAATTCTTAACCCTTTCAAAATAAAGTTTTGTTGTTGTTGCTGTTGTTGTTAAACTTAGTCTACTAAAGGTAAGAGGAAATCAGAGAATGGAATCTTCACATGTGTTATGTTAAACTTCGCCTTAAAAAAAAAAAGCGGTCAACATAATGGTAATTGGTTTGAGACAAGAACACGTCAACTGACATTGAATGCCTAAGTCAGGCTTGTAGATAAACCTATCCGGGTCAAGTTACAGCGCAAGAAAGAGGACACACAAGAAGAATGGTTGTGATGACATTGCTGGACTGGATTGAAGTACCAAGTGTATTGAGGTTACAAGTGGCGTATGGGGACTATAAAAGTGTGTTGCCAGGAGACGCGGCTACTACAAGGTGATTCAATGAGTATTTGTCGTGAGATGATTAATCGTATCATGCAACTTCCCGTATCTGCCATCGGCTTATATACAGTAGCTTTCCTTACGCAACCACCTTTAATTTGATATATAATACCATATTAACAACATTTAGGTCATAACTGTGACACTATTTTCCGCCATCAATTTTTGTTAGGTACAAATCTACTGTTTATTTGGCACTGAACCCTTAACATATTTAAGCTACTGTCTCATGTTTAAGGGGCTCCACTTGCAATATGGGAAGCTGAAACCAGGGCCAGGCCGCCATTGGAGGCTACAGTGTTTGTGTGGTATATGCTGGATTGTTCTACCATTAAGGAGAGGAGGTTGGGAGCTTGTCAGAAACATTTTTTGTTGTTTTTATCACCATAAGAGATAAAACGGAACGCATTACTGGGTAATTTAATGGGAAACACAGAGCAAAGATATCAGCGGGGGAAAACATTACACCAGTTTGCATCGTAATATGTAAATATGCCAGTCCGTGAAAGTATAAATAACACAAGACAGCGACGTGGTGGCGACAAATGCTATTGCGCCTGTGAAATATCACAGCCGTTGTGCTGGTAGATCACAACATTAACCATTATTCTTTCAGGGCATCGCCCTAACCGCTTTTCTTAATAGACCCATGCAATAACTCATCATACTATCAGAGAACAATGTTAACAGATCAGAGCATTAAATCACTGTACAATTACTGCAACTATGCAGATAGATAAGTGCACTAAATCACTATACTATTACCGCAAATATGTAGGTAGATTAGTGCATTAAATCACTATACTATTACTGAAATTAAGTAGATAGATCAGTGCACTAAATCACTATACTATTACTGCAACTATATAAATAGATAAGTGTATTAAATCTGTATATTATTACTGCAGCTATCTATATAGAAACGGGCACTAAATTACTATACAATTACTGCAACTATGTAGACTGATATGTGTACTGCATCACGATACTATTACTGCAACTATGTAGATAGATAAGTGCTCTAAATCGCTATAATAATAATGCAACTATGTAGATAGATCAGTGTATTAAATCAATATGCTATTACTGCAGCTATGTAGATAGATAAGTGCAATATATAACTATACTATTTCTGCAGTTATTTAGATAGTTAATTGTACTAATTCACTATCCTAATACTACAACTGTGTTGATAGATCAGTACGCTAACGACTATACTATCAGGAAACTATGTCGATAGATAAACTCTATGGACCGCTGAGTGAACTAAAAAAGACTTAAGGATTCATACAAGAGACAACATTGCATTTATAGACATATTTCAAGCCAACGAAAGAAGAAGAAGATGATAGATCACTGCACTAACGACTGTACTATCAAGGAACTATGTTGATATATCAGTGCGCTAACACGCTATACTATCACCATAACTATATTGCTATATCAGCGCACTAGTGACTACACTAGCACGACAACTATGTTGCTATATCAGCGCACTAGTGACTATACTAGCACGACAACTATGTTGCTATATCAGCGCACTAGTGACTATACTAGCACGACAACTATGGTGCTATATCAGCGCACTAGTGACTATACTAGCACGGCAACTATGTTGCTATATCAGCGCACTAGTGACTATACTATCACGGCAACTATGTTGATATATCAGTGCACTAGTGACTATACTAGCACGACAACTATGTTACTATATCAGCGCACTAGTGACTATACTAGCACGGCAACTATGTTGCTATATCAGCGCACTAGTGACTATACTAGCACGGCAACTATGTTGCTATATCAGCGCACTAGTCACTATACTAGCACGACAACAATGTTGCTATATCAGCGCACTAGTGACTATACTAGCAGGACAACTATATTGCTATATCAGCGCACGAAACAGTGCGCTAACATTGATACTATTTGCAACACATCAGATTATATTTACATTCTTGTAAAAGAAAATGTGAGTGCTAGTTGCTTGGTCAGCTGTGAGTCCACTATAAAACTGCAAACGTTAATGCTTTGGTCCGAACACTAGCTTTTCAGGTCACCTAAACTATAACAATGACAATCTTATAGTGGACTGTAGTTAATGTGAACACTACACCCACAGGAAGTGTGCTGAAGATTTATCAGTTATTTCCCCATGGTTGGAAGCCAGAAAGTCATGTCTTTGGAGAGACTATGAGGTTGTAAGATTGTGATACTGCACATCTCATACAGATTAGCTGGAATTTGGTGTTGTTGGTAATGTTTCTTCCGTGTATTTCATGCATTTTATTGTCAACCGACCCAAACACAATATTCAATGAGTTGTGGGGGTGAATCTGAAGCGTTGTGAATATCATGCTAGGTGTTTGAAGCAAACAAAAAAGTATCACCTTTTAAAGGGTGTATTTTTAATGACTGTGGGGTGTTTGAAAATATTGCCGTTCCATGTTTTGTATTCACCCCCTGTGGAGTTCATGCAACATGAAAGGTAAACACAAAACTTTGAACGGCAATATTTTCAAACTCCCCACAGTCATTAAAAACACACCCTGTTGCTCTTTGTTACATGCTGCACACGAGAGAATAGAGAAGCACACTCGTTAAACTTGTAGACAGAACTTCAAGAGATGGTCTGTAAGAAGCCAATACGAATGCACTCTTGATTTCATGGGACTGGGGGTGGTGACTCCCAACAGACGACCTTAAATGCGGAGATGTCACTTGATAATCGTGTAAAGAAGACTAAACCAATAATTGAAAAAGTTCGCACATCTCACTTGCTCACAGAAAACAGTGCAACCGCCAAAGCAAACGTGTGTATAGTTAAATACTTTCTGTGTGAAGATACCTTCACTGTGTGAAGCCTTCAGCGTCGTGAACTCTTGTATGCACTGTTAGTGTGTACAGGGGGGTTTTCGCAGTAAAGTGCTCGGCACAGATGTACTATCAGTAGCGTAAATGAGGAAACCGTAACCATATATCCACTATCTTCTGTTGAGGCTAATTGTTTTCACGTGTACTTTTGGAATCTCAGTTTGAAACAGTAAGTTTGTAATCAACATAATTACCTATACCCATGCAAGCATTATCATGGTTACAAGAGCGTGTTTATCACAGGTTTATGATTTTCGTTCTTTCCTGATAAAGAACGCATAGAAACATGTTTACTAGAACTCTCCCAGATGCACAATGAAACTGGTTAAACAACTAAGTAACCCGTATATATTGAAATAAATCAAAGTAACAGTGATATGCATGTTTGTGTCGATGTTCTTATGTAGTTGCAACAGTGTATATTCGTTGTTCTTGTGCTGATGAAGGCTTTAGCCGCAACGTCCATATCATCACTTGTGGTTGTGTTCTAGTACAGCTTGCCGTTTCTAATTCTTTTTTTCGTGGATTTGATCATTTTATTGTCTATGTAAGGACTATATGGGTCTGTGATTGTTCTATTACACATGTAAGGACCATGTAGGTTTGTGATTGTCCTATTGCACGTGTAAGGACCATGTAGGTTTGTGATTGCTCTATTACACGTGTAAGGACCATGTAGGTCTTTGATTGTTCTATTACACGTGTAAGGACAATGTAGGTCTGGTATTACACATGTAAGGACCATATGGGTCTGTGATTGTTCTATTACCGTGTAAGGACGATGTAGGTCTGTGATTGTTCTTTTACCGTGTAAGGACGATGTAGGTATGTGATTGTTCTATTACACGTGTAAGGACGATGTGGATATGTGATTGTTCGATTACATGTGTAGGGGCGATGTGGGTCTGTGATTGTTCTATTACATGTGTAGGGACGAGGAGGCGGGTCTGTGATTGTTCTATTACATGTGTAGGGGAGATGTGGGTCTGTGATTGTTCTATTACATGTGTAGGGGAGATGTGGGTCTGTGATTGTTCTATTACATGTGTAGGGGAGATGTGGGTCTGTGATTGTTCTATTACATGTGTAGGGGCGATGCGGGTCTATGATTGTTCTATTACATGTGTAGGGACGATGTGGGTCTGTGATTGTTCTATTAAACATGTAAGGACCGTGTGAGTCTCGTCTTGCTTTATTGCATGTTTAAGGACGATGTGGGTCTGTGATGTTTTGTTATCTATGTGAGGACCATGTACGACTGTGATTGTTCTGTTACATATGTAGGGACAAAGTGCGTCTGTGAATTGTCTATGAAATATCCAAGGACGATATGGGTTCATATTACATATTATTGCAATGTAGTACATTATATTGCAATGGTCAACCCAACAAAGGCATCAGTGACTTGGTTCTCGTTGAATAATCATATTGTCAACAATCCAACACCAACTGTAATGCTGTGTTCAGAGACGGTGGAAAGAACGCAGGCAATGAATTACCTGGGGATACGGTTTGATCGAAGCCTTGCTTATAATGTGCACATAGACCAGGTGATAACAAAGGCCAAGCGGGGTTTTATCAGCGATGCGGGTGATGGCGGCAGCAAACTGTGAGCAGCGCCATCTATGTCTTCTGTACGAGGGGCTGGTCATGTCTGTTTTGGAGTATGCAATGGCAATCCTGACTCTCAGCCATAAGCAGATAGAAAGGATGGAAAGGATACAGAATGAAGCTATGCGCATTATTCTTGGATGTACAAGAGATACAGCATGCAGGGCGATGCGCTACCTTCTTGATTTTCCAACCATTGAAGAGAGAATACAAGTTTGCAGGGCACGCGCCTACCTCAGAATTAACGCAAACACACAACATCCACTGCATAGTGAAATTAGGAAGGTGAAGGGCAGCAGGTTAAAAAGAGGACGGTCGTGGATGGGTCAAGCCGAAGACATTCTTCAACAGGTGTGTTCACTTGAGGACTTAGAACCTGGCGAGGAGTGGGTGCAAGTGCCAACAGACTTCTGCACATCCTTTTCAGTTTGCATCCAACTAGATAGAAAATGCAGACAAGAAAATCCGGCTGCTGTTGAGGCTGAAGTACAAGCGTTGATTTTCGAGAATTCGCTAGACGGTGACGCGGTCATCTACACAGATGGGTCGGTCGTCCGACATGTGAGAAGCTCATGGGCCTTTACAGCTCGGGCCAGAGGGAGAATTGTGAAGGAGGACTCTGGTGCTTTCACTGAAACCACAAGTAGCCTGACCATGGAAGTCATGGCAGTAAGTAAAGCAATAACATGGCTCGAGACACAGACATTCACTAGGGCTTGTTTCCTTAGCGACTCAATGAACATGATCAAGAGGATAGAGGAGGGGTCGATCCGAAGAGAATGGTTGCTGCCTCTGAAGCGGTCTCGGCTGGCAAAGATTAGTTTCATCTTCGTGCCAGGGCATGCGGGAGTACAAGGAAATGAGCAGGCAGACAAGCTCGCAGGTGAGGCTACTGTGGAGTGCGGACGCGCCATGGACCAGGCTGACATTCTGAATGCTCTACGAGAAGTGAGACTTTTGCGAGAACCAAGTGATGACTGTGAATCTACAACAATGGCCAGACTGCGAGAGCAGCAAATTAAAAGAGGGGTGGCCAAACAAGAACACTACGCAGGAAGCCAAAGAAGATTGATAAACCAACACAGAACTGGCGTCGTTAGCCGCTACACGCTGCGGGATTTGCTGAGGAGGGGATCCGAGCACTTATGGACTGAATGGTTCGATGTGCAACGAGGATGATCTGTCGACTAACTAACTAACTAACTTTTACATATTATTATTTTAAATATTTAAGGGCGATCTGGGTCTGTTACAGATATCAGGATGGTGATGGTGTATGCACAGGTTCTATGCATCTGTTCTATTACATTTAAAAACAAATCTGGTCTAGGTGTATGTTGTAAGTGCTTGTTCTATTGCATATATAAGGACGACGCTCGTCTATGCGTCTCTTCTGCGTATCTGTTCTGTAACATATGCAAGGACGCTGTGGATATGTGGCTGTTCTATTACATATGTAAGGATAATGTGGATCTGTGACTGTTCTATTACATATGTAAGGACGATGTGGATCTGTGACCGTTCTATTACGTGTGTAAGGACGATGTGGGACTGTGATTCATCTATTACATGTGTTGAGTTGAGTTGAGTTGAGTCAAGAACCGACATTACTGCACTCAGGAAATTCCCATACGCGCTCCGTCCCCTCGTTCAACAGCCAGCGAAGAGTCATACTACTAGTCGTACCCACCGCTATCTGATTAAAAGTTCTCCTGGTCTTCCCTCTCAGTTTTGAGATTCTTTCAGAACCCCTGCCGACCCCCCGCAACCTCATTCTTTCCACATATGGGTTCTCAACCTGTCCTCCACCTTCTTCACCTGGTCCCACAAGCTCACAACCCCCCCCCCCCCCCCCCACCTTGTCCATAGGCAAAATTCCACCAAGAGGTGCATTCCCTGCTAGCCTATCAGCCTGTTCATTCTCCCGTACACCCGCATGGCCAGGGCAAAATATCCACACAATTCACACGATCTGTGACCTCTGAAGCGACGAGAGCCATTCCACACGAAACATTCCTTTCTCCACCTTGCTAAGCATACTCTTTGAATCCGTAATGAATACAAAGTGTGTTGCAGTAGTCTCCTCTAGCCACCGGAATGCCGCTGTTACTGCCTCCACATCCATTCTCATGCTGGAGGTCGTAGTCTGAAATGCCAGACTCTCCTTTTTCAAGACTCTCCAATTAGCCTTTGCAATAAAGCCCCAGCCACTATGTCTTTTTCTCACCACTGACCCATCAGTGTAGATGACTACGTCACCTTGATGTATGTTGCTCTGGATCAGCTGTTGCACTTCAAACTCAGTGCGGCCCGCTGCCCATTCTCTGCACTCACGACCCAGTGTTATTATTACATTGTGCCAGTCCGTCATGTCTTCCGGAACTTCAACCCACTTTCTTTAACGATTGATGGTCTCTAGATCACACACCTGACTTATAGAAAGTTCTGCCTGTGTCATCCAGGACCTGCCTCGTCTTAGTCTATGACCCTTAACCATATCCATTGCTGCACGCAGCGGGTGATCCCTGTCTGCAGCAACTCTCAGGTACCATTTGGCCTGAAGGACCCTATGCCTATCCGTCATTGTTGGTAGCGCCAGGATATGCCTCATGCATATAATTGGTGTGTCCTTTGTGCACCCCAGGATTAACCGCATGGCAGCATTCTGTATGCGCTCCAACCTTTCAAGCTGGCTCTTTGATACTGTCAGCAGCCCCAAAGGGCTATTACATGAGTAAGGACGTGTGTCTGTCACTGTTCTATTACATATGAAAGGACTATGTGGATCTGTGACCGTTCTATTACATATGAAAGGACAATGTAGATCTGTAACCGTTATATTACATATGTTTTCCCGTAGTGAATTTGAATAACGAAGGCACAAACAATAGATTGCACGATTTATTACCTGGCATATTTCGTTGCATCTCGTGAGGTACATACTGCAGAAATCACACAACTTACCTGAATTAACTAGATAAATCCTTCAAGTCGAAATATACACATATTCGCACAGTAATGTAAATTATCTACCACGGTAATTTTAAGCTGACTAACATGTCTTTCTGTTTACACAATTCTGGCTTGCGTTGATTGATCATAATTGCTTCTGCAAACTTTAACAATCGAGTATTTTGTGTGTTGAACAACACGCGAAAGGCAGTGTCTCTGTCCACCACATGGCCGCTTTCGATAATTTCCTACCAATTGAAGACGCCGGGAGCTTCCGGTGTGTCGGCCCCACGAGGCTAGCATCTCCTGTGTGTTGTATCTTGTTGACCCATTGAGGTATGTGTTCTGACACTCGTTTGTTAAGCTGTCTCTCTGTTCTACCAATGTAGAAGGCCTGGCATCTACATGTGAATTGGTAAATACAATTGTTTGTGGCGTACAGAGGATTTTACCAATTCACATATAATAATACAGGATAATAATATTACAGGAATTTGTATTTACCAATTCACATGTAGATGCCAGGCCTTCTACATTGGTAGAACAGAGAGACAGCTTAACAAACGAGTGTCAGAACACATACCTCAATTGGTCAACAAGATACAACACACAGGAGATGCTAGCCTCGTGTGGCAGACACACCGGAAGCTCCCGGCGTCTTCAATAGGTAGGCACATTATCGAAAGCGGCCATGTGGTGGACAGAGACACTGCCTTTCGTGTGTTGTTCAACACACAAAATACTCGCTTGTTAAAGTGATAAAAGTTTAGCTGCAAAGTTTTTCAAGTTGGGAAATGATTCTTGTGGTAAAGATCCATAGAAATCCAGCAAACCATCTGTCTTGAATTTCTTTTTCAGGTCATGATCTGCTTGTAAATCAATCAGCTCCAACTGTATGTCCTCTGTGGCTGTATTAGCTTCTACACTAAAAGGTGAAATGAGAATATTGAACTATGGCTCTAGGTTCTTGAAATCTTGGAATCTCCATGCAAATTCTTCAATCAATGCAACTAATTGGGCTTTGTATTTTTCAGTCATTTCACCAGAAATGGTTTCTTGTTTCAGCAAAGGGAAGTGACAAAATCTGTTTTCACTTGATTGTTTGGAGAACAGTGAGAGTTTTGTCTGAAATGATTTTACATCTACTACAATTCATGTGCAAACACACCATTGCCCTGAAGTTTGACATTCAGTTCATTTAACTTTTCCATAATTTCAATGGCAAACATGAAGTCTAACTGCCACTCTTTATTGACACTGTTAGTATAAAAGTCACATGCAATGCCCTTCATCTCTAGGAACATCACTATGTCTTCTCTGAGGTCCCACACTCGCCTCAACACCTTGCCGAGACTCAGCCATCGAACATTGGTGTGGTTCAGGACATCGGAATGTTCAGTTTCCAAATCGACAAGCAATGATTTGAACTGTCTGTGATTAAGTCCTCTTGATCTGATGAGGTTGATGACATTGACAACTGGGTCAATAACATGCTTGATATTCAAAACAGTTTTACACAGACTTTCTTGATGAATCACACAGTGAAGTGGTAATAATGTGTGGTCTGGATATTCTGCTTTAATCTTATCACTTATCAACTTTACCAGACCTACATTTTTTCCAATCAAAGCACGAGCTCCGTCAGTTGTAACACTTGCAATCTTGTTCCAAACCAACCCAGTTCTTTCAATACAGTTAGTAACAGCATTGAATATATCATGGCCTGTGGTTGTGTCTTTGAGTGAATCAACACTCGGTAACTCTTCAGTGAGTTTGAAAGGAGTGTTTATTCCACGTATAAATATCAATAATTGGGCAGTATCATGTACATCGGTACTCTCGTCCAATGCAAGAGAGTACCACAAGAAGAAGTTTATGCATCAAATTGTCACTGATCTTGTCAACACGTCTGACCACAATTCTCCTTGATAAAGTAATGTTGTCAAATCTGTTTTTTTTTTTTTTGTTGTTCTGGACACATAATGTTTGTTGCATCTAGCAAACATTCCTTGATGAACTCGCCATCAGAAAATGGCTTTTTCTGTTTTACAATTCTGTGTGACAGCACACGATTAGCTTCAGTTGCGGCATCTTGAATTGAAGACTGTTTAGTGAAAACATCCTGTTTCCTGTTTCTCCAATTTTTTTCACCAACTCAGGGCATTTCCTTTCTTTCTGTCCAGTCGTTAAATTGTATCCGAAATCGGAATGTTTTGTTTGATAATGTGTTTTTAAATTGTACTCCTTGAAGACAGCCACTGACTCACGACACAACAAGCAAACTGATTTGCTACCAACTTTTATAAAACAGTACTTAGTTGTCCATTCATAATTAAAAACACGGCATTCATCTTCAAACTTACGTTTGTTATTGACACTCATCATAACGGTACATGAAATCCTGTAAAATTCAACAAAATAACTTAAAAAAGAATTAAAAATTATTTCTAAATGCCCTCGCGGGCCGCATAAAATCACTTGGCGGGCCGCATGCGGCCCGCGGGCCGTAGTTTGCCCACCCCTGCCTTAGGCTGTCGGAGGGAGGGAGACACGTTACTTATCCTGTGATAGGGGAGACCTTTCCCCGCCACCAATATTCTTTGGGCATGTCATGAGAAGTGGAAAGCTTGAGAATGTCGTCACAACGGGAAAGTTGGAGGGGGAGGGAATCAAAAGAGAAGATGCTGAACAGTTTGATGTCACGGCAAGGGGGAACGTCGGTATCATGAATAATACATGATCACCGACGCCAAATGACAATGACTATAAGACGATTTTGGTCTAATAAGGTAGCGTGACTTGATAACAAACAATGATAAACAATGAGTCAAAGCAATGTATTCAAAAACAGTAGGTTGCACGATTGATTTATTGCCTGACATTTTCGCCGCATCTCCTCAGGTGCCTACTGCAGAGTTATATATCATATTAAGTGAATAAATACATTTGTATTATTGATAACTTTGCTTGCTTACTTTACTGTTGACCTTTGCTTTATTGATTACACAAAGGCTTTCGTTAAAGTGAGACATGTCGACATGATAAGGATCCATGAAGATCTACACATTGTTGGAAAAGACCTTAAACATGTAAAAAACATATATTGAAAATAACATCTGCCATAAGAATTGATAATAAAGTGGGTCAATGTCAACCTATTAAGAGAGGTATGAGACTGGAATGTGGAATGTCTCTAGATCTTCCCCCCCCCCCCCCCCATTTACAGTGAAAATATTGTCAGAAATATAGAAGATATGGAATGAATCAACATCGGGGGACGATACATCAATAACATTAGATATGCAGATGATACAGTCTTGATTGCAGACAATGAACAGGACCTGCAACATTTAGTAGATGCGGTTGTTGCACACAGTGAACAACTAGGATTAGAATTGAATTGTAAGAAGACAGATACAAGCGCCGGTCTCCCTGACCCAGGGGTTAACGTTCTTCTCTGTAATCCCGTATATCCACGTAAGGAACCTGCGCGAGAATCGGTAGCGGTTCTCGCCGCGTCGGTAACTTACAGGGTATGTGAGCCGGTCGCTCAGAAAGCAATGGCAAACTACTGAGCGTAATCTTGCCATGAAATCAACAATCAGCTGAAAGATGCTGATGTTGACAGCGAAGTCCTGTAAAGGATATGCGGAAAAAAAAATATACAAGTAAATGGGCATATTCTTAAACACGTGAATCGGTACAGTTATCTCGGAACAGTCAAAACATCTGAAGGGAGATGCCTTGAAGAAATTAGAACAAAATTGCCATTGCAAAGGAAACCTTTCGCAAGATGAAAAACACACTGACAATAAAGCGATATCAATTGAAACGAGGAAAAGAGTGTTGAAGTGCTACATAGAATCTGTACTTTTGTATGGATGTAAAGTGTGGACAAGGAGCGGACAAGCTAAAACATCTCATGGAGGTGGAAATGTGGTTTCTGAGGAAAATGCAAAGAATACAATGTACAGACAGAAAAACCAACAAAAAGTCCTTCAAGAAACAAATGAAGATAGTAAACTGATTAGCGACATTAGACGTAGACAGTCAATTTTTTTGGGCATGTTATGAGAAGAAATGAATTGGTGACCGTGGTAACAACTGGCAAGTTCGAAGGGAAGAGACCAAGGGAAAGACCGAGAAGTAAATACCTGGATGGCTTGGCCACGTGGCATGGTCGAGACAGGAACACGGAGCTGATCCACGACTCTGGTGATCGAGTGAGATGGCACAACATGACCGCCCACGCTTATCGGCATGGCACATGCTGGATGGATTAAATAAATGTGTGTGAAGTATTTCAGCCAATATATAATTCATGTTTCCTCTCTTCATATGATGTATAACAAGAAGCAGCGAAATATCATCATCATCTATCTCGCCGATAAGTTGTGTTTCGCCATCTCACGCGATAGTGAAATATGCCAGGCAATAAATCAAGCAACTTACTGTTTGTGACTTCTGTGTATAAATAAATGCCTTCTTTGAGAAGCTTGTTTTAAATATGTATACGTATTTTGCAGGTCCACCGAAGCGACTGAGACCATCATGCTTCTTGGGTTACTCGGTCTCTTCATAACGACAGTTCTAGTGATTGCTAGCATTGTCCGGGTTTATTACCCACCGATTTGGCGAGATGTCTACACAATATTCGTCAACATCAGCCTACTTAAAGCAGTCAAGAAGGCCTTTAGCACCAAAGAACTCATCATTGATCAATTTGAGCGGCAGGCTTCCACAAAGCCCCACCATCCTTTTGTAATCTTCAACAACGAAATCTTTACCTACAGTGCCGTGAACCGCGAGGCAAACAATGTAGCATGTCTACTTCAAAAGCTGGGAATGTTGCCAGGCGACACCATAGCGCTTGTCATGTCCAATGAACCCGCATTCCTATGGATTTATTTGGGTATGTTGTGTACTGTTAATTGTGCAAATGTGTGTTTCAGATCTGGTTAGAAACTAGGTCAGATTCACATGGCTTGAAATAACCTACCACATTTTCCCCATCTACTGCGTATCCAAGTTCATAGCAGTGGAACTGACGGAAGGTCATAAGGAAGTATACTACTACTACTACTACTACTACTACTACTACTACTACTACTACTACTACTACTACTACTACTACTACTACTACTACTACTAATACTGCTGCTGCTGCTGCTCTAACTGTCACAACTGTCATTTACTGCCTATAGTATCTTGTGGTGTGTGGTAGGCGGGTCTTGTACCTGAGAAATTAAGGCCACCTGGCTAATGCAGTCGCCGCGAACTGTGCAGGTTAGAGTTTTCTTTTCGCCCTCGACAGAAAAACAACCACACCTGACCGAGGATTCGAAACCGAGTCTCCCGAAAGAGAACCCGGCGCTCTTAGCCACTCGGACAGCTTACTACTGCTGCTGCTGCTTCTGCGGGGCTGCTGCTACTACTACTAGATACAACGGCACACACACATACACACAACTACACACATACCTACACACATGCACTCATACACCTACCTCACACAAATCTACATACACACACCTACGCACAGCTACACATACACACCTACACACGCGCACGCACGTAGGCGCTCGCACACACACACACACATACACACACACACACACACACACATATACAGTTTAAGAAGTAGAACAAAAACAGATACAGTCATGTAGGGAGACCTTTGCTGAACGTAGGTCTCTCCATAATTCGCCGAAGAAACTACTCTCGATCCTTCACAAGTTGCCTTTCCTCATACATGTCCCTCGTCAGTAACGTCCTGTCCAACCCCACAGGAGAAACATTCCAAATTGTCTTGTTAAAATTACAAACTAGATGTTAATATTGAGCCGGAGGCTAACATGACCCAGTGTATAAGAGCTGTCGTTCTTAAACATCCGGTGTGCTGATGTGGGGGTAGGAGGTTCAACAACTACACCGGTCAGCTGAGCTATAATGTTGACTTCCCGTCCTTGACTTGGAGACGTAAATTACAAGTCGGAGTGGGTTCGCCTTAAGGCAAAGGACATTGGTAATAAGGAAGTGTAATCTACGCGCAAAATGCAGTCCAGTGCTACCACAAGTTGTATTTATAATGACTGAGCAGTGATTGAAATAGCCGGTCCATATTTTGTATTTACCTATTATCTTTCATGAACTTTACATAGGGTGACTACAAAACTTGGACCGGAAATATTTTCAAACACCTCACAGTCATTAAAGATACACCCTATAGAACTAGTATGTATAAACTACGCTTGAGTTTAAAGCTAGCAAACGCAAGAAAACAAACTGAGGTAAACAATGAAGAAAAAAAAAACTATAACTAAATGATAGTAACATACCCGGAACAGAGGTTTCCTAACAAACGCAAGAAACAGATAACAAAAAGACAAACTACATCAAATCGTAGTGTGAGATGCACATTATAAATATAACAAACATTTTACACCCTCATTATGTTTTCTTGCCAGATGGCGTAGGCGTCCATGTCTCTCCACATATCTTATTCCTTGGTATTCTGGAACAGTTCTGTCGATGCTGGTCCTCCATGCCACCATCTTAGGAAATCCAGAAACTTAGCAGGACATGGCACTCACGTGTCTTGACAGTTGGACATTTTTATCCAAAGCATAGGTAACCTACCTGCGGGTTGAGTTGAGTTGGGACGAAAAACGACATCTAAGCACTCGAGATATTCCCAGGCGTGCTCTGTATTCATCTTCAACAGCCAGCACAGAGTCCAAAAACTAATTGTACACGTTGCAGTCGGTTTATGTAACAGTCTGACATTTCCTCTCAGAATTGAGTTTTGGCTAGCTATTCTGGTCACTCCCTGTAGCACCATTCTCTCCAGGAAATGATGGTGTATCTGTTATCTACACTATACACAAGATCTCAAAGGGTCCTGGCCACATCTGACTTATCCTGTACCAATACCCCACCCAGAGGTGCAGATCCAGCCAGTGTGTCCGCCTGCTCATCTCGCTACATACCAGCATGCCTGGGGATAAGATACAACAGATACTCCCTGTCTTGGACTGTTTAATTATCACATAACACTCTACACATGGTATTCACCTATCTTGGCAGCACTGTGTCACAAGCTGCCACAATTGATGACGAAGTGAATGCAAGAGTCTCCAAGGCCAGTGTGGCCTTTGGCAGACTGTACAAGAATTACAACCCTGCCTCGACTTAAATTTACCGGAATGTGTAATGGCGTCTCTTTTGCATCTACATCTTGATAGACAAACCATGCCAAAGGATGTTATATTTCATAGCTCGGCCAGAGAGCATGAAGAGACAGGACAATGCCCCTGTTCTCATCTTCGAGAATATAGCACACGTGATTCGAACGTCGTAGGCCTGAATAGAGCACAAAACCTTCGGAGCTCGAGGCATGCGGAAACGCTTGGCCACGGAGTGTCCCAGCCCAGAAGCAATGGCAAACTACCAATATTTAGCTAAACCATAGAGATCAGCCACTAACTTAGTTAGTATATGTAATAACTAAGTAAGTGTTTACACTTTCAACGGTAAAATGTGTTGCAAACTCATTATGTTATTAAATCAGATACGTATTTATCTGAGCTCTTTAGCTGATAGTTTAGTTTTCCACGTGTTACTTGTTTACACATGAATGTATTCCTGCCCACGTAACGTCTACATTTAAATGTTTACGTACGTCACTTTCGGGTTTGTTACTTTCAGTTGTTTACATCCGTCTTTCAGCAGTTGCCATTTGTTTGATTTTGAAGATTTGTTTTCTTATTCCTGAAAAAAGAATGTAAAATTCATGAATTATTTCACGTAGTCGGTAAGTAGAGGCCATGCTGACATTTTCCATAGTCTCAAATTATGTACTGGCACCTCATTTTCTATAGTCTAAAATTATATACTGGCATCTCATTTTCCATAGTCTAAAATTATATACTGGCATCCCATTTTCCATTGTCTTAAATGGGATGCTGGAATCTTCCAGATGTAAAGATGAAAGTGCATGGATCTGAAAGCTTGACTTCCGATCTTAATGCGAATGAGAACTGATCGTCGGAGACCTGTGATATTAGGTCACTGAAGTGGGCAGGTCAGATACAATTTGTCGGTCTGGCTTATTGATACAGACTGGGACCTCCAGGTTCAGGCCTCTCACACGGTCAGGGAATCTATTGTCGATACCTGGCCAAGATATGCAATCAGTTTTACCCTTGTTGTTGTTCACGTTATCCATTCACTTACGGAATATCCAGTTAGCCATTTACACATTGTGTTCATACATTGGCTATTTCACTTACCTGCATACTTAGCTGACTTTTATATTTAATAACTGCGATCTTCCTTGTTGTCACAACGTGTTCCAGACCTTCTCACCTTAGAACGAGACCGGACATGACGATAACTTGACCGTATGTGGTAATTTATCTGGTTTTGTAGAATTTGACTCCTAAAGTAGGTGGGAATTGAAAACCTTAGTCGTTTCTAGAGTTTTTGATATTGCTACAAAAGCAACCATATCTCTATTGAGTCCAGTCATTCTTTCAAATCTCGGTATTCAATATCCGCAATTCACCGGAGTACAACAATGTATATCAGTAAAGGACAGTGTTACACACATTGGAGCAGACTGGGTGTATGGTGCTAGCCGCATACTTGCACAGACAATCAGCAGACGATGGATTAAATGGCTGTACCACGACATTTTCTGTACTCATTTTAGACTGGGTCGACCTGGGAACCAACATTGGCTCAATGGGGATTCGAACTCATGGTCAACAAGTGCTATTTTAGTGGGGGGAAGGGGGATGGGGTGATCATTTTGATGAGTACCTTGCCGTCTTGACAGACTATAGTGTACAACTCTCCACACAGAGTCAGCACAGAATTTACACATTATATCTCACCCCATGCAGCATGATCACTTTCTCTGCCATTCTAGTTTACTCAAGAGGAAAGGTAATACCAATATTTATGGAACAAGACAAGCTGCAGAAGCTGCTGAATCAGTAAAACATAACATTTGCTGTCCGCCTATCGAAGCTTTAATCCTTAACCAGTTTCTGTCACTATAGTTTACTCAAGAGGAAAGGTAATACCAATATTTATGGAACAAGACAAGCTGCAGAAGCTGCTGAATCAGTAATACATAACTGTTACTGTCCGCCTCTCGAAGCTTTAATCCTTAAACAGTTTCCGACCAAGGTCTAGGACCTGGTCTGCCCTGCAACGAAATTGAGTCTTTAAGTTGCATTTCTTCGCACTAGGATAAGGCATATACCTCTAAATTGCACTCGTCCGACCGAAACCGTTGGCACAATGTAGGGTGTCGGATTTGGTGAGCGCCGCCTAATATTTAGCACTAACAGAAAGCATACAACACCGTCTACTGTCACACGGCAGCTCAGTCATATCTGATTGTTATATTTTTCATATACAGATGCTATTTTTAGTTGTCTCTTAGTCCGGTAATTTTGTACTTGGCTTTGAGCTTCAGTTGAGTTTTCATGTTGTGAGAGCAATGTATCATCATCATCATCATCATTTTCTACTTCTGCCGTCAAGCGTCGTGGGGAGGAATAATTTGCGTTCCAGCGCCCGGTGGACGGCACTGGATAGTGTATAATACTAATAATTTATATTTCCACAAATAACCGTCTGTAGAAAGTTTACAGATTAGTTTAGTTTAGTTTAGTCGACGGGTCAACATCACGGCACACGGGTGTAACCCATAAGTGCTCTGTTCTACTTCTAACTCAAGCCTGAGTCCGGAAAACCTCTTCTCAGAGCAGGAACTCCGTAGCACCGGCGAGGATCCTGAAATACTTTAGGTAGATTTTTAACTCGCAATTTTGCCCGGGCAGCACCGTTAGGCTATTCTTTTTTCGATGTCCAACTGCCAAGAGATTGTTTACATGCGCAACATACACAAGGGTGTCCGATCGCATTACCCAGAGACCAGGGGAAAGTTTATTACTAGAAGTCCTCGTGAAAAAAATCTCTGTCCTCACCGGGGCCTGAACCCGGGACCTTCAGCACTCGAGGCGGACACCATACCTCAAGACCCCCCCCCCCCCCTCCCCGTGTTTATAGACTATCCAAATAGCAATGCGATACACTAAATACGTTTCCAAGACATTCCATTTCTCTTCTTCTGCTCACAAACAAATACTATTACCGTGGTAGACAATTCCAGTTACTCTGTTAAATGTGTGTTGTAGATTTCAGCTTGAAGGATTTATCTTATGCTTTAGTTTATGCTGTGCATGCTTTCTGCAGCATGTACCTGTCGAGATGCAGCGAAATATGTCAGGCAATAAATCTTGCAATCTACTGTTAGTGTCTGCGTTATTCAAATATTATTGACAAAACACATTCTCAGTTCGGGTTTCTATAACAGAAACCATACCGTGACTGTTATTATTTGAACAGTTCCACAAACATATACATTCTGGGAGACTCTTTAAAGCGACCCAAATTGCGTGAGACATAAAGGCGACGACATTGATTTGTACACAACGAAATAGCATGCCTTTTTTGTATATCTGAACTAAGGAGTTTGACTAATAACGTACACGTAATTGTACACCTTAACTTGCCACGACTTGACGACTTGTACCTTATTGTACATCTAAACTTCACACAATTTGACCAATAGCAAACACAATATTACATCTTAACTTCCCACGATTTGATCAATAGCATTACCCTTATTGTACATCTTGTAACGGTTTCTTGAATAACATACCCGTAATTATACATCTTAACGTGTCACGTTGTTACAAATAACATACAGGTTATTATACATCTTAACTTCCTAATATTTGTCCAGAAACATACTTTCATTGCACAACTTAGCTTGTCATGATTTTATCAACAACATAGTTGTTATTGATTATTTGGTTGTTTCGGGATTTGAAATTTAAATATTGAGCACAACACACCACTGACAACGCTGATCGTATTCTGGTATGAACCTAAGGCCTATCCACGTCAATATGGACGAAATATCCACGTCAACAATAGTTGTTATTGTTCATATCTACTTGTCACGACATCATCAGACATATACCTGTTATTGCTTATCTTCATTTGTCACAATCTCACCAATAACATAGCTTTTATTGCTCATTTACCTTGTCACGACTTGACCAAACACATGCCTGTTAGTTCACGGATTGCCAAATGCATTTTTCTTCAAATTCCTTCAGTAAAAACAGGTGCAAATCTGTTTTCGCTACAGGTGTTCAAAAGTTGGGTGCCCGCATTGCCCTAGTGAATCATCACCTAGTAAGTGATGCTCTCAAACACAGCATTACAAGTTGCTCGCCAAAGCTCGTGATAGTTGGATTGGGTATGTACTGTAGCACAGCATTGATGAGGCTCTGTGTTCGTGTATGTCTGTTCAGGTGAGTGAGTGTGCGTTGAATAGATATATGTTATAGACAAATAGAAAAGCACGATGACAGGAAGAGAAACATATTAGTAGACAGACAGAGAGATAGACAGATATGCAAATAGACAGGCACTAAGGCAAGTTAACAGGCAGGTGGGCGACCTGCGGACGGATAGACCGACTAGCCGATTCTGACCGCCAGGCACAAGAAATACAGTCAATCAGCCAAAAAGGCAGAAAGCAAGACAGAAAGATAAGAAACCAGCAAGACAGACAGCCATCCAGGAAGAAAGACAGCCAGCCAACCAGCCAGATAAACAGATAAACAGACAGTCAGCAAAGCGAACAGTCAGACAGACAACAAGTCAGCCAGCCAGTTAGACAAACAGACAGACAGGTAGACTGGCAGACAGAGGGTTAGTGAGTCCGTTTGACAGATATACTAACAGCCAGTCATATAGACAGACAGACAGATAGACAGAGCGTATGAATTATTACTGCTTATTACCTCAATATATGTAAATATATAGGTTAACAAGCAAGTGAAACGTATGTACGTAGGCAAGTACGTGAAACAGCCGATGCATGAACACAGTGTCTAGATGGCTAACTGGATATACAACGGATGACTGGATAGCATGAACAACAGCAAGGGTATAACTGATTGCGTATCTCGACCAGGTATCGACAGCAGACTACCTGACCGTGTGAGCGGCCTGAACCTGGAGGTCCCAGTCTATATCTACAAGCCAGATCCACAAATTGTATGTGACCTGCCCAGCTTCAGTGACCTCATGTCACAGGTCTCCGACGATCAGTTCCCATCCACATTAAGATCGGAAGTCAAGCTTTCAGATCCATGCACTTTCATCTTTACATCTGGCACAACAGGTAAGAGAGCTAACAAACGAACGTTATTTTCAAAGCGTTAAGAATTGGGCGCTCAGGCCCGAGTGACTTCCTGCCATTCTTATCTCTCTGCGCTCATACATTATTTTATTCATAATCTCTTATGAAGTGAGAGAGAAGACAAACCATAGTTTTACTGATTAACTTATTGTACTCTTCTGTTTCATGACTAAAACAAATCACAGTGGTTGCCTGTGCCGAAGTTAAACAAGGAAACCCCATGGCAAATATTGACATTCGAATACGCTGTACTAGGCTTTCGTATATCAAGACTCGGAAGTCTCCGTGGCCAAGTAGTTTAGCCACTTGCTCCACGTTACGAATATTGTAGCTCCAAGTCGGACTCCTTCATTGGGTACACGCATGCAGGTTTCTCGAAGACTTCAGTGGATGGTCAGCTGGAGTTACAAATTTCGTGCGTTGTCCATCGCTCTCAGCAGGCCGCCCTGCAGAAAGAGACCGAGCCATTGGGGTTAAAACCGGGTGCAATGAAGTCGATTCTCTTGCCCTGAAATTCCCCTATAAATATCTAGACTATTGCATAAAGATGATTAAAGTCAGAATGGGCTACTGTATGACAGTTGACGGTACTACCTGCTTTCTCTTAGCACAGAATGTTGATCGGCGCTCACCAAACCCGACATCCCCACATTGTGCCAACGGCGTCTGATGGAGAAGCGCAATAGGAAGGGTACAAGCCTTATCCTGGTGAGAGGAATTGCAATCTAAACACTAAATGTCGTGCCAGGGCAGACCAGGTCCTAAGCCTTGGTTGGCAACTGATCTAGGATCGAAGCTCCGATAGGCGGACAGTTAGAACATTGCTTTGCTGATTTGGCAGGTTCTGCTTGTCAGAAGTCGGGGTGCCCCACCGGCTAGATGAAAGTATTTTTCACTGGCGAGCACCCCCAAATAGTCAGAAACTGACTAGGGACAAAAACTATATGGCTGAACTATAGATTAAGCCCTGAATATCCAACGTACAGCTCCAAGTGGCTCGTTACAAAATGAAATGAACTGTGCTGAATATTCGCCAAGGAATGGGAAAGAGAAGGTTAGCTAAGATAGATGTTTAAGTCTAAATAAATGAGTATAGACGACTATCTCAGTACAGGTTTTTCTCCCTGACTGCTCCCTTCCTTGGTGTCTAAGTGAACCCCCACCAATGTACACACACAACACGTATGCACAATTGGAATTAAAATATAACGACAGAACTATGAGTTACAATACTACAACATTTATTTATTAATCATAACAATAGACATAGGATGATTGTCAATATGAGGATGATGAAATCATATACATATTGATATTAATGGCAAACATTACGTAACTTTACTTGTTACTTGATCTATCTGGATCTGTGGTCCAGATCCCCACTCTCCAGTAGACTAAAAAAAAGAACAGCTTGCCGGTATTCTGACGAATCCTGCCAGTCCTAGCTCTACCTAGTCTTCACTTGTTCTTGAGATCTGTAACATAGGTGCTACTTGTGAGAGCTGGTAAGAAAGTCAAGAATGTGTTATATCTTGTTCTACATCAGCGCAATCTTAAGTATAACATATCATAACACAAACATATACAATGACCAGTCTGGCCAAGTTTATCTTCCAGCTCTACTGCGTTCACCATCCTCCTTCTCCCTACTGTCTTTAGTCTGGGACGGGCTTTTCAATCGTCTCACACGCCTGTAATGATTACATTTCTGCCGCCCCATGTCCATGTCGCTAATACAGAAATTCTGTGTCGTACAGCCGCTCCATCCAAACTTGGTTTAGCAGCTCATAAGATCGGTAATGGTATTATAATAATGCCGGGTCATCCGGGCTTACAAGCAGTGACCATTAGCTGTGCCAGGTTCCCATGCATTACCGTGAACGCACGCCCACAATACACTGAGAAAGTTTAGCACCATATACCCTATACCAATTGTGGGTAATGTCTGTACCATTACACCTCTGCTTCCAACACAATCGTTGGCCAATGTGCCAATGCGCAGACAATAGCATAACACTTCATATTGGTAGGTTTGCATATGACAAATCAATATATCAAACATCCAATACACATAAACATATTGATTAAACTAGACATATTATGATACTTTAACATCATAGCATAATGCACTAGTTAGTTTGTATGTATACGAAATGAGACGAATATACACAAAAAGAATATGTACGAAGCATAGTCCTAGCATCGTATATTCATATGAAATTACACATACATACATCCAACATATCCGTAAACATTATATTACTTCAAGATAGACATATAATGATACTCAACATAATAGCATCAGGCATTATTAACGAGTACTAATATTGTATAGCTACAAAATGAGATATACAACAAGTCTAATTGAAGTTACCACACAGACCAGCCATATTTGCTGATCTGCCCGGTTTAATCACCACTTAGTTACTGCTGTTGTAAGAATTAAATAAATAGTCAGTTGACTATATTCTGTACAAAAAAATGCACACACCAAAAGGCAACTAGGATAGTGTACAAAGAAATGACAAGCATCTACCAAGACACCTAAAAGTATACTTAGACAAGATCTGCCTTTCACAAGTTTCTCCTTCTCAGAAGAGTAATACATGAAGCACAATGATATTGAACACAGAACTTAGAAAGAACACTCAAGTAACCTACGGCAATGATAGTTCTTGAAATAACCTAGATCAGATATAGACTGAAAGTTCATATGTCTAAAAGACTGTTGCATAGTTACTAAGAAATCCTTCCTAGAAGCCAACATAATAATCATACATATGACTACAAACATTGAGCTGGCAGCCTACCTGTTCTGAAGTCAGACTTAATCTAAAGGGAACAGGTCTAGTGTGGGTTTTTATACCTAGCCTAGCAGTAGACACTTATCTCCCAGGAATTCCATTCATAAATTCTTCTTATCTCCCCCTGACGTTAATTGCAATCCTAACTGCAACCTGGCCATCACACCTTGCTCCTCTCTGTCTGGTACAAAGTCTACAGGCCCAGTGTTAATTGCCTTATCAGATCTGTTTCCACACATTCCTGAGTCTGCCAGTCAGAGTGGACTGGGCTTGTTTACAGCCCTGGGGCTATTATCTCTCCCTGGGTCAATGTTGTTCACACCTGGGCGATTTTGAGTTGCCAGGCCCAGTTCAGTTTCAGTCTGCCCTCCAGTGGGGGGTAATTATCAGTTTGACATGTAACACCTTTACACTGGACTGTCTGTGTGATTTCATTCTGGGTTTATTGCCATTCCCACTGTCCTGTTTTAGTGGCCAGCAGCCATCTGTTCTGACACTTCACAGTTGAATGGGCCCATTTTGCTACAACATTTTATGCCTCTGTGTGTGCAGGCCTGATTGTTCTTTATTATAGAGAATATCTATTGTTCTTCTGTAACTCTACATGGCCCATCAAAAGTGAACCGAAAATTGTTCTGGGAAGTAAAGGCTGCCAATTCGTGACACTGCTGTGTGTTTTGTTCCAGGCGTATTGGATTACCTTTCCTCTGGAGTAAACTAGACAGGCCGAAAGGGTGATCATGTTGCGTGGGCAACCCATGGTCTCTACAATTCAGTCCAGGCTATGTGCTATTTTTAAAACACAATGTAACACACTGTCGTCTGTCAGGACCGCCAGATTCCAGTAGCATAATGATGGAGCCTTGGTAGCTCAGCGGCTAGCACCTTTGCCTTCTGGCCTGGAGGCCATGCCTTAGAATCTCAGAGGGTTCAAACTGACATTGGCTTTTAGGTCAATACAGCTTAAAATAGGTAGCAGGATATTTCCCAAAAAAGTGAAGTTCGCCGGTGTGACATTGACCTAATAGGTAATAGAAATACCGGCTGCAGCAGGATATAACAATACAACACGAAAACAGTTAAGTATATGCGACTCCCGTGAAAGAAAAAGTGAGAGAAACTAAATAAAAACACAGTGTACATACCATACAATGAAAGCAAAACCAGCAAGCGGAAACCACTGTGCAATAATAACAATTAGAATTTTAACCTCATTGGATAAATACACAAAACGAACAGTAAAGACTGATGACGAGTAGAGGTAACATCGTGGGGACTTAATAATAGTAGATATGAAATATCCAAAACGCTACAGTGTGGAAATATGTCTTCTACCTTGACTTACTTGAGGACACATCAATGCTGTTATAACCTTCTTATTTACCCCGGAACTGAATTTTTGGGATACATACATACGCATAAGGACACATACACACGCACACACGTAGAAACATACATATACAAACACAGACATGCCTATATACATACATTCGTATATACATACATTCCTACCCACGTACATTTGTTCATTCTTACATACGCACATACACATAGATAGACAGATACGCACCTACTTAAACTCTTACAGAGACAAAGACATGCATGCAGACACACGCGGATGTGATATACCCGGAACAACATGCTCATTCCCATACAGTTATAGACACCAACACTTGAGCACATAGACAAGCACACGTAACGAAGCACAGACTAATGCACACTCTGGTCTATCTAAGTATTTCTAATAGATGCACAATGCACACATCTTATAGTAATGTTAATGGCAATGGAAATGGTACCACTAGATGGTGTATGGAGGAATATAGTCAGTATCAAGTAAGTATTGAAAGATATTTTGGCAGGAACTCATTTGCGTTTTCAGATTAGATGGAAGGGAATTCCATAAGCGAGCAGCAGAGTACGCTAAACTTGTTTTGCATAAATCTAATCTAAGCTTTGGAGCATGAGACTGAATCAACTGTAGAAGGTACATTTGGGTATTTTCAACAGACAAACACATTTTGTTCATGTGTATATTTAAGACACAAACAATAGATTGCACAATTTATTGCCTGGCATATGTCACTGCATCTCTTCAGGTGCATACTACAGACAATGAGTTCAACATATAACGAAGTCTTATCTCATCATCTCATTTATGTTTCTCTTATACCTTGCGGTGTCGAGGTGAAGTATAAACAGCGGAAGAGTGCCCGCTTATGGGTTTCATGTATAGATATTCCCATGGACTCTGTTATTCCCTGCGTCCATCGTTTATGTGGTCGGCTTCATCATCTGCTTCCCTCCTGTCTGTACATCATTGCTTGTTGTGGTATGCTGTTAGTTGGCAACCTACTTGCATGGCCAAACCATTTGACTTGCTGCCTTCTGATAAAATCTAGTGCATCTATAACCCCCACTTTAGTCCCGATTTCTTCATTTCTGATCTGATCTCTTCTTGATACACTGAGTATTCTTCTCAGGATTCTCATTTCTGTTGTTGTGATGTTTCTTTTCTCTTTTTCTGTCATTGAACCAGGTTTGGCATTGGTAACATAGAGTTGGTAGGAAGATTGTGTTGTAAAGTGTTTTCTTAGTAGTTATTGATACATGTTTGTTCTTTAGTATTCGTGCCATTTGTCCAATGAGATGGTTTGCCTTATTGCATCTATTTTCGATCTCGTCTTCTGATTTGCCATTTGATGATATTATACTTCCTAGGTACTTGAAACTCTTTACTTGTTTCAGGGGATATTCGTTTAGGTGAATTGTTGTTGTTGTCGTGGTTTTTGTTGTTGTTGTTGTTGTTGTTTTTTTTTTTTCTTTAGTTGTAATCATTACCTCTGTTTTACTTGTGATAATTTTTATGTTTTGTTCCCTACACATTTCTTTTAGACTGTTCACGTAGTCTTGCAATTCAGCTTCTGATTTTGCTATTAGCGCTTGGTCGTTCGCAAACAGGAGTTCTCTAATCGTGTAATCTCCCATTGGTTCTTCTTCTGTTTCTCGTCATGCGGTGTTCTTGAGGTCTCGGATTGGCTGTTTTTTTTTACATATGTTGTCTATATATGTTCTGTGCAAAGCGGGGACAGGACACAACCTTGTCGTACTCCAGATCTTATGGTGAAGGGTTCTGAGAGTCCTCCAGTTGCTCTCACTATGCATTCACTGTTGTTGTATAAGCTTTTACATAGGTTTGTTAGATGTGTACTCACTCCATATTGTTTAAGGATTTCCCACAGCTTGTTTCTATCAACTCTATCGAATGCCTTTTCTTGGTCGACAAAGGCTATGTAGAGTGTTTCATTGAATTCGATTGATTTTTCTATAAGTTGTCTAAGAGCAAAAATGGCAACTGTGAATCCTTTGTTTTTCCTTAATCCAAGTCTTTTGGCAGCTCTGCACATGTGACGTATTTCCCTATCTATTTCTGTCTTGATACATAATCAAAACTATATTGTCATGTATTTCACTGTCACGACGGTAGTTTTACATAGACTATCACGTCAATGTGTTTACATAATTGTGGTTTACTCACGCGTATAGCAGATGCCTCGGCATATCCAGTTTGTTCAATCGTATTTTGTGCTTGGAATTTATTTGTGAATATACAGATTGTTATCTCGTGACGTAAAACTTTGTTTTCCAGGCCTTCCCAAGCCAGCAATCATCAGTCACAAGAAATCCATACTCTGCAGCCATTCATACAGACCTGTTGGATTCTCATCCAAGGATGTTATGTATTTGACGCTGCCCTTGTATCATGCGTCAGCGCTAAACCTGGCTTTCTTGAATGTCATCAACGTAGGTATGTAACATGTACATTATGGCTCCAAGACATGGAAGTTTCTGAACTGAAACTTTAACTATGATGCTTATAACATGTATTGATTGTTTTCCCTGGTACATATTCTATGCTGTAACTCAGACAATTGTACCCTCTTAGGAAATATTGTTGTTTCTTTTTTCCCGATGAGCTCGTTTCTTTAAGCAATGGGATGGAGCTTGCTAGCATGAGGAAACATTACGAGCCTCGGTCTATTCTCAGGCAGTCTGTAAGCGCTGACTTGGGTCATGAACTGGTTACATCGTAATATGCATCTCCTTACATGTGAAACTGGTTACATCGTAATATGCCCATCCTTACATATAAAGCTGATTACATCTTAATATACCTCTCCTTACAAGTTAAACTGGTTACATCGTAATATGCCACTCTATACATGTCAAGCTGGTTACATCGTTATACATAGTTTATTACATGTGAAGATGATTACATCGTAACATGCCTCTCCTTACATGTAAAGCTGATTACATCGTAATATGTCTCTCATTACATGTGATGCGTGTTATATCATAATATGTATTTCCTTACATGTGAAGTTGGTTGCATCGCAAAATACCTCTCCTTATTATGAAACTGGTTACATCGCAGTATGTATCTACTTACAAGTGAAGCTGGTTACATCGTAATATTTCTTTCCTTACATGTAAAGCTGCGTACATCGTCATATTTGTCTCCTTACATGTGCAGCTGGGTAGATCGTAATATTTCTCTATCCATACATGTGAAGCTGGGTACATCGTACTATTTCTCTCATTGCAATTGAATCTGGTTACATCGTAATATACTTTTCTTTACATGTAAAGCTGGTTACATTGTAATATTTATCTCATTATATGTGATGCTCTTGCACACGACGCTAATTTCTGAGCTTGGAGAGGGAAAAGGGCGGTGGGCAAACCCGTCTTCGTAGGGGTGGCGCATTGGTACTGGTCGCAATTAGTCTCCACACGAAACACACCCTTATAGATACCAGCTGTTTTCATTGCTTAGACATCCCGAATAGTGGATCCATAGCCAGCCAACCAAAACATCAACAAGTATTATAACAACAAGAATTCAGCGTTAAGGAATGGTTAAGAGCTCTCGTTCTTAAACTTCAGGTGCGCTAATGCGGGTCCAACCCCTACCCTGTTCAGTTGGACTAACTTGTTAACTTCTTATTCTTGACTTGGGAACGCACATTATAATTACCCCAGAAGCGAAGTGGGATCGCCTGATGGCGAGGGACACTGTTAATCCGTACATCCATCATGTGCCATGGCGATAAGCGCGGGCGGTCATGTTTTGAAATGTTTTTGGATCAAATCCGTGTTTCTGTTTAGACCATGTCACGTGATCAAGCCATTCAGGTATTTACTTCTCGGTCTTCCCCTTAGGCTCTTCTCTTCGATCTTGCCAGTTGTCACCAAGTTTTTCAATTCATTTCTTCTCATAACATGCCCAAACATTATGACTGTCAACGTCTAATGTCTCTAATCAGTTTATGATCCTCATTTGTTTCTTATACAGATAAATAACACGACTCTGAAACAAGTTAAATAATTCAAATACCTTGGAAGTATGATCACAGAAGATGGCAGATTGGACAGAGAAATTGAAATCAGATGTCAAAAAACTAGTGCACTTACATATCAACTACCACCCTTACTGAAACATCCAAACATACCCATGCCCGCAAAACGACAGATAATAAACAGCATATTCACACCAAATCTATGCTACCAATCTCAAACCTGGACTTTATCAAAATCACACCTTCACAAAATCAACACCTGCGAAATGAGATGCCTGAGGAGAGCTGCCAACTTAACAATCCGAGTCCGAGTAAGAAATGCTATTATCAGACAGACAGTGGGATCAACACCTTGTGCCACATGTATTGAAAGACAGAAGATCAAGTGGTTTAGCCATGTCGTTAGAATGCATCATCAGCAACTACCATCACTGGCCTTACATCAAAGATCATCTGCGACGAGACCACGAGGACGTCCAAGAAGAAAATGGATTGACAACATCAGAGACATTGTACAACCACACAGAATGACACTATCCAGTGCCGCCCACCGGGCGCTGGAACGCAAATTATTCCTCCCCACGACGCTTGACGGCAGAAGTGGAAGATGATGATGATGATGATGATGATGATGATGACGATGATGATGATGATGATGATTTGTTTCTTAATGGGCATGTTCGTTGTTTTTTTCTATCTGTCCCTGGTATTCTTTGCATTTTCCTCAGACACCAAATTTCCACAGCCATCAAATGTTTCACAGCTTTTCTGCTCATTGTCCACACTTCACATCCATACAAAAGTACAGGTTCTATGTAGCACTGCAACACTCCTTTTCTCGTTTCAATCGATATCTTTTTATTGGTCAGTATGTTTTTCATCTTGCAAAAGGCTACCTTCGCAATGACAATTCTTGTTCTAATCTCTTCAGGGTATCTCCACTGTGTGCAACAACCGCATCTACTAAATGTTGCAGGTCCTGTTCATTGTCTGCAATCAAGACTGTATCATCTGCATATCTAATATTAATGATGTGATGTCCCTCAATGTTGATTCCTTCCATTTCCTCTATATTTCTGAAAATATTTTCATTGTACAGGGGAAAAAGATCTGGAGAAATTGCACATCCCTGTCTCACACCTCTCTTAATAGGTTGATATTGACCTACCTCATTATCAGTTCTTATGGCAACTTGTTGATTCCAATATATATATATTATTTTTACAAATCTAAGGTCTTTTCCATCAATTTGCCATCAGTTTGTAGATCTTCAAGCATCCTTATCATGTCGACATGTCTCACTTTATCGAAAGCCTTTTGTATTGTCAATAAAATAAAGGTGTAGATCTTTGTTTACTTCTTCACTGTTACTAGGGAAAGATAAAATGAGTCCAATGCACTAGAAGCAGTAGTACATGCATAGACTACGGGAAAAAATAAAAAAAAACAAATATCAGAACAGCAATTTTCTAAATTGCAATCAACACTGCGGACACATTCCTCTCTTTGATTGCTTTGTGCCATTTCCCATCCAAACTGGGAATGTTGACCCGTTGGTCGACGCATCCACCCGGGAATGTTGACCCGTTTGTCGACATATCCACCCGCTAAACAGCAGTCATGATTTGTGTTGTCGGCCTTCATAAGGGAAAAGATGGGAGATGTTGTTCGAAGAGTTGTCAGTATTTCATTTGGTCGGTCATACATGAACATAAAATGACCCTATACACATTCGACAATTTACAGTCGTTAGTAAAGAAATTGCCGACCGCATTCCACCCCACCGAGCCGTATTACGCAATTAATGACAGTCACGTGATGCGATTGCTCCCAAACCCCATCAATAGAAGCTAAAATTGTTGTTAAACGTCCCTATTACAGTATTATCGTTGCCAAGTTCCCCTACCTCACTACACTAAGCATGGGCTGTAATAAGTCTCACATACGTTTTATTTCCTACGTATTCATGTGTACTCGTATTAGCTTATACATATGTATTCAGTTTCATTTATTGATGGTGCAAACACACATGTAACGTTGTCTTAATGTTGTATAACTACGTGTAACGTTGTCTTGATGTTGTCTACATACGTGTAACGTTGTCTTGATCTGGTCTAACAACATGTAATGTTGTCTCAATGTTGTATAACTACATGTAACGTTGTCTTTACATGTAACGTTGTCTTGATCTGGTCTAACTACAGATAACGTTGTCTTGATGGTGTCTACCTAAATGTAACGTTGTTTTGATGGTGTCTACCTAAATGTAACGTTGTTTTATGATGTCTACCTAAATGTAACGCTGTTTTGATGGTGTCTGCCTAAATGTAACGTTGTTTTGATGGTAGCTACCTAAATGTAACGTTGTTTTGATGGTGTCTACCTAAATGTAACGTTGTTTTATGATGTCTACCTAAATGTAACGCTGTTTTGATGGTGTCTGCCTAAATGTAACGTTGTTTTATGATGTCTACCTAAATGTAACGTTGTCTTGATGGTGTCTACCTATATGTAACGTTGTCTTGATGGTGTCTACCTAAATGTAACGTTGTTTTGATGGTGTCTACCTAAATGTAACGTTGTTTTATGATGTCTACCTAAATGTAACGCTGTTTTGATGGTGTCTGCCTAAATGTAACGTTGTTTTGATGGTAGCTACCTAAATGTAACGCTGTTTTGATGGTGTCTTCCTAAATGTAACGTTGTTTTGATGTTAGCTACCTAAATGTAACGCTGTTTTGATGGTGTCTGCCTAAATGTAACGTTGTTTTGATGGTAGCTACCTAAATGTAACGCTGTTTTGATGGTGTCTTCCTAAATGTAACGTTGTTTTGATGGCGTCTACCTAAATGTAACTTTGTTTTGATGGTGTCTGCCTAAATGTAACGTTGTTTTGATGGTTCTACCTAATTGTTACGTTTTCTTGATGGTGTCTACCTAAATGTAACGTTGCTTTGATCTTGACTACCTAAATATAACGTTGTTTTGATGTTTTTTTTTTATCTACATGTAACGTTGTTTTGATGGTGTCTACCTACATGTAACGTTACCTTCTAGTTCATCTTTTGATGTTGATAATAAAGTTGATTTGATTTGTTGTCTTCTAGTCCAAGAAGACGTTATGAATATATATCCATCTTTTGATGTTGTCTCCCTACATGTAAATTTGTCTTCATCTTGGCAGCTTCTCCTAAACTCCCCCCTCCAATATTTCCACCATTCTATATACCGGTCAAAGCTTATCCTAACAACGATATGCGTTATTGCCTGGCTGCGTTCATCTTCTCTCTAAATGAGGGACAGAATGACCATCTATTCTCCTATATATTCAGGCCTACATAATGTGATGGATCTATCACATCACAGATGTGCTTCGGCATATGTTCTTATGTTACACTTTGTTGTGTGAACTACTTTGCAAACTAGTACGCGAATGTAGCACAAGTTATCCAACACGATAATTCATCCATGATAACTGCTGGGGTTTCAAAATCTTCTAAGCAAATATGGCGACCGGCCTTTCCCTGCAATGTGCAACCACAATGAAGCTAATCTACCAATCGTCTCATTCCTTTGCGCGTTCGTGATATATTATGTTTCAGTATCTAGGCTAAACAATGACATCTGACGAAAGATGTAACTAAAAGATAAAGACAAAATCGCCATATTTAAAGATGTATTTAATAGAATGAGCAACGGCTTGACAAACATAATACCAGGACACGTGCAAAAGGCGGGATATTACAATGTTGTGTTGACTTCTGTTGATGTCACCAGGGCCAATGTCCTAATGTGGACAATATTTAGATGTCCTTGAAGGAAAGGCAGAGGATGCAGCAACAAAAGGAAGCCCCAGAAATATTTACAGCACAGAAAATTTGTAGGAAAATGTAATAAATCCAGTGAACGTATAACACTTTTGTAAAGGGACAGTTCTCACTAATATTAAAGATAAAATGAACAGATGCGTAGCCCACTTTAAGGATCTTCTGAATAGACCAGTTCCAAACGGCCCTCCATGATATCCAGCCGGCTGCAGTGGAACTGGATATAAACTGTGAAAAGCCACCTAAAGAAGCTATCCCATCTTTCAGTAGAAAATCTCTCAAACTATTGAAAAATGGGAAAGCTGCTAGCCCAGATGGTATCCCACCCGAAGCAATTAAATCCAATATAGACATGATTGAACTCATGCACAAATTATTTAATAGAGTTTATGAGAACGAAGGATTACCAGCAAGCTGAAGAGAAGGATGTTTGGTGAAGTTGCACAAGAACAGGAGGAGCGGCTGGCCGAGTGGCTAGAACCCTGGATTCTCCTTCGGGAGACCCGGGTTCAAATCCTCGGTAAGGTGTGGGATTTTTTTTCTGTCGGGGGCAAAAAGAAAATCCAAACTTGCACAATTCGCGGCAACTGCACTATCCAGGCGGCCTTAATTCCTCAGGCTCATGGGACCCACCTCCCCCCTCCCCCCGCCATACACCTCAAGGTACTATATTGGCAGTAAATGACAGATGACAGCATAAGAAAAGGGACGTGCAGGAGTGTGAACATTATAGACTAATAATGCTTTTCCAATGCCTGGGAAATATTAACCAGATTCAATCTGGAGACAGTAAGAGATGCCACCGACAAACAACTAAGGAATGAACAAGCAGGCATGCGACCAAATGTATCCTGCACGAATCAGATAGCCGCATTATTCATTATAACTGAGCAAACATTTGAAATGCATTCGCCACTTTATGTAAGATTTGTGGATTAGGAAAAGTCTTTTAACAGCATTTACAGAGAATCCCTTTGGAGTCTGATGCGGCGTTATAAGATCCCAGAAAACATTAACTTAATAAGGAGGACATATGAAGGACACAGGAGGAGAGAAGGAATTTCCTTAAAACTAAAGGCTGCCATCGAGATGTTGACCACATCTAGTGGCGGTTGGTCTACAGACAGGTTTGATTAGTACCATACGCCCCAAGATGTGTGAACGAGTCCTTTCATTTATTTTGCAGATACAACTGAAATAGGCTGTTATGTAATTATTTAAAAAAATTCAAATAGAAAAGGATCGACTTCACTGTACAAGATTTCAGTCCATCCAAGTATGTCTCTCTTCAAGGATAGACTAACAGCCTGCTGAGGTGGTCGCACCGTTCACGAACTCCGTAGCTCCTGCGACGACTCCCGGGAATCTCCAAAACAATGGTCCTGGCAAATCGAATGGAGTTCGAAAACGAACCGGAAACTATCCGAAAGCGAGATGAAGGGCTTTATCGCTTGGCCGCGAAGACTCCCGGGTTTTAATTAATTAATTAATTAATTAATTAATTAATCAATCAATCAATTAATTAATTAATTAATGTACCTGTCGGTTTATGTTGTACTAGTATATTTGAAACACTGAGTATTTCCAAAGTTGACTATGTAACTAGCAGACCGCCCAACGCTATCAATGGTATGAGTGCCGGTCGTTCAGAAAGCAATGGCAAACTACTGAACGTAAACTTTCAAAAAAATTACAAACAGCCAAATTATGCTGCAGTTGACTGTAACGTCCTGTAAAAGGTATGCAACTAACTTAGCACTTGAATAGGTTTGCTTATATCATGTTGTGACAGGAGCCACCCTTGTGTTGAGAGACAAGTTTTCATCCTCTGAATTTTGGGCTGATTGTGTGAAATATAATGTCACCTGTTTCCAGTACATAGGCGAGATGTTGCGTTACCTGGTCAACTCACCTGAGGTAAGAACGTTGACAGAAACATTCTGCTGCTGCTTCTTAATCTTCTTCCTCCTCCTCTACTCATCCTCGTCCACCTCCTTCTCCTCCTGTTCCTCCTCATCCTTATTCTTCTTCTCCTTCTCCTATCCGTTCTTCTTCCCCAGGCCCTCCTCCTCCTCCTCCTCCTCCTCCTCCTCCTCCTCCTCCTTCTTCTTCTTCTTCTTCTTCTTCTTCTTCTTCTTCTTCTTCTTCTTCTTCTTCACGTATTGTCATGGGACTTGCATTAGTTATTTCATTGTGTAATTTTACAGCTAAGCTGCCCTATTTGACTCTGTCATCCCTCACATTGCCCATATGTTGTACACGCTCATATAATCCACTCGTACATACATGAGAGACACAAAAGGACAAACGATTTCGTATGCTATACAGTTGCTACAATAATGTATCAACCAGCGATGAGCTGTATTTTGTGTGTGTGATATTCACTGGCACAGGAACGGAAAATAATAGGGCGACCCTTTGCTGTGAAGTTGTAACCGTGACAAACTAACTATTAACCAGCGTGCATTTGGTTGTCTGACTATGAACACATGACTTTATTGTAGCTGTATTATTCCCAATGTTTGTTAGTTCACTCGCTTTGAACACGAGCTTAGTCCACGATGTTGTAGTTTTGCGTGGGGGCTAGCTTTCCCTATTATTAGGGTCCTTTGCCATCGGGCGAAACCACACGGACTTCAGAAGTACTTGTAATTTACGCCCCCAAGTCATGGACAAGAAGTCAAAATTTTATTCCAGCTGATCTGTGTATGAGCTGAACCCGTTACCTCGACATCAGCACTCCGGACCAATGAAATAAATAAGTGTATTTTTGCCGGCATTGTTACTTGCCATCATCGTCAAGTATTTCATAGGTTTAAGTTTTCAGCCATTAATAAACATGTTTATGTTTGTCTATAAACACATAAATGTCTGTAGGAGCGGCTGGCCGAGTGGCTGGAATGTAGGAATATCTTTCGGGAGACCCGGGTTCGAATCCTCGGTAAAGTGTGGAGGTTTTTCTGTCGGGGGTAAAAAGAAAACTCAAACCTGCACAGTTCGCGGTGACTGCACTAGCCAGGCGGCCTTAATTCCCCAGGCTCAAGACACCCCTGCCAAACACCGCAAGATGCTATATTGACAGTCAATGACAGTTCCCCCCCCCCCCACCCTTTTAAATGCATGTCTGTGTTGATAGCCGATTCTGTAGATACGGGGTTAAGGACGCAATTCGTAATTCGCATACAGCGTTCCAAAGACAGCAGCGTTCCAAAGACAGCTGCGGGTGATTTGGCAGCCGACCATGTGTTGTCGATGCAGTATGATCCCTCTCTTTGCCTGTCTACTCCAGAGGAAAGGTAACACTAAAACATATGTACCAAGACAAGCTGCAGAAGCTGCCGGATCAGCAAAAACAATTCTCTAACTCCGCCTGTCGGAGCTTCTATCCTAGACTCTTTGCCAACGAAGGCTTAAGGCCTGGTCTGCTCTGCCACGACATTTAGTTTTTAGGTTGCATTTCCACTCACCGGGATAAGGCTTGTACCCTCCCAATTGCGGTCCTCCACTCGAAGCAGTTGTCACAATGTGGGGTGTTAAATTTGGTGAGTGTCGCCCAACATTTGGCGCCAACAGAAAGTAGGTGGTACCGTCTACTGTCGTACAGTAGTAGCTCAGTCATATCTGACTGAGACCTGACTTATATAACCATGACTTATATATATATATATATAACTTGTATGTGTGTCGTCTGCGTGTACCAGAAACCCGAGGAACAACAACACAAAGTATGGGCAGCGATTGGAAATGGTCTCCGGCCTGATATATGGGTTAAGGTGAAGTCACGCTTCCAGATTGAAAAGATTTTCGAGTTCTATGGCTCCACGGAACTGCCTGCTACCGTCGCCAACTTGTTCAACGTGCCTGGATCTGTGGGTCGCTTGTCCCCATTGCTAGTAAGTTCTTTACCTGTGAATTTGTCGGTCTTGCTGTTGACTCTCAAACTGACGAGATATCAAATCTTGACAACATGAAAATGTGAAGACAGTATTAAAAATATTATTGAAGGAGACAATAAAACGCGTCTACGTTAGTCACCAGCCTACGAGACCAATAATATTTATTTTTTTCCCCGCGTTTCCATCCTGTTTCAGGATATTGCAGTCAACACCAGCATCTTTAATCTGTATGTTGATTCCTAGGATAGATTACGCTCATCAGCACGCCACGACTTTCTGAGCGACCGGCTGCATACTCTCATAAGTCACTAGCGTGACTCGAACCACTTCTAATTCTCGTCCGCCCACGTCGACCACGAGAGTATTCGGAATTAACGGGCAAAAGCTGCTAACCCTTCAGCCAGGCAGCCGGCAATAACAATAATGAAAAAGATAATACAAAACACTCAAAAGCCATTAACAGCGGTTTGCACGATTTATTGCCTGGGATGGTTCGCTGCATCTCGTCAGGTGCATGCCGCAGAATTATGCGTCGTATGAAGTGAATAAAAGAATTGTACTTTGACTAAAATACTTGCAACCCGTGATCACCGGTATTGTTTGAATGTAGCACGTTTGTTATCCCCACGGCATTTGCACATTGGAAACGAAGTCTTTCTTTCTGTTTGCAACTTTGGTTGATATCCTGGGTATATTTGAGCAATCGTTTATTTTTTCCTCGAATACAATATACTAAATAACTTTTCTTTGTTATCTGTATGGCCTAAAATCAACACATGTTGATATTTAGGATTACAGTCGAGTCCACCTAAGTCGAACTCGGATAACTAAAATTTCGCTTAAGTCGACGTTATTGGCTTGGTCCCGGCCAAGATCCTTCTTTATCTTTGTATAAAAATTCCCGATAAGTCGAATTCGGTTAACTCGAATTTTCGGATTAGTCGACCATAAAAATGAATACCGACTATATAAATGTCAACGTTTAAGTCGAACTGTTCATTCCCCCCCCCCTCCCCCCTAAAAAAGAATTGTTTCGCGAAAGAATGTGCATTTTTAGTCAGGCCGGAGAGCAATCTCGCACATACGATATGTTGCTACATGTCAACAATGGCTGCTAGAGGACGAAAGCTTAAAACTTTGACTTTAAACAGAAAGATTGAGCTGTCGGAAGAGGTTGAACATAGTGGGAAGAAGAAAGTGGATATAGCTAGAGAATTTGGTATTCCAACATCGACACTTACCGGCGTTTTAAAGCATAAAGACCGCTACAAACAATTGTTTTTCGAATGTCAAATCGACAGTGATTGGCAGAGAGCTAGAAGAACTGTTGCGTGCTATTTTGTTGATGCTGCCCTTTTAAAATGGTTCACTGTGATTAGACTGGCAAGTGTACCAGTAAATGGGCCTTTACATATTGCGAAAGCAGAAGAATTTGCACGTCTTGGAGGTCAGACAGATTGGAATTGTAGTGCTGGCTGGTTGGATCGTTTCCAAGAACGACATTGCATCACTTACAAGAATGTGTGTGGAGAGAAACAGTCAGTCGACGAAGCAACGACTCACTCATGGATAGAAGACTTGCTCAGACCTGCTTTAGCTAAATATAATTCTGCGAGCAGTGAGAGCAATGTTACTGACATTTCAATGGAGCCATTACTTGCTAGATTGTATAAAGAGCTGAAGATTTATCCAGAGGAGTTTGTGAACATTGACAATGATGTTTCTAATAGTGTCACTCTTTCAAGCACTGATATTATAGGGCTATGTATGCCAGTCATTCAACAAACAGACCCTTCAAGCCCTGACTCTGATGATGATAATGACTGTGGGCTGCAAGCACAACCTGTATCGCTGTCAGATATTTTGGCATCAATTCACAAAATTAACATTTACATGATGCAGAATGGATGTTCAGATGATGCAGTCTCACTATTTTGTGCCTTTAAAAATGCAATTGGATGATAAATCACCGACTTTTTAATTAATTTGGAAATTTTCAAAATTCCTAAGTGGTACAATCATTTTACTCAATGCTACTGCCTGGTATTAGTGTAAATTAGTGAAAATAAAGTATTGGAAAGATCAGGTTGTGTGACGGTGTATTCCATGCTCAGTCTTTGGAGACTTAGATGGATAGGACATGTTAGGAGGATGTATGATGGTAGAATACCAAAGGACATCTTTTTTGGTGAATTACAGATGGGTAGGAGATCTCAGGGTCGGCCTCTACTACGATACAAAGATGTGTGTAAGCGGGACATGATTGATACAGGCATAGATAATGCACATTGGGAGCAAATCGCCGCTGAACGTGTTGCATGGAGGGCAAACATCAGAAATGGAATAAAGACAAAAGAGAAAATGATTGCAGATAAAGCACACACAGAGCGTGAGAGACGTAAGATGGTCACAATGGTGGAAATGACCATGTTTTCACATGCATCTACTGTGGGTAAACATTTGCAGCAAGAATTGGCCTTACCAGCCACACTGGCCACCGCCACGGTTCGTAGTTATTAAGCCTTTTTGAAGCACAATGTACCAAACTATCGTCTGTCAAGACGGAAAGGTGCCAACGATAGTGTAAATATGTGTGCAGTCTGGATAAGTAGAATTTCGGATAAGTAGAACAAATTCCTTCGACCCCTGCGACTTCTACTTATCCAGACTCCACTGTATATATATATATATATATATATATATATATATATATATATATACATATATATACCTTGACAGACGATAGTTTGTGCTTTAAAAAGGCATAACGTTTAAGACCAGGGATGGAGTTATTGCCTCTCCATAGCACAAAGCCTGGGCTAAAATACAGAGATCATGTGTTGCCCATGCAGCATGATCCCTATCTCGGCCTGCCTAGTTCACTCCAGAGGGAAGGTAACACCTCTACATCTGGAACAAGACAAGCTGCAGAAGCTGCCAGATCAGCAAAGCAATGCTCTAACTGTCCGCCTGTCGGAGCTTCGATCCTAGACCAGCCGCCAACCAAGGCTTAGGGCCTGGTCTGCCCTGCCATGACATTTTGTCTTTAGGTTGCATTTCCTCGCACCAGGGTAAGGCTTGTACCCTTTCAATTGCGCTTTTCCGCCCGAAGCCGTTGATAGACACACACACACACACACACACACACACACACATATATATATATATATATATATATATATATATATATATATATATATATATATATATATATGTGTGTGTGTGTGTGTGTGGGAGGGGGGTGGGTGCGCACCAAAGACAGTGTGATGTTACATATGTGTATACGGCGATATGCGCTGGTATGAAAAGAAAAATGTAAGTGTTTATAGGAAACAATATAACAAACTAGTATTAATGTTCCCGGAATTTTCGGTGAATCACCCGATCCCACCCATTTGGAAGGACCCATCTACCATAGCGAGCCAGATGTTAAATTCTGGAGACATAACAGACAACGAGGTCTTCAGTCTGCCGTCCGCCACACATAATCACAGAATGTTGAGACTTGCAGAGGTGATTGCTATTGTCTTCTAGTCCATGCCGTGTGGAGCTTGTGGGTGGGGCGTGTGGGTGGGTGGTGCAGGATATGTGGGTGGGTGAGTGTGTGTGGGTTATGGGATGGGTGGGGAGGTGTGTGTAGGTGAGGAGATGTGTATAGGTGGGGGATGTGTGTGGGGGTTTGTGTGAGTGGGGGATGGGTGGGTTGGTGCATGTACGCGTGCCTGCGTTGTGTGTGTGGGTGAGGGATGTGTGTGGGTGGAGGAGGGGTAGATGAGTAAGGGAATGTATGTGTGCCTGTAGGTGTGTGTGTGGGTCTGTAGGGGATGTGTGTATGTTTGGGTTGAGTGTTTGGGTGGGAGATGTGTGGGTAGGTGGGGGATGTGTCTCATAACATGATAATATGCATTGTTTGTTTTTATAACGTTCATTTAACAATGTTTTTTTTTTCCTATGTGAATGTATCATGCGCTATTGATGAACAAAAGATGAGTGATTGGAAGGGCCGAATGTAAGACGGGTCTGCGTACCCAATTTGCTACCCTTTGAAAATAAATTTCGTTCGTTCGTTCATTCGTTCGTTCGTTCGTTCGTTCTCCCCCCTCCCAAACTCACCCGTTGTCGAGACATGCTAGACCCCTATGCATAATGTTGCCGATGAATGTGGACTGTAGTAATCTGGTGAGGGCAACCGGCTATCTTGGTAAGTGAACTCACAACTACACACACATGAACTGCATTGATGGACACGACCAGGCTCAATAGTTTATTTAAGTCTACCATGGACACACCTGCAGTCGAACATATGACCGTGTTTGGATATTTCTTCCTGAAGGATTTTTTTTTTTTTTAAAGTTGCAATTCCCTTACAGGACGTTGCAGTCAACACAAGCATTTTCCGGCAGCTGTTGATGTTCTTGGCAACATTACGCTCAATAATTTGCCAGTGCTTTCTGAGAGACCGGCTGACATACCCTGTAAGTAACCAACGCGACGCGATCCCCTGCCGAATCTCTCGCAGCTGTGTTCCTCATGTGGATATACGGGATTGAACACACCAGTCGGCAAATCACTTGATGATGATAATAATGCAAATATTCAATAGGGACAACATTGTTTTAGTATTAATATTCCAAATGAAATCATTTCTTTCAGAGCAAAATAACTAAACTGATTTTGGTGAGGCTGGACTCCGAGAACAGCGAACCATTTCGAAACTCTGCAGGAAGGTGTGAGCTCATTAAACCAGGTAATTTCCATGAGACGGTAACTTTATCTTATCTGCCAGTTGTGTCTTAGCATTTGTTACCCTCTCATATCTTCCAGTCACTTAAATCTCTCACACATTTCCTTTGATCTTTCTTTCACTCCCTCTCACACTGCAATCTCCATCTCATCTCTGGCTCTCTTCTTCTTACCTATCTATTTCCTGTTCATATCTCGTTCACTCCTTGCCATCTTTAACTTTCACTTCCTCTCATACTCCCTCACTTCAACTCACACTCTCTCACTTAATCTCACCTCTCTCAAACTCACTTCCTCTGTACTCTTTCATTTCCTCTAAACTCCATCACTTCCTTTGAACTCTTTCAATTCCTCTAAACTCTTTCACTACCTCTGAACTCTCTCACTTCCTTTGTACTCTTTCAATTCCTCTGAAATCTGTCACTTAATCTCACCTCTCTCACTTAACCGCCCCCCCCCCCCTCCTCATCTACCTCACTTCGTCTGAATTCTCTCATTTCCTCTTAACTCTGTCTCTTCCTCTGAACTCTCTCACTAAATCTCAACTCTGTCAGTTAGTGTAATTTCTCTCTCTTAATCTCATACTCTCTCACTTCCTTTCATACTCTTTCACTTAATCTCTCCTCTCTCTACTTCACTTCCTCTGAACTCTCTCCCTTCCTCAGAACTCTCTCCCTTCTACTGAACATTCTCTCTTCCACTCATCTCTCTGCTTTCCTCTGAACTTTCTCACTTTCTCTGAACACTCTCCTTCCTCTGACCTCTCTCACTTTCTCTGAACACTCTCCCTTTCTCTTAACTTTCTCAATTCACCTGGACTCTCTCCCAATACATGGAAGTGAGGAATAAAAGCAGCCACGAGCAGGACGTGGCGAGCCCTTGGATGAGCCCAGTACCAGAGCGCTATGTGCCAGCTCTGCAATTATGGAAGCCTCCTTGTCTAGCAGAGAATGCCTATGGTCTGCCCCTGCCTTCGCTACAGGGTTGACCGTGATGTCCTTGGCCGCTCTAACTTGACCAGCTGAGATGTTGACGACACCACAACAGAATGTCCCTTGAAATCCCTAGGAAAGCTAACCTGACTAAAAAAAAAACGCCCGCCGAAGTCGAACGTGTCGGCCTAAGGGTGGCAAATAAAAACTGGCACAACGCAAAAACGTCCGAGTGAAATGTTGCTCATGCCCTGATTATTTTGTCCTCCGGCCGGAACAGCTCTGACTATCTTGTCTTCCGGCCGGAACAGCCCTGACTAGGTAGTCTTCTGGGCACAACGTCCATACACGTCCGAACCGAAAGCTCGCTGAGTGGAAGTCGTCTGCAGACTGACAGTTGCTGTTATGTGCGGTGAGCGGCCTGTGACGAACAAAACGCCCAATACATGAAAGTGAGGAATTAAAGCAGCCATGTGCAGGATGTGGCTATTCCTTGGGTGAGTCCAGTACCTGAGCGCTATGTAGCGGCTCTGCATATTGGAAGCCTCCTTGGAAGGCAGAAAATGCCCATGGACCATGAGGACTTCAGCCGTTCTAAATTGACCAGCTGGGGTGTAGACGGCACCACACAGTGAGAGTCCCCCAGGAATGCTAACCTGGTCCCAAAAAACAAAACAACAAAACTCACCGCTAATGTCGAATGTGTTGGCCTAAGGGTTTTCGCCCAAGGGTGCCTAACCAGACATATCGCAGTTACGTCTGGAAAAAAAACACTCCGGATGAAGAAGAAGAAGAAGAAGAAGAAGAAGAAGAAGAAGAAGAAGAAGAAGAAGAAGAAGAAGAAGAAGAAGAAGAACTTTCTCCCTTCCTCCGAATTCTCCTCCGTCCTCTGAACTCTCTCACTTTCTCTGAACACTCTCATCTCCTTTGAACCCTCTCATTGCCAGTGCTACTCTGTCTTGTTTTACGACGGGTGTATTAGGTTCTATCACTGTTACTACAAAATAAAATCACTGGCGTTCCACCCAGGAGAGTCGGGCTTACTGCTGGCCCAACTGACGGACAAAGTCACCTTTGATGGCTACCTGGGCCCGGCCTCTGACACCAGCAGTAGGATCATCAAGGATGTCCTGGAGGCTGGAGACTTCTACGTCAACACCAACGATGTCTTCACAATGGACAACGACTACAACTTATTCTTCAAAGACAGGATTGGGGATTCATTCAGGTAGCCCTTGTGTTGCTGGGGGATGCTGGCTCCCCATATGTATTGATCCATTAACACAACCATACATAGTCACATGCTTACACACACACACACACACACACACACACACACACACACACACACACACACACACACACACACCCACCCACCCACCCACCCACCCACCCACCCACCCACCCACCCACCCACCCACCCACCCACCCACACACACACACACACACACACACACACACACACACACACACACACACACGTATATATTCACGTATCCCTGTTCTTGCTCATGGATCTTTGCTCCACATATGTATTGCTCTTCACGCACAAACACTCAGACATATACATACACAGAATCACACACACATTAATATAAGCTAATCACACACCTACACACATATTGAGGTAGTCCTTTTGTTGCGCGTGGAGCTTGGTTCCACACACCTTCTCACTCAAACACGCACACACACACTCATACATACACATATATAGACTCACTCGCACGCACGCGCTCACAAACACACACGCACATATTAATGTGGAATCCTGAATCAACCTATGTATTGCGTCTTAACACAGACGCACACAGAAACACAAACACCCACACATACACATGTCCTTGAAATTTCATTAAATGCCTCAGTCAGCTGTGCATAATCACCAGCAAATTCAAGTGTCGTGGGAGTTTTGTCCTGCTAGAGTTGGGAAATGCCCGGGATTATTTCTATCGAGTTACACTTTCCACGCCTACTCCGTTTGGGACGCAGTTCGTTAACCCGAATACCCGCGGACGATTTGGCTGCTAAACGGTATATGTGCCGATCGTTCAGAAAGCAATGGCAAACTACTGAACATAAACTCATTTGCCAAGAGATCACAAAAGCAAAAAAAAAAAAAAAAAAAACAAACTTGCTACTACACTTTCTACAGCCTAAATTTCTCCTTCTTCTTCAGCATTCCGAGCCACTGAGGTTCTTTGCTGCAGATACAAGCTGTCTCCATTCGTCTCTCTGGTTGACCTCTTGGCAGTCGCTGATTCCAAGTGCTTGTAGGTCTGTTTGTATATTATCTCTCCACCGTCTTCTTGGTCTACCTCGGGGTTTACGATCATTTATTTCCTGATTGTAAGCTTACTTGCTTGCTTGTGTTCGTTGGCTTGAGCTCCAACGCGAAGTCCTGTATGTCGGATGAAGGCATCCTGTTGTCCAACATCAGTGTGATGTCATACAGGACCTGAGGTTTGCGTGAGTATCCGTTGTCCCATGTTTGGCTTATTGGTGTGCAGACTGGTAGTTCCTCCCCGTACGGGCAGACACTCTCCGACTTTGGAGGAATCGGCGATCCTACTGACTTTAACCAGGACCCCGAAGGGATCTGTTGCCCAAGACGCTCGACGAGGACGCGAAAATAAGTCTTGGCCAGTATATAACCCGGCCCTGGTGCCCTGGAAACACCTCTGCGTCCTTTGAGTGTAAGCGAGTTTTGTTTCCATATTATCTTCCATTCTTTCTATATACCCCAGACATTGCAGTCTATTAGCACTCATGATACCAGTGATTAGCGGGGACTTAAACAGATCATAAATGTCACATCTGAAAGAAGGGTGCTGAGAGGCGGTTGGGACCTTGCTCAGCTAACTACTAGCTATAAATGTTCGCCGTTGACTTCAAAATAAGAAATCATTTGTCCTCTTCTCTTGAAAGGATCGACACTTTGCATCAACTTGTCTTTCCTTTGTGGTCGCCGTGTGTAGGATGTCACACCACTTAAGTTACAATGACTATCTAGTGCAGTGGTTCCCAGGGGGAAATTTTAGGGTTTCCGGGGGGGGGGGGGGGGTGAAGATCATTTCAAGATCGCGTTAATACAAGAACCGATTACTTGATATTGTTTTTCCATTCATACTTTACAGTTATGCACGTCTCATCCTTCTAAAAGGCATTTTATAAAGTAAGTAGACCTACAAATCACGTGTTATGTGGATGTCTAGACCTGTTTTAACATATTTACCTTCCATTTTTGCGTATACTGTGTGGGGGGGGGGGGGGGGGTATGTTTAGGTAGGAAATATGAAAGGGGGGGGGGGAGAACGACGTTCTGAAAATATGGCGAAGGGGGGCACGGGCCATATTTTTGATAGGAAGGGGGGAATGACGTTCTGAAAATATGGTGAAGGGGGGCACGGGCCAAAAAAGGTTGAGAACCACTGATTTAATGTATCTTATCTGCGAATTCTATTCTAGAATTTGTTGCTCACTCATGTCCCCCAATCACTTAAATCTCTCGCATTTGTTCTTTGATCTTTCTCCCACTCCCTCTTACACTTCACTCTCCATCTCATCTCTCACTCTCTTCTTCATGCCTGTCTCTCTCCCATTCATATGTCGCTCACTCCTTGTCATCTTTGTCTGTCACTTCCTCTTATACTCTCTCACCAGCAATGCGTTTATTTGGCTCAGATTGCTGTACAAGGTGTGTTAATACTTTCGCAATGTATACACTCTCAGCCTGCTTTCCTCTTCTTCTGACATGCTCAAAGTATGCGGACTGTTTTCCTCGAATTCGAGTTACGATTTCTAACATGTGAAATACCTGAACAAATTGGAATAATATTGAATGATATGCACTAGAGCTTTATGATCCATTATTTAATGTATGAAGTTAAGTTATATAGGTCGCAATAACATTAACAACGCATACCTATAATGTGTGTACTGACTTTTGTTGAATTGATAGGTGGCTGGGAGAAAACGTGTCCACCGCCGAACTGTCCAACTTAATGAACACAGCCGAATTTGTACAAGACACGAACGTGTTTGGAGTACAGGTCCCAGGTATGCACAACACACACATTGTGAATGTTTTCTGTATTTTCGATACCATTCGGTATTACGAAGGAAAGTCGTTAACAGTAATTTCATTATAAAGTTCATGGAAGAGTATCCACAACGGAGAATCTTACTTCAGAATACAAATTGCCTCTTAAACACTACCCCTTGCAGGCGTCGTGAGGAACGAGCAGTTTGCGAATATGCAATATCAATTACATGGTTAAATGGTTACCCCATTATCGACTTGCATCGTAGCAGAACAACGAGGCGTCAATCGTTTGTAAAATGTGTTTCTGGTCATGGATTATGAAACATTGTAAAATATATGTAAGAATGATGGTTTAATCAATGCAGCGGAAACACCCGTCGTCTGCGGCAAAAATAAAAATCATAACGCAGGAATCAGCTGAGTCAATCATGACCACCTATCTATTGTGAATCCGATGGCCTTATGTTTGTGCATTTCCAGGATTAGGGTGAAATTGTGACTAGTTCTCGATACAATGATATGCAAGTGAATAAATTAAAGCTCATGCCACGATCGAAGTGCCGAGGACTTCTCTCAAAAGGAGTATTTTTTCTTTATTGTAATATATCTTTGATCGTTTGCAGGGTCCAGTTTTTCAACAATTCCCATTTTACATTTAGGTGTTGTATTTTATTTATTGGACTGCATCTGTTATTAACAATTGTCTAATTTTGCCTCTGAATTTATGTATCTAATATTATAATATCTTTAAAAGTAATAATGCAATTAAGCTGACATGTAAGAGAAACGTGACATCTCATAAACACGGGAGTCAATGCAATGTAGGATATTTCAGAAAACAAACAGAAACTAAGAAGAGATGTATAGATGTAGTTTCTATGTACCCTAGTCCTGCAAAACTAAGAAGGCGAAGTGAGTGCCAAAGATTGTTGGCAGCAGGATAAACATATTTATAGCGAATTATGTATAGAATGTGTCTGGCCTAGTAGCTAGAACGTGGGACTCCCGACTGTTGCTAGTAGGCTAAAGGTGATGCAGGCGAAGGCATGCCCCAGAGTAGCTGCAGACACAGACCACCCACTGCATGAGGCTCTGGACGCAGTTAAGGGTCAGCGACTGATAAGAGGGAAATCATGGATGGCTCAGGCGGAGGATACGATAAGACGTGTGCATCTTGGAGAACATTAGGCGAGGAGAGGGGTGGGTCAGAGTGCCAGCGGAGCAGTCAGATTTATGCAGAGTTATAATCAAATTGAGCCTGGAGTGCAGGGAGTGGCCAGCAGGGGCCACGGAAGTGGAAATCCAGCAACTAATTCAGGATAATGCTCGCTCGGGTGATGTGATTATCTACACAGATGGTTCGGTGTCAAGAGGTAGGAGAAGTGCCTGGGGGTTCTTAGCAAAAGCTAATGGTCGACGTTTGGTGCAGGAGAGCCTGGCATATGATACTACAGCATCTAGCTTAAGAATGGAGTGGAGGCAGTCAGTGCAGCTTTCCGCTGGATGGAGAATACGACACACACACACATTGTGATTGTAACTGACTCAGAAAGCATGCTGAGTAGAGTGAGGACAGACAAGCTTCATGCAGAGTGGCTTGTTTCGCTTCGGAAGTCACTGGTGGCAAGCATCGTCTGGATCTTTTCTCCGGGGCATGCTGGTGTGCTGGGGAATGAACAGGCAGACAGATTGGCTGGCTCTGCAAAACTTGGTGGAGTACTGATGCATGATAAGGCAGACGTGGTTGAGGCCTTATGGGAGCACGTGTACACCTCGGAGGAGCAAATGGATCACGATGGGCTGGCAAGAATGCGACAGCGAAGAGTGACGAGAGGATCTGGCCGATACTCGACGCTTAGTGGAAAGGTGAGACGCACATATAATCAAATTGATACTGGTACTATTGGGGTTGAAACTCTTCGCTGGCTTCTGAGGATGGGGACGGAGCGCTTATGGGAATGCCCCAAATGCTGTGATGTCGGTTCCCAAATCAGTCAAACAATCAAATCGGGAGACTTGGTTAGAATCCTCGGTAAGGTAATGGATTGGATTTTCTGTCCCGAAGAAACCAGGCGGCCTTAATTCTTCAAGCGCAAGACCCCTCCCCCATCCTCCCCTTTCTACCCAGCAAGGTACTATGGGCAGTCATGTCAGTTTTATGTATATAAGCCATTGGAAAAAACAGGAACTAAACCAAAGCATAACTAATGCAGGAAACTTTAAAAAAGAAAATAAGAAAGTTGAAAACAAAACTAAAAGAAAATTAAAATAATAACCAAAGCAGAGCTGCTTATGCTAGAGCCCCTGAACAATGCACAAAAGCTAAAATAAAAGTAAGGAAGCTGAAAAGAAAGATAAGAAACAATATTATTTAGATGGCCTAGCAACGAAGACAGCAAGCGAAAGGAAATCCCAGAGACCATTACAGTGCTATATAAAAAATAACAGGAAAATATAATGAAACAAGAGTACAGATCAATACCAGAAAAGCAATAAATCCAAAACAATACCAAAGTATATGGATATGAAGCTAGGTGAATGGAGGCAAACAAAGCAAACACAGCTACAGGCGAACATTTCCAATGCAATCATTATCAACGAACAAGAAAACCTAAACAATATAAAACTGGTGAAACAAATTTATACTTATCTCGACATCTGGGACGCAGAGGTGTTTCCAAGGCACCAGGGCCGGGTTATATACTGGCCAAGACTTATTGACGCGTCCTCATCGAGCGTCCTGGGCAACAGGTCCCTTCGGGGTCCTGGCTAAAGTCAGTAGGATCGCCGATTCATCGGAAGTCGGAGAGTGTCTGCCTGTATGGCGAGGAACCACCAGTCTGCACACCAATAAGCCAGACATGGGACAACGGATACTCACGCAAACTCAGGTCCTGTATGACATCACACTGATGTTGGACAACAGGATGCCTTCATCCGACATACAGGACTTCGCGTTGGAGCTCAAGCCAACGAACACAAGCAAGCAAGCAAGCATCTCGACATCTGATGGGTAGTGCGGCCAACCGATATCTGATGAGCTGTCCCATCAACACATATCTGGCCATCTGATGGGCTGTCCCATCAACACATATCTGGTCATCTGATGGGCTGTCCCATCAACACATATCTGGCCATGTGATGGGCTGTTGCATCAACACATATCTCTACATCTGATAGGCTGTCCTATCAACACATGTCTGGCCATCTGATGGGCTGTCCCATCAACACATATCTGGCCATGTGATGGGCTGTCCTATCAACACATATCTGGCCATGTGATGGGCTGTCCCATCAACACATATCTGGCCATGTGATAGGCTGTCCCATCAACACATATCTGGCCATGTGATAGGCTGTCCCATCAACACATATCTGGACATCTGATGGGCTGTCCTGTCAACACATAACTCTACATCTGATGGGCTGTCCTATCAACACATATCTCTATATCTGATGGGCTGTCCTATCAACACATATCTCTATATCTGATGGGCTGTCCTATCAACACATATCTCTATATCTGATGGGCTGTCCTGTCAACACATAACTCTACATCTGATGGGCTGTCCTATCAACACATATCTCAATATCTGATGGGCTGTCCTGTCAACACATAACTCTATATCTGATAGGCTGTCCTATCAACACATGTCTGGCCATCTGATGGGCTGTCCTGTCAACACATAACTCTATATCTGATGGGCTGTCCCATCAACACATATCTGGCCATGTGATAGGCTGTCCCATCAACACATATCTGCCCATGTGATAGGCTGTCCCATCAACACATATTTGGACATCTGATGGGCTGTCCCATCAACACATATCTCTATATCTGATGGGCTGTCCTGTCAACACATAACTCTACATCTGATGGGCTGTCCTATCAACACATATCTCTATATCTGATGGGCTGTCCTGTCAACACATATCTGGACATCTGATGGGCTGTCCTGTCTACACATATCTGGCCATCTGATGGGCTGTCCCATCAACACATATCTCTACATCTGATAGGCTGTCCTATCAACACATATCTGGCCATCTGATGGGCTGTCCTGTCTACATATATCTGGCCATCTGATGGGCTGGTCTATCAACACATACCTGGCCATCTGATGGGCTGGTCTATCAACACATACCTGGCCATCTGATGGGCTGTCCTATCAACACATAAACAGTCTCGATTTCTGTAGTGATTTTCCATTCTTCGAACTTCTTAGACGTGTTTATTTCTGACTCCAGTATCAGGTCGTCATCGGCTTATCCATTGTTTGTTTGTTTTATTGTGTTTTATTAATAGTAACGAGACAGTTCCTGCCAACACTGGAAATCAATAGACGAGTAATAAAATATGTGCGTTATGATCTCACTGACTTCTTCTTGTAGGATATGAGGGTAAGACAGGGATGGCTGCCATCAACCTGAAAGAGGGAGAGGAGCTAGACGACGACAAAGTCCAAGAACTTGGAACTCTTTGTAGGCAGAAACTTCCTGGTTATGCCAGACCCAGGTAGGTGGTTTGTGTGCTAACATAACTGAATTGTTATTCTGTTATTAGATCAGTGTGGCGTTTTCCTATAGCATGGGGGAATAACTTGTTGGCTTACTCAAGACATCCTGTTTTTCGTGCGATTAAATATGCGATTAAGTATCAATATAATTAATAAAAACAATGTGTTGTTTTTGAGGTAACTACGTCAACAGATTTAACAAATAAAAGGTTATAAGAAAACTAGAATGAACAAAGAGATAAATATAATAGGGGCGTAATTCACAAATAAAGAACAACCATTAGAGAAGAAAGGGTGAAGGCAAGCACGCAAAGGGAAATAACTAATTTATATAGGAACACGACATTAAAATAGTCATTCAAAAGGTGATATTCTTCTTCTGCTTCCGCTGTTTGTCCCTCATTGGTGCATATACCCTCAACCAACCTTCTTGTAGCCGACCGTATTACCCCGTATGGACAACAATCACTTTGAAAATGAGTTGAGTTGAGTTGAGCTAAGAACTGACATCACTGCACTCAAGACATTCACATACGCGCTCCGTCCCCTCGTTCAACAGCCAGCGAAGAGTCACACTACTAATCGTTCTCACCGCTATCTGATTGAAAGTTCTCATGGTCTTCCCTTTCAGTTTTGAGATTCTACCAGAACTCCTGCCAATCACCCGTAATCGCATTCTTTCCACATACGGGTTTTCAATCCGTTCCACCACCTTCTTCTTCTTCTTCTTCTTCTTCTTCTTCTTCTTCTTCTTCTTCTTCTTCTTCTTCTTTTGAGATTCTACCAGAACCCCTGCCAATCACCTGTAATCGCATTCTTTCCACATACGGGTTTTCAATCCGTTCCACCACCTTCTTCACCTGGTCCCACAGGCGCATGACCACCTCTCCAGTCTCGATAGGTAATCTACCACCAAGAGGTGCATTCCCTACCAGCATATCAGCCTGTTCATTCCCCCGCATGGCCAAGGCAATAAATCCATACAATTCGCATAATCTGTGACCTCTGAAGCGAGGTGAGCCACTCCACAAAAAACATTCCTTTCTCAATAATCATCATCTTCTTCTTCTTCTTCTTCTTCTTCTTCTTCTTCTTCTTCTTCTTCTTCTTCTTCTTCTTCTTCTTCTTCTTCTTCTTCTTCTTCTTCTTCTTCTGCGTTCGACCGGAGTGTTTTATTTATTTATTTATTTATTTATTTTTGAGACGTAATTGCGGTGTCCTGTTATGCGCCCTTGGGCTAAAACCCTTAGGCCAACACATCCGACTTTTGCGTGCATTTTTTAACGAGGTTAGCATTCCTATGGGACTCTCACTTTTGTGGTGCCGTCCACACCCCAGCTGGTCAAGTTAGATCGGTCGAAGACTTCACGGTCAATCCTTTAGGGAAGGCAGAGGAAGACCATGGGCATTCCCCGCCATCCAATGAGGCTTCTATAATTGCAGAGCTGGCACATGGCGCTCTGAGACCGGGCTCACCCAAGGATTAGCCACGCCCTGCTCATGGCTGCTTTAATTCCTCACTTCCGTGTATTTGGTATTTCCTTCGCCACTGGTCACTCTCCACACAAACCAGGAACGGTCAGTCTGCAGACGACATCCACTCAGCAGGCTTTCGCTTCGGACTTCCACGTAATGCATTCGCTAGCAAAGCGTTCCATTTCGTGTTAATGAGACGTTTCTCCACCTTTGACTATACTCACTCAATGAGATTTTTTAAAAAATACAGAATTGCATCGTAACCATTGCGTGTTATAAGGACGCTTTTTCACCTTTAGTAACGCCCACGAGGTATAGGCCACGTGTGCTGCCGGCCCAGCACCTTAACTCCATGAAGCAGAGAGCGAGTAACGGCCACGCCCTCTCATCCGGGAGATCCCTCATATCCCTTGGGTGAGAGTAATCGAACAAGTGTCTTGACCAAGCATGTAGCAGGCTCAGCATCTCACCTCCACTCTGCAGTGGGTGAGTATCGGCCCAGCTCTCACATCCGGGGGTTATTGACTCAGAGGCGTTCAGGCATATCCCTCAACAGAGAGTCGTAGAATATTTGTCTGGACTAAGAATGTTGTGGCATCATGCGCCTGATTCGGACTTTGACTACCTGTCTTCAATCTACCTGCATGGCAGCAGGTGTGTGTCTCTCTTGGTCTGATCCATATCTCTTGACCTGTGCGACATGTAGTTGTGCTACCTTCGGCATAGATCTTAGGGCCTTGGAACACGCAAACCCCTCTACCAAGACAAGGTGGAGACACATCAGAGGGGCCTTTCTCAATCTTAGTAACCATACTCCTTGAGTCCGTGATGAAGACAATGTGTGTTGCAGTGGTCTCCTCTAACCAAAGGAATGAAGCTGTGACTGCTTTCATTGCCACTCTCATGCTGGAGGCCGTAGCCTCATATGCCAAACACCTTTTTTCAAGAATCGTCCATTAGCCTTCGCAATGACATCCCAACCGCTCCGTGTGTTTCTCATCACTGACCCATCAGTAGAGATCACTATGTCACCTTGACAAGTGTTACTCTGGATCAGTTATTGCACCTCTAACTCTGTGCGGCTCACTGCCCATTTTCTGTACTCACGACCCAGTGTTACTATTACATTGTGCCAGTCCATCCTGTCTGTCGGTACTTCAACCCACTCTTTCTCACGATTGATGGTCACTAGATCACACACCTGACTTATAGAAAGTTCTACCTGTGCCATCCAGTACCTGCCTCGTCTTTGTCTATGACCCTTGACCATATCCATGACTTTGTGCAGCGGGTGATCCCTATCTGCAGCAACTCTCAGGTACCATTTGGCCTGAAGGACCCTATGCTTATCCACCATTGTTGGTAGCGCCAGGATCACCCGCATGGCCGCATTGTGTATGCGCTCCAACCTTTCAATATGGCTCTTTGATACTGTCAGCAGCCCCAAACCGTACCCAATAACATAATTTATTAACTGCTGAAAGAGCCTGTAAAGCATCCTCTGCTCTACCCAGGTTGCTGTCATCGCCATTCATGCATTAAGTCCCCTACCAGCCTTCACCACTAAAGCCTCGACATGATCTTTAAAAGACATACACCCGTCGAATGTGGTACCCAAGTACTTCAAAATGACATCCATTCAATATAAAACATGGGACATCTACCTTCACAATCCGGTTATCCAGGAAGTACCACACAACCGATGCCTTGTCTGGGTTTATAACGGCCCCTGCGTCCCTGCAACACTCCGCTACCCTGTTTACTGCCATCTGTAAGTCTTATGCCAAACTTTACCTATTCCTGCCCTGTCTGTACACCAGCACATCATCTGCAAATGTTAAGATTCTGCCAACACCTGGTGACTCAATAGCTGCGATTTTGCTGGTGTAGACATTAAAGAGCACTGGGGACCTGGCAGATCCCTATGGTAAACCAGGTGTAATCGTACAGGGGTCAGAACTACAGGAGCCCATGCGCAGTGTAACCTTACGCTCATAAAGATCTGCCGCAACCCATCTAACAAGGCAAGGGCAGATCTCTATGTCCAATAGAGTGTGTATATCAACCGATCATACCTATCACTGTTATACGCATCCTCTAGGGATGGAGGAAAAAGTGTAGACTGTAAAACTTGCGAGAGTGTAGATTGTAAAACTATGGCGAGAGTGTAGGCTATAAAACACTGGCTAGAGTGTAGACTGTAAAACTGTGGCGAAAGTGTACATTGTAAAACTATGGCGAGAGTGTAGGCTATAAAACACTGGCTAGAGTGTAGACTGTAAAACTGTGGCGAAAGTGTACATTGTAAAACTATGGCGAGAGTGTAGGCTATAAAACACTGGCTAGAGTGTAGACTGTAAAACTGTGGCGAAAGTGTACATTGTAAAACTATGGCGAGAGTGTAGGCTATAAAACACTGGCTAGAGTGTAGACTGTAAAACTGTGGCGAAAGTGTACATTGTAAAACTATGGCGAGAGTGTAGGCTATAAAACACTGGCTAGAGTGTAGACTGTAAAACTGTGGCGAAAGTGTACATTGTAAAACTATGGCGAGAGTGTAGGCTATAAAACACTGGCTAGAGTGTAGACTGTAAAACTGTGGCGAGGGTTTAGACTTAAAACTATTGCAAGAGTGTAGACTGTAAAACTGTGGCGAGGGTTTAGACTTAAAACTATTGCAAAAGTGTAGACTGTAAAACTATATCGCGAGTGTTGATTGTAAAACTAAGGCAAGAGACGGGCCATGTAGGAAGGCCTTTGCAGCAGAACATCAATGTGAACATATACATTATTTTGATTTAATTATCAATGAGTTTCAGATACGCAACAGTCTTATATTGAATTTATTAAGCTATAAATAAATGGGTGTGTGTGCGTGCGTCTGCGCGTGTTTATGTGTGTGTGTTATCATTATCATGTGTCGTGCCGATAAGTTTGGACGGTCGTTTCCGAATCTCACACCATCACCAGAGTCTGGGATCAGCTCCGTGTTCTTGTCTCTATCATGCCATTTGGCCAAGCCATCGAGTATTTACTTCTCGCCTTACCCCTGTTCTTTTCCGTTTTAACCTATCAGTTAACTGCAAGTTCTCAGGTTTATTTCTTCTCATAACGTGTCCAAAATTGTGACTGTCTACAACTAATTTCTCTAATCAGTTTACTGTTTTCGTTTACTTCTTGTAGGTTTTTCTGCCTGTCGACGGTATTCTTTGCATTTTCCTCAGAAACAGCATTTCCACTGCCGTTAGATGTTTTCAAACTTGTCTGCTCATTGTCCAGGTTTCACATCTATACACAAGTACAGGTATTATGTAGCACCTCATCACTCATTTTCTCTTTCCAACTGACATCTTGTTATTGGTCAGTATGTTTTCCATCTGGCAAAGGTTACCTTTGCTATAGTGCGCGCGCGCGTGCGTATATATATATATATATATATATATATATATATATATATATATATATATATATATATATAAACTTGCCATGGAAAAGTTGATGGAGTTGACTGCGACGTCCCGTAAAGGATATGCAACTTACTATCCATATATATACATATACGAGGGGGTTTCACATAAAAACCGTAAATGTGTGATCTAAATTACAATAACCATGCCATTGCTTTGTAACCTGTCATTCATGTTGTTAAGAATGCCAAGAGTGTTCACTATGTGACATCACGGTGCAGATAAATACGATGACAGCCATAAGGACAGTTTCATGATGGCCGCTCCTCTTTTGATATGCAACGTTCTGTTATCCGTTTGTTTGATCAGTGAAGAGGATAAACCTATATAATTTCATCGGCGAAGGAATGTCCAGTTTGGTGATATATGCCTGTCGGTCCAGAGTGGAAGTTTCAAAACAGCGTGACTTCTGAGACAGACTGTTCGCAACCGGGTCAGGCACACGGAGTAGTGACCCCAGAGTCGATGTTTCTACAGAAATCCAAGCATTTTATCGGCACTGGAGCACTTGTATTGAACGCAGTGATGACTGCATTGAAAAATTATACATTTGTTCTTTACTTTCTCAGAATATATTCATCCTTCCCCCCCCCCCACCCCCCCTCCCCCCACACATACAATTTAATGTTTTCATTTGAAGCAACCTCATTTAACCCATTTTCACAGATTCCTGCGCTTCCAACGCCAGATGAGTCTTACGAGCACGTTCAAGCAACAGAAGACAGAGCTGATAAAAGAAGGATTTGATCCCCATAATGTCGATGAGCCGCTTTACTACCTGGACCGGCCGTCGGATGTCTTTAGACCTCTTGATGACAAAACATACAATGACATTTTAAAAGGACATATTGCACTCTAATGCCATTTGTCGAAGTAATCATTTCGTCTACTCTGTCTCACCGTCTCCATTCCTTGCTCTGTGTCTCTAATCATTGTCATCTATTCCTTTAATCTTGACTCTCTTTCTCTTGCTTCCCCTACTCTCTCTCGCTCACTTTCTCTCTCCATCTCTTTACCCATCTCTCACTCCCTCTCTCTTCCCTCCTCTCTCATTCTCTTTACCTCTCACTCACTTCCTCTCTCCCTCTCTTTGTCTCCTCCTACTTCCTCACTCTTTCTCCCACTCCCTCTTTCTCTTTCTTTCTCCACCTGTCTTTATCTATCATTCTCTTTCTTTCCTCATTATCTTTATCTGTCTGTCTCTTTTTATCCCCTTCTCTCTGTTTCTCTCTCTCTCTCTCTCTCTCTCTCTCTCTCTCTCTCTCTCTCTCTCTCACACACACACATACACACATTCTCGCTCTCTCTCTCTCTCTCTCTCTCCCTCTCTCTCTCTCTCTCTCATACACATTCTCGCTCTCTCTCTATCTCTATCTCTCTCTTGATATGTCTGACATGGTAGATTTTAAAATGAGAGTATGCCTTCATGAACTGATAGCCACCACACTTCACCCTGGATTCCCTCTGTTATACAGACATGATAACACAAGTGTCTCATTCATTGTCCCTCTGATATAAAGATAGGATCACACATGTCTCTCTCATTCATTGTCTCCCCGTCGCAAAAACAGGACCACACGTCTCTCATTCATTGTCTCCCCGTCGAAAAAAAACAAAAAACAAACAGGATCAGATGTCTCTCATTCATTGTCTCTGATATAAAGACATTATCACATGTCTCTCATTCATTGTCTCTGATATAAAGACATTATCACATGTCTCTCATTCATTGTCTCTGATATAAAGACATTATCACATGTCTCTCATTCATTGTCTCTGATATAAAGACATTATCACATGTCTCTCATTTATTTTAGTGTGCATGAAATTAAAGATCTCTTATATGTATGTCTTATGTATGTAATCCCTACGACCCGCAACAGTAGGGGAGACGGGAGAAATGGACCAGCAATTTTGTAGTTTTCAATTTTTGCTCATCACCGGAACAGATTTTATCGAAACATAACGAAACCATGACTAAAATGTTGTACATTCATTTATTTTAAAAGGGGAAAACATTTAGCAATCTATTTCTATATGTTTCTTTACAAAATGCATTTCAAAAATGTATATGAACATGGGGAGAAATTGACCACCATTGGGGTGAAATGGACCAGCACGTGGGGAGCAATGGACCATAGTGGGGAGAAATGGACCTTTTTTAAAAAGAAGCAACAACAACTCATCCATATGGCTATAAGAAATAAATAATCATGAAAAGGATATTTGCAGTTTTTTTTATTATTTTAAGCGACAGTAAAAAAGTTTAATATGATATATTAATCTAATATAAAGTTTTATCGAACATTTATGCCTGCAAGACTTTCTTTGAAGACATAGCCATCTTTGGTCCTAGAAGTGGTTCCAGTGATTGTAGATCTAGTAAGCTGTGCTTTAATACATGTAATTGAGACACTGGCGACATCTTCTACCTTAGGCTTAACAAATTTACCAGCAACCTTCTCACTCTTGCGCAAGAACTCTACCTCAACATCACCATCATCATCAATGTCTCCCCTTACAATTCCTACATAGTAAACACAAGTCTTCTTTGTTCCATATTCACATAGCACACACTGGCCTTCAAAAACCTCACGCACACCAGTCAAGCTAACCGTACACTCCTCATTTTCACCAAATGAAACATCAGAATCTGTGTCATCACAAAACGAAATGTCAGTTTCTGGATCTGAATCAACATCAAGTTCCTTCAGCAGCTGTCTCTTTGCCTTTTTGGGTGGAACTTTTGCTGCCTTTTCTTTCATCACCGCTCTTTCCCTAATTCCCTAATTTCTGGCGTAGAAGTAGCCAGCATAGTTTTTCCTCTTTTCCTCATATTATTTGAATCTTTTCGCGGACCAGCTTTTGGTAGTCCTCTGAAAACATGAGGCGAAGTAAAGGAAGAAGTAGCTTTATGTTGAAGACTCCCTGATATTTCCTGCAAGTCATCTACAAGGTTCTCAACATTACACTCTTTCTGATTTTCATGAAATTCTTGTGCAGTTTGATCTGTGCTGGTACCACAACGTGGAGATGCTGATCCCGTCTGTTCATTGCTTTCTAAAGTGGCATTTTCACTGTCCTTGCTGATGGGCCTGTTCGTTATTTCTGAAGGCATAAAATCATCTTCTGTAAAAACATCTTCGTTAAAGGGCCAAATACCTGACACTGCAAAGCCTGATTGAATGTTAATGGGAGTTGCCGCTTTAAGAAAAGCGTGGCCTCCTAGATTTGCAACTTGATAGATTGTCAGTGGTGTCCCAACATTTTTCATCATCCATGAATCACACGCATTGTTGTAGACCGACTTCATGGGTCCAAAAACTGAACGGTCCAAGGGCTGAGTTTTAGATGAGGTGTGTGGTGGCAACGTGATCACATGAATGTTGTTTTTCTTGCACAGTTCAAGTGATTCAAATGAAATGTGGGAATCGTGATTGTCCAAGATCAAAATCAAAGGGAAGTCTTTGGAAGGTCTTGAATGCTTAATGAAGTGATTTATAACTTTGACGAAATTATCACGGGTCATTCAACCTGATTCATTCACAAGGCCAAGGGAACCTTCAGGTGCTCCAGCAAGCATAAAATTCTTAAAAAATTTTCTGGGAAACACAAAAACTGGAGGGATAATGTGACCCGCAGCTGACACAATGCAACAGATTGTGCCCAGTTCTCCTCTTTCTCTTGATGTCACCTGGCCTATTTGCTTCACTCCTCGTGGGGCAATTACTTTTGGCACTTTCTGTACAGTGGTCAGACCTGACTCATCCAAATTGTAGATTTGAGCTCCACTCACATTTAGTTTTGTAATGGTTTCCTTCACAATGTTGAAGAAGGTGCAAATATTATGTTTGTTGAAAGCTGTAGCTCTAGCCAGAGATGTTGCCTCAGGTTGCCTTATGGTCAGCTCGGGATTCCGTCGCAAAAATCCACAAAGCCAGTCATTCCCTGCCATCATTTGCTCATCCCAGGTTAAAGGATGTGCAATGTTATTGACTTTCGCCATCTCGTACGCCAAAATACGAACGTTTTTAGTTGTGAGTCCATGGAACATTCTTGCACAATCTTTCAAGTAACTAGCAAAATCAGCTTCTTGCTTAGCTGTGAAAACAAGGCTATGCCTATAATTTGGTACGGGTCTAGTAGGCAGACCATTTCCTTCTCTGTCTTTTGTAAGATTGTTATTGAGGGTAGAGCGAGCAATGCCGTACTCCCTTGCAGCCTTCCTCACTTTCATTCTATTTTTCACAGCATTAACAGCTTCTCTCATACGTTCCTCCGTAACGAGACCATTGTTGGTGTTTCTGATGTACAATCTTGGCATCTGAAACAAAAGAGTGACAGAATTATATAACATTTAGAATGGTAGGCCTATCATTTGCAAAGAAATACTGATCATAGCACGAATGGCGTGCATCTTTAATAAATCACTGAAATCAAATTTGTTAACAGTTTTATTGGTATAGATTTAGACCCCAGTATTAAAAAGAATCAATAATGCTGATATTCGAATGCAATCTTCAACACTTTTAATAACAACAGACTGTCTTGTCAATTTCTTCTATGGGGAGAAATGAACCATGGGGAGAAATGAACCGGTCCATTTCTCCCCCATCAATGTATTAAACTATTCAGCCATAAAGTCTCTTAAATCTAATATTATATGCTATATTTTTTATATGAACTCTTAAATAACAAGTAAATAAAGATATTAACGTAATTACCTTGTCCTGATTCCTGACTATGCGTCTGCTTTACGATGGTGTCTGGAACTGGAAAAAGGAACTTTAGTGCAGAAAATTTTTCAAACTTTGCGTGGGAACGACCTGTGCGGGAAGTCGATGGCAAATGAACAATTCGGACTGTTTGATGTGGAAAACAAACTTATTATGGTTTCACTTTCATTGCATCACAGCCAGGGGCCAGAGAGGGGGTGGTCCATTTCTCCCCTATGTCCATTTCTCCCCAGTCTCCCCTATCGCTGTAAATTGTGCAATTTACTTTAGCATCACTGCCATCTTTCTATGTTTATGAATTCTATTGTGTCAGATACTGTAGTATCACTTACATCTTGCTGTGTTTGTTCATTTAATTGTGAAAGTTACTGTAGCAACACTTCCATGTTTCTGTTTGTTTACGGTTCTAACTGTCGTTTCAGTTATACGAGAGAACACTCCCTTCTGTTTGTTTACGGTTCTAACTGTCGTTTCAGTTATACGAGAGAACACTCCCTTCTGTTTGTTTACGGTTCTAACTGTCGTTTCAGTTATACGAGAGAACACTCCCTTCTGTTTGTAAGTTCGGTACTGTGGGCTGGACATGTACCATTGCCTCAGTTTCCACTGTGTTTGGTTACACCAAAGAGATAATTGTTTTTTAAAACATTTATTTAATATTCAGCATGAACGAATGGATAAGATCACTCACTCTTAAACTTCTGGTGTGCTAATGTCAAGAAAGCGAGTTAAAGCCCTAAAATGTAAAAGTCTAAAATGTTGACTTCTCGTCCTTGTCTTGGGGACGTAAAATATATGTGCTTATGAAGTCGGAGTCGGTTCACCTTATGGCGATGAATACTAGTAAAAGGGAAAGCTAATCCACTTGCAAAATAAGTAGCACGTATATGGACTACGCTTGAGTTCAAAAGATTATTGCAAATGTACAACCCTGCACAAACGGTAACAGAAAAACTGTGCATCCACAGCTAGGTTTCTAGCAAATAGGACATGAACATGTCGAGGGTAGCAACCATAACCTGGCAGTAGAAAGCTTTAGGCAGTAACAGGTGAAGAGGAACTTTAAGGAATGAACACTCGGTGATAGGAAAACACTTCAACAAATAGAGAGGACAACCAGCAACAATAAACGCCAGGCTGTAGGGCTGTATAGGGTACATTGATTTAAAGTCAGCTATGGTTAACTACAGCTGATACTGTTAGCTTTGTGCTTGTACACTGTATATAAAATGATATTTCATAGGACGAAGAAGAAGAAGAAGAAGAAGAAGAAGAAGAAGAAGAAGAAGAAGAAGAAGAAGAAGAAGAAGAAGAAGAAGAAGAAGAAGAAGGAAGAAGAAGGAAGAAGAAGAGAAGATAGAAAAGAAGGAGGAAGAGAAGGAAGAAGAGAAAGAAGAAGAGAAGAAAGAAGAGAAGGAAGAAGAAGAGGAGGAGGAGGAAGAAGAAGAAGAAGAAGAAGAAGAAGAAGAAGAAGAAGAAGAAGAAGAAGAAGAAGAAGAAGAAGAAGAAGAAGAAGAAGAAGAAGAAAGAAGAAGAAGAAGAAGAAGAAAAAGAAGAAGAAGTAAGAAGAAGAAGAAGAAGAAGAAGAAGAAGAAGAAGAAGAAGAAGAGAATGAAGAAGAGAAGATAGAAAAGAAGGAGGAAGAGAAGGAAGAATAGAAGGAAGAAGAGAAAGAAGAAGAGAAGGAAGAAGAAGAGGAGGAAGAAGAAGAAGAAGAAGAAGGAAGAAGAAGCATAAGAAGGATAAGAAGAAGGAAGAAGAAGAAGAAGAAGAAGAAGAAGAAGAAGAAGAAGAAGAAGAAGAAGAAGAAGAAGAAGAAGAAGAAGAAGAAGAAGAAGAAGGGAATGAAGAAGAGAAGATAGAAAAGAAGGAGGAAGAGAAGGAAGAAGAGAAGGAAGAAGAGAAGGAAGAAGAGAAGGAAGAAGAGAAAGAAGAAGAGAAAGAAGAAGAAAAAGAAGAAGAAGAAGAAGAAGAAGAAGAAGAAGAAGAAGAAGAAGAAGAAGAAGAAGAAGAAGAAGAAGAAGAAGAAGAAGAAGAAGAAGGAAGAAGAAGAGGAAGAAGAAGAAGAAGAAGAAGAAGAAGAAGAAGAAGAAGAAGAAGAAGAAGAAGAAGAAGAGAATGAAGAAGAGAAGATAGAAAAGAAGGAGGAAGAGAAGGAAAAAGAGAAAAAAGAAGAGAAGGAAGAAGAAGAGGAGGAAGAAGAAGTGGATGAGGAGAAGGAAAAAGAAGAGGAGGAGGAAGAGGAGGAGAAGGAAGAGGAAGAAGAGGAGGGGGAAGAAGAATAAGAGGAGGGGGAAGAAGAAGAAGAGGAGGAGGAAGAAGAGAGAGAGGAGGAATTGAAGGAGGAAGAAGAGAAGGAGGAAGAAGAGAAGGAGGAAGACGAGAAGAAGGAAGAAGAGAAGGGGAAAAAGAGAAGGAAGAAGACGAGAAGGAGGAAGAAGAGAAGGAGGAGGAAGAGAAGGAGGGAGAAGAGAAGGAGGAATAAGAGAAGGAGGAAGAAGACAAGGAGGAATAAGAGAAGGAGGAAGGGAGAGGAGGAAGAAGAGAAGGAGGAAGGAAGAGGAAGGAGGAGGAAAGAGGAGGAATAAGAAGGAGAGGAAGAAGGAGGAGGAAGGAGGTGAAGGAGGAAGGAGGAAGACGGAGGAGGAAAAAGACGAAAGAAGAAGAAACAAGACGAAAGAAAAATAAAGAAGACGAAAGAAGACGAAAACAGACGAAAGAAAAAGAAAGAAAAAGAAAGAAGCAGCAAAAGAAGAGGAAGGCGGCGACGGAGGAAGAGGAGTAAGGAGGAGGCTAGTGTGTGTATGATGTTTCACATTTATGTATCCTCACTTCTCTTGTTAGATCAGTTGTCACTTCATTCGTCTACAGTCGGGGTATTTACTGTCATTAGTATCTCAATAGAAATAAAGAACAGTAATAATGTAGCTCCCGCATAGGTCGTAAAAGGCGACTAAAGAGGGTTGGTTCGGGAATGGTTACTGAAGTCATATAACATTGACACAGAAGATGCAAGAAACCTAACCCGCACTTTGAACCACCACAATTATAACCAACGCCACTGAGGCTAGATGAACGAGGTGGAAAGATTTTGTTTTTTTACAGATCGGGTAAGATCAGATCGGATGGTTACTACACACCGTGAAGAAAAAAAAAACAAACACAACCAACATTAAACCAACCAGCACTTTGGGTTGCTGTGAGATTATTGTGAAGAAGTCAATAAATTGACCGAGCAGACATAGTAAATGACGTTAAATATATCTGTTAACATTTCCCTGGAAAGTGGATCGAAGAAGAAGAAGAATACTCGTTAAACTTCTGATTTTAGTAACCCAGGTTAGACAGCGGCCTTGCTCGAGATGAAACAAACTGAGGTCAATCATGGACATGAGAGATTTGAACCGTTTGTGAGGGACATCGAAAACGTATGAACCAACACCAAAGGACACCAGAAGACATCTGCACCAACACAAAATGGACACCAAATGACTTGTTACCCAGCAACAGTGGACACCAGAAGAAATGTGAGCCAACAGCAAGGGACACCAGAAGACCTTTGAACCAACACCAAGCGACACCAGCAGACATGTGAACCAACACCAAGGGACACCAGAAAACATCTGCACCAACACCAAGGATTACCAGAAGACTTGTGAACCAATACCAAGCGACACCAAAAGGCATGTGAACCATCACCAAGAAACACCAAACAACACGTGAATCAATACCAAAGGACACAAAAAAGACACGTGAACCAACACCAAGGGAAACCAGAAGACATGTGAACCAACACCAAAGGGACACCAGAGGAGATGTGAACCAACACCAGGGGACACAAGAAGACATGTGAACCAACACCAGGGGACACAAGAAGACATGTGAACCAACACCAGGGGACACCAGAAGACCTGTGAACCAACACCCCACTGGGGTGATGCATTGCCACATAAGTAGAATTTATGAGGACAGAATATGATCACCCATAGATTTATCTAAAATGCAATGAGTGATAGTCAATGTTGATTATTAATCATTACTTCTTAAAATCCTTATATAACTCCACTTCTATTTATAAAAAGTGTATAGTTGTTGTTACCATTTATTTCCCCCCTCCCCCGCCCCCGCGACAAAACAATCGTTGAAGAACTCTCCTATGCCTGTCCAGATAATCAGATATAGTAAATGTCGGTCTCCAGATATTGCCGCTGTTATACAAACACCGTGGATTGAGTTACTCCCACTTGTGTAGCAAGAAGATACTGGGCTTGTGATGACTTTGTTTCCATCACAGATAGGGAACCAGAATACTTATCTCCATCACGAGCTTGCTGTCTCCAAGAGTAAGTACCAGGATTGGCTGCTGAAGGTCTTCCATCACCGTGTGGATTTGCTGTGATTCTCTTTCAGCTTCGAAGCGAACAAAGCTTTACTTCGTCATAGATGACATAATGAACCTCTAGGATGTGAGGAGCAACCACTTCACCCCAAACCTTATTTGTTATTTAGCAGGATATTTGAAAGAATATCTGCCCCTCTACCTTTCATTAGCTGGAAGTTTGCGTTTTGGGAAATACAGCACGTGGCCTTTCGAGAGGACGATCGCCCGCAACGACCAACCCTCCCTAGTTGAATCTTACGACACGTGTAGGTATGCCACAGGATAAAGATTCTTTGCTTCTCTGGTAGGTCCTGGTAAAGTACGCAATAATAATCTTCACAATGTAAAATATGAAAGTCACAGCTCATCTCATCTCATCTCATCATGTTCCCTTGTACCTTGCTGTGCCGAGGACAGAAGTGATGCAATAATCGTTTTCAAATATATTTTCATTCTCAGATCGAAATATCTGAATTTAAACTGTTATGTCTTGTGATCAAAATATGTAAATAACAACAACAATATACATATATATTGCCCATATAAAATGTAATTTCTTTTCCATTTCATTCTGCAGCAATGGAAGATTGCAGCTGTCAACATGAGCCTTGATAGCATTGTGGTAGGAATGTATGGTTACATGCCAATACTATAGTCTTGGTTTAATTCTCTGGTAGTTGCAGAATTGGAATCGTATTCACAGCTAAAAAAATCCTTGTATAATCTCTGTAAAAATGTTGCCTGCGTTTTTATTATTGTTTTGGGAAGCAACGGTGATGAGAACTGGCGCTGCCCACCCTACCTCATTATTCTGTAACCTAGTATATGCAAAGACGAGTTTAATATTTGTATTTTCTTATCTCTTTGTCACAGCACTACAGTCACACCACATTTACTTGTGTTGAAGATCAATGTAAAAATAATAAATTAAAATTGTGGTGTAAAGATCTGTGAATTGGTAAACCAGTGTTCTGTTTTTACTAGACTTGTATATAAGTTGACCTAGACACTAGTAGCAAGGTAGATTTCTATAATATCAAGGAGATTTTCGCAATAGCAATGCAGACCTCTCCAGAAGCAAAGCAGACTTTCCTAAATAGCAAAACAGACACCCCGAAAAACAAGGTAGTCGTCTCTAGTAGCAAAGTAGCCGTCTCTAGTAACAAGGTAATCGTCTCTAGTAACACGGTTGTCAACCTCGCTAGCAAGATTTTGTATAGACCTATCGGGCTCTCTTTGGGCTATGCAGCCCATCTCACACCAGCAGCCTTTGTTTCACAAAACATTTCCTTGCACACATTTTAGGCTGAGTCGGCCTGGGAGCTCAGTCCCATTTTAAAGAGTTTGTCACGAAGGGTTTTGAACTTATGACAACCACACCGCGGAGCAACCTGCTAGCCACTGCACTAACAGGGCTTCCCTAATAGACTTGATTGGGGTCAGTAACGACTGGCGGTTTGATTACATGAATTATATTCACAGACACGGCAAAAGAAGAAGAAGAAGAAGAAGAAGAAGAAGAAGAAGAAGAAGAAGAAGAAGAAGAAGAAGAAGAAGAAGAAGAAGAAGAAGAAGAAGTGCACATGAAACAGGAGACTTGTCGGTTACTTCTCCTAATCATGGCTATAAGAAATAGATCCGCAGTTTGGAGCAAGGTGAGGGGGGGGAGTAACATATGGATGCTTATAATTTACAGAAATCCAACACAATCATCATCATGTGCCATGTCGGTAAGCGTTGGCGCCATCTCACACAATCACCTGAATCAGCTCTGTGTTCTTGTCTCCACGATAGCTACGCCATCCAGACATTTACTTCTCTGCCTTCCCCTTGCTCTCCCCCCCCCCCCCCCCTATAGTCTTTCCAGCTGTCAGTAAGTTCTCTATTTTATTTCTTTCCATGACGTGCCAAACAATTTAACTCTCTTCGTCTAATTTTTTTTTCATTCAGTTTACGGTTTTCATTTTCTATTTGCAAGACTTCATCACTGGTTTCTCTATCTGTCGATGGTATTCTTTGAAGTTTCCTTAGAAACCACATTTCCATTTCCATGAGATGTTTTTAGCTTGTTTGCTCATTATCCACGCTTCACATCCTTACAAAAGTACAATTTCTATATAGAACTTCTTTTTTATCGTTGTAATTAACGTATTTATATCCGGCAGTATGTTTTCAATTTAGCAAAAGACGCCTTTGCCATTGCGATCTTGTTCTAATCCGAGGCACCTACCATTTGATGTTATCTGTTACGAGATAGTTGTACCGATTCACTTATTTAAGAATATTCCACCTTACCTGTATTTTACATTGCGGTATTTCTGTCTTCTTAGTGACGACCATTAAATCTACTGAACACACATTTGGGTGCCTTACATTTTATAGCTGTTCTTGATTAATTTTGTGTGGCTGATTGCAAAAATGTCATCAGACTTTTTCTATCATCTCTAGTGTTTAAGATACTTAAGAATGACCTTCTTAGTAGAGTATTTGTTATGTACAAGTCCAGATGTAGGTGCCATCAGTGGCAGTTTGACAATAATCTGCATTTATATAATATGTAATCACTGTGCATTTATTACCTTCATGTAAAACTCCACGAATGTATTAAATTGTTATCACGAGCATTTTTATATCTATAGTCAACACACAAAAAGCTTCTTTTCGAGGACTTTCTGGAATGTGATATGCCCGGACAGTGATGCTTAAGGGTCCAACGGTAATCTGCCATCATGTGGGCATCCCAAAGTCCCTGGTATCTCTCTTGCATTGCTTTTATATCTTGGCGAAATCTTTCACCTTGTTCCTCACTAAAGTCGCCAAGTTTCTCGGGAGGGAAATGTAAATGGTTATGTAGTTAGTATAATTTTATGCTAATGTTGCATCCAAGTTTACAAAAACTCGACAGCATATTTTCAGATAACTCAGAATATATGTCTGCTGTAAAGTTACCCAAAAAGTTTTGCACAACTAAAACAAATGATGACCAGGCTGTGGACTCTGTTATGTTCATCGAATCAATAACATTTGAATCGTTATTAATTTTCTAGATTGAGGTCTATCAAAATGTCCAGCTTTTGTTTTTGTCTGTCAATTCTGGAACCTTTCTTCATAGGTAATTAAAACAGGCACCATCTTTGTCCAGTTCCTTAACAAATTGCTTCATGAAGCCAAGCTTTATATGTAATGGTGGCAATGGAACTCTTTTTAGATCAATAAGAAGCTTGTTGACAATATTTTTTTCTCCAACTGTAAATTCATCCCTCAACGACCACTGTTTCTTTGACCAGTGTGTATCTTTTTCCCTGCTATCACACAGACATATAAAGCATGAATATTCGGTGAATCCCCTTTGCCGGCCAAGCAAGAAGTTCATCATTTTAAAATCTACACAAACCATCTAGTTATGTTCTAAATACTTCAAGTTTATCCGGAACTGTATTTATTGTAGCACACGCATCCTTCATTTTAGGAGTATGAGGAATTCGAATTGGGCCATATTTGTTACCACTGTGTAAGAGAACACATTTTAAACGTGTTTAGAGCTATCAATGAAAAGTTGCCACTTATCTGATGTATAACTTACACCCATTTCGTTTGCAAGACCTCCAACATTAGTACAAAACACAAGTTTGTTTTCTTTACAAAATAATGGAAGAAAACTGCTCGCTGCTGCTATAAAATGTAACCTTTGTTTTAGCCTATCTATTTCCCCCGAAGCCGGAGAGTATCTGCCTGCATGGCGAGGAACCACCAGTCTGCACACCAATTAGCCAGACATGGGACAACGGATACTCACTATTACCGTTCCACATGCTACTGTTGTCTCATCTTCTAGCATGGAATCCGAAACCTGACTGAAAGTTGGAATCGATATGTCATCTCCGTAAGTAACATGCCGTAGAGCAGAATCTAAATCTGGATATTTCCGTTGTGTGATGTTTTCCCCATTAATTCCCTTAATATTGACAACACAGTAATAACAGTCATCATAGTGGTTCTTGGAATCTCTCCAAACCACTGGAATTCCACATTATAAATATGTTCTTTTCCCACAAGATCGCTGTCGCAGGCGTTCAACACATGGTTTGCTAAAATTATGAGGAGCCCAAAATTTGTCCTGGTCATCTAATTTTACTTTAAAGTAAGCAAGGTATATCGTCTTCACAAAAACAATAATATGCTTCCAATGTTCTTTTTTTCAAAATGTACTCTCCACAAATATTATAAAACAAACCCTGTGAAAGAATACACGCTCTTATTGAAGATGACGTCATTCTGTGTAAGAATTGTAGAAAAATTACCAGCATACTAACATGCATGCAGGGGGTTAACATCTTAACAATGCAATCCTTGGAAGATTCTTGGAAAACTGAAACTGGAAGTAAACCAGCAGTTTCATTTTGTAAGGAACTATATAGCAATAGTTCCCCCACGCCCACCCCCTCCCAATACCTTATACAGAAAATACTGTAATAATATTATTTGAATACGCAAATGCCTGAATCTCAAAACATAGAGCTGCTACAGACAAATAAATGTGATATTTGGATTTAGCAGGCCTTATTTACTTAATCAAACCAGGTGTAAAATATTTGGCACCAAAAATAATTTCTGTTTGTGGGGCTGTGTAATCTATCTTCTTAAAATTTAATTCTAATCCTAGTTATTAACTGTGTACAATAAACGCATCTACTAAATGTTCATTATCTGAAATCAATAATACATTATTCGCATATCTAATGTTATTGAAGGTATGTCACCCAATGACAATCTCTCTCATATCCTCTAATTTTCAAAAATAAATAAATAAATAAATAAATAATAAATAAATATGTTCACTGAATAGGGGAAAAATCTGGAGACGTTACACATCCCTGTCGCACACGGCTCTTAATAGGCTGCTATTGAGCTACTTCAGTATCAGTCTTTATAATTATTATCAGTCCCACACAACCACGCCGGTCGGTTGAACTAAACTGTTGGCTTATCGTCCTTGACTTAGAGATGTAAATTACAATTACCTCTGGTGGGTTGGCCTAATGGCGAGCAACACTAGTAATTGAGAAAGCTAATCCACACGCAAAAACCAGTCCAGTGCACTTGAAGTAGTGCTTGCTTGCTTGTGTTCGTTGGCTTGAGCTCCAACGCGAAGTCCTGTATGTCGGATGAGAGCATCCTGTTGTCCAATATCAGTGTGATGTCGTGCAGGACCTGAGGTTTGCGTGAGTATCCGTTGTCCCATGTCTGGCTTATTGGTGTGCAGACTGGTGGTTCCTCGCCGTACAGGCAGACACTCTCCGACTTCGGAGGAATCGGCGATCCTACTGACTTTAGCCTGGACCCCGAAGGGACCTGTTGCCCAGGACGCTCGACAAGGACGCGTCAATAGGTCTTGGCCAGTATATAACCCGGCCCTGGTGCCTTGGAAACACCTCTGCGTCCCACTAGAAGTAGTAAGTAGCATGTATATGAACTACGTTTGGTTTCAAAGCGAGGCAGGCGCAAAAAAAAAAAAAAACCACACATACACACACGATCCCACACAACCAAATACTAAAACACACAGAAGAACATATATAACGTAACAATATAATCTTTAATATCTCCTTAACATTTGTGACAAAGTGGGCCATTGTTATCATAATGCTAAGTGTCATTTTCTATAAACAGAAATCAAAATAATAAATTAGCATTTCAGGAATTTGGCGGGCGCGCCAGCGAAAATGATGGCCAACTGCGCTGGCTATGTCATGAAGACGGTCCCGGGTTGGTTCGACGCCTGGGCTCTTCGCTTGTCATAATGAGTGACAGATTGAGCACATATTTCCTCCTTGCTCTCAGATCTACAACATGTGGTGACTCTATCACATAAAGTACCCATAGCTGAAAATTGCTTCAGGTCACATTTGTTGTATCAGGTAATGTTACTGAATCTCCCATGCTACAGCACTAGTTCAGGTCACATTTGTTGTATCAGGTAATGTTACTGAATCTCCCATGCTACAGCGCTAGTTCAGGTCACATATATTGTAGGTTGCATTGTTACTAAATCTCCCAAGTTACAGCACTAATTCAGGTCACGTATGTTGTATCAGGTAATGTTACTGAATCTCCCATGCTACAGCACTAGTTCAGGTCACATATGTTGCATCTTGCGTTGTTACTGAATCTCCCGTGTTACAGCACTAACTCAGGTCACATTTGTTGTATCTTGGATTGTTACTGAATCTCCCATGTTACAGCACTAGTTCAGGTCAAATTTGTTGTATACTGCATTGTTACCGAATCTCCCATGTTACAGCACTAATTCAGGTCACATTTGCTGTATCTTGCATTGTTATTGAATCTCCCATGTCACATTTGTTGTATCTTGTATTGTTACTGAATCTTCCATGCTGTAGTACTAGTTCAGGTCACATTTGTTGTATCTTGTATTGCTACCTAATCTCCCGTGATACAGTACTAGTTCAGGTCACATCTGTTGTATCTTGTATTGTTACTGAATCTCCCGTGATACAGTACTAGTTCAGGAAAAGCGAGAACACCTCAGCCGAGTTGATACTGGTAACGATGAAGACGATATGTAACTAGGAAGTTCGACGATAGGAAAGCCATACACAGATGCAAACGAACGTCACAGATGCAAGCGAATGTTTCGATCAAACTCTTTATCAACGAACAAAAGAAAAGAATACTTGATGGCTATTGGTTGAGAGAAGTGACATCACTGCACTCGCGGCGCGTCCATAACAACCTGTCTTCTGTAGCAGATATACTTTCCTGTCGCACTCTGTTTAGGTTCACATAAACCCCTATCCTGAAATCGCTATCTAGATCTAGTTCTAGTTACTATTCAATTTTAATGATTGTATTCATACGGAATACAATAGAGAGAGCCAAGCAATCGTAGCTGTGCTCTAATACATAATCAATACTAGGCAATTCATTATAAATTAATGGAGGTCTCAATAAATCAACGAAGTCCACAGAAATACAGCATTGCGATCACCTACTAGGTAATGCAGGAGTTGAGTGCCACGTCCTCTAAAGCTCATTAACAATAACTAAGTCATATTTTCGGAGGGTCTTGGTAAGAGCGCCGTTCTGCAAATGTCCCACTGTACGATGATGATGATGATGATGATGACTAGGAAGTTCAACAACATATAATGACTTGCGCTAAGTTGATACAGGACATATAGAAAGCCGGACACAATTAGTTTTAATCTGTTATTTAAGGCAATCTATACAATGGCCACATTCTGAACAGGCATAGTGCAGAATGTGGCTTAGTTATTAACATTAAAAACAAAATCTATAGTAATTAGCAGTGGAAAGGAAAGGTCATCAATGAACATCACAGTAAACGGGGAGATCCTAGTACATGTAACAAGTTTCTCCTATCTTGGACATGTAATAACAGATGATGGTAGAAGTGAAATAGAAATAAAAAAGAGAATAGGAATGGCCAAAAATGCTTTCAATGGCATAAAATCAGTATTAACATCTAGATAAATCAACAACGCATTAAAAATGAGAATAGTCAAATGCTGCGTATATTCAACGCTGCTGTATGGCGCGGAAGCTTGGACATTGAACAAGCAACTGGAAAGTCGCACTGCAGATGTGGATATACCTTTACATATGTCGTATTTCATGAAAACCTTTTCTTTTCTTTTTTCTTTGTCATTCGCTCGCTTTATACTCAAGCGTAGTCCTTACACACTATTTATAAAAGTAGTGAGGTTCTATGCAGAGGTTAAATGCAGAGGTTCTAGAAAAACTGGGAATGAAGAGGGAGTTGATGGAAGAAATAAAGAGGAGACAAGTGAAATATTTCGACCACGTTAAAAGATATGATACTCTTATATAAAACCATACTGGAGAGCAAGGTTGAGGGCAAGCGAGCAAGAGGTAGACAACGATACATGTGGGAAGATAACATCAATAGATGGATGAACATCAGCCTGACAGGATGTAAAGTCAGGGCAAGAGACAGACAGTGTTGGAGATCTATTGCAGCCAACCTTCATTGTGGAGACGGTACCTGATTGATTGATACGATGACCGTTTGTGGATTCTAGCTATGAATTCCGAAGAGTTTGGAGGCAATGGATATATGATTTCTGACACGTATCTTGCGAATAGCTTAGACTGTTGGATTCAGAGAGTGTCAGGAAAAGTCTAATGAAAGTAGAGCTATATATAGAAATATTAGGAGACAAGCGTTGTTCTTTAGTCGTGTCTTGAGAAAAGAAGCTTTGAAGGACATCGTAACGAAAGGAAAGAACTTCCGTAAAAGAGGAAGGGGAGGACCGACCGAGAGAAATGATGTTGGCTAGACTAGGGCGACGGCATGAACGAGTATTATCAACAGAAAAAATGCAGAATACCAAGGACATGAAAGATCAAGGACAATGCAAGAACGAACTCGCCATCTCACAGGGCGCATGATGCTGGTAATACACAGAGATTCGTGAAGTAATTTAGGGCTGAATACAGCTCGTAATGGCTACAGAATAACACAGTATTTCCATCTACCAAATAACTGCACACACTCAGTATTTCCAGCACATATACATACTTGCAATTCAAAAAGGACGCTTTTACAAACGTTGTATGCGTATTGGGAATATGGTGCTTTCGCCTTAGTGTTCTACACCAGTTGGCACTATGTGAGTGACGTGGTCGATATCAGGCCTTTACTTCCCATGGCATTTCCTAGTACTCATATTAGGGTGTGTCGACCAGATAGCCCAGGTCAAGGTTAAACAATAGCCTCACTGAGAAACGAACCAATGAGCACCAGACGGACAAACTAGTGCGCCAGCCATTTCACCACTGCGATTTCCATGAAGCACTTGATCAACACATATTGATTGTCTTCGTAAATACTAAGTTACAAACCACACATTTTATCCATAAGTTCAATCCCTGACTCTTTGTCGTACACGCATTACCTGTGTATTCATAAAAGGTATCTATAGTATCATTAGTTACAAAAAGAACATACATATTCACACCCACAGGTATTCCAGATACATATCACATTTGTGCATTCGAACTTTATGCAGGATAAATCTGGGCCAAATGCTCCGGTAGAGGAATGTCAATTCTGGTGATTGTATCGTGCAGTTTAGAAAAAGTACGACACTCCACTTCATTGTTCACACTCTCTAAAGAGGAAAACGATAGAATACGGCTCCTCCAACCCCCTTGTATCCGATCTCTGGACGGTTTGGTCAGGCTTTGTATGTGATGGTCAACCGTCTGAGCAGTATCCGGGTCCCTGTCCTGGGCTTGAGATGTGAAGGTCAACTGTGAGCCTGAACCGGGTTTCTGCACGTTGTGTTCCACGATGTCTGCTCCCAGGCGTTCTTCCTCGGCGGTGACTCGAAGACCTATCGTCTTCTGCAGCGGCTGTGTGGTGGATGGGAGAGAGATATGAGGTGGATGCCTACCTAATTACTCAATATTGAATTCATAAAATGAAACAGGAATAATTAAACAACTAAAACATTGTTTTGAATAATTAATCCTCACTGTCCTCACCTCATTAATCCACCACCGCCATCATCATCATCATCATCATCATCATCATCATCATCATCATCATCATCATCATCATCATCATCATCATCATCATCATCATCATCATCATCATCATCATCAACTTCTTCTTCTTCTTCTTCTTCTTCTTCTTCTTCTTCTTCTTCTTCTTCTTCTTCTTCTTCTTCTTCTTCTTCTTCTTCTTCTTCTTTTTCTTCTTCTTCTTCTTCTTCTTCTTCTTCTTCTTCTTCTTCTTCTTCTTCTTCTTCTTCTTCTTCTTCTTCTTCTTCTTCTTCTTCTTCTTCTTCTTCTTCTTCTTCTTCTTCTTCTTCTTCTTCATCTTCTGTTTCTGCGTTTCCCTTTAGGCACCGGGTTGCAGTCTGTTAACAAATAAACATCTAGAACAATTAGTACTATGTCTTTCAACACGTTGTAACCTATACCATTATTCACATAGTTTATTTTTTTGCTTTCACTCGCTTTGAACTCCAGCGTAGTCCATACACTTGCTACTAATTCTAGTGTACTGAACTGATTTTTGCCGATGAACTAAGTTTTCGCTATTATTAGTTCCCCTCGCCGGTAGGCGACCCACTCCGACTTTTGAGGTATCTGTAATTTATGTCCCCAAGTCAAGGACCAGAAGTCAACATTTTTGTCCACCTGACCGATGTAGGGACAAACGTGAAGAATCCCTTTCACGCCCATGGTAAATGGTGCAAGCTCATTATTAGAGGTCAGAGGTGTGTTATTAAAATATCTGCCTAACAAACTCTCTTATCTCCTCTCAATGACCACCGTCTGTTTTGCTCCACGGCCATTTAAATAACACATTCATGGTTGACCTCTATATCTAGACACGCCTAATCTAAGGGCAGTCCCCAGACTTAAATTACAAGGTAGCAGACGGTAGATATACTCACATAGAGAAGTATAAATGTGCTTCCTGCCGACCAGGCAGACTCACACACCACCGCCATCGTCTGCACGCCCAGCATGTAAAACCCTCCGCCATGAAAGAGGCCGTTCCTGCCTGAAGTCAAGTTCTCCACCCGATCGTCTGCTGCAAACAGACCGACAGCTAGCAAACCCTGTATTATTGTGAAAGACGAGATCATCAACCACCTTCATTTGTACATCATTACACATGTTGATAAAAGTGGTCCTGAAATATTGCAGGTCGTCTAGAATTATTATTATTTTTTTTTTTTTGGCCGCTCTCTCGTTATGAAATCAAACATAGTCCATACATGTGCATTGGACTTAATTTTGCGTGTGGATTAGATTTCATTATTACCAGTTTCCGACTGCTCCGACTTCAGAGCTACTTGTAATTTACTCCCCCAAGTCAAGGATGATAAGTCTATATCTTAGTCCGACTGATCGGTGTAGGGTCGAACATGGTACCTCGGCATCAGCACACCTGAAGTTTAAGAACTATAGATCTAATCTATTCGGCCATGCTGACCTCGCCTATTCTAATGACCAGACAAGAAAGGTGTGTGGTGGCAAGGTTCTACAACAATCAAGTAATGAAAATCATCAGAGTACACATGCGTGGGTCCTGCAGAACGTCACACTCATCACGATCCGCTATGAAGTTTCACTGTTGATGCATCGCTGTGAAGGTACCAATGTGCCGTGTCCATCTTGAGCTGGGAGATCACCAGAAAACATGGCTTCCATAACTGTTCTTTTAAAACCACTGTGGAGGTAAAATGGTTTCCAAGGTTTCTGACACATAGTGCTGCTTATGTGTTAGTGTTCTTTAAACAGTAATGGCGAAATCTTGTCTTTAAGCTATGATTACTTGTAAATCGATCAATTTATCTATCAGTGAACAACCGGTAGAGAAGCAGCGAGAAGTCTTTCTTACGCATAGATGTGATCGCTTAGATGTGATACATCTTGAAGGTCCGGCCCAGCATTGGTGTGGCAGTGAACCGTACGTACAGGCCAAATCTCACAATCTCACACTCAGTTAGTTAGTTAGTTAGTTAGTTAGTTAGTTAGTCGACAGACCATCCTCATTGCACATAGAACCATTCAGTCCGTAAGTGCTCGGATCCCCGCCTCAGCAAATCCCGCAGCGTGTAGCGGCTAACGACACCAGTTCTGTATTGGTTTATCAATCATTTTTGGCTTCCTGCGTAGTGTTCTTGTTTGGCCACACCTCTTTTAATTTGCTGTTCTCGCAGTCTGGCCATGATTGTAGATTCACAGTCATCACTTGGTTCTCGCAAAAGTCTTACTTCTCATAGAGCATTCAGAATGTCAACCCGGTCCATGACGCGTCCGCCCTCCACAGTAGCCTCACCTGCGAGCTTGTCAGCCCGCTCATTTCCTTCTACACCTGCATGCCCTGGCACGAAGATGAAACTAATCTTTGCCAGCCGAGACCGCCCCAGAGACAGCAACCACTCTCTTCGGATCCAACTCATTTCTATCCTCTTGAGCATGCTCATTGAGTCGCTAAGGAAACATGCCCTATTGAATGTCTGTGTCTCGAGCCATGTTATTGCTTTACTTACTGCCATGACTTCCATAGTCAGACTGCTTGTGGTCTCAACAAAAGCACCGGAGTCCTCCTTCACAAGACTGTTCAAGAAATTAGGCTGTCTAAGAAATTATCAGCATTCCTCTATGGGACCGTAATATAGAAAGATACAATCGGCTATTACCTGCACATTTGAAACGCGACCTCAACTTAAATCCAGAACTCACCCATGCTCCAGACGCACCATGAACGGCTACAGCAGACACAGGGTCGTCGACCTTGAGTTTGTCCAATAAAATATCCGTCCCGATGGTGATGAAAGCTCCGATGGCGCCGATCACAATAGATTCCCAGGGACGGACTAAAGGACACGAAGCTAAATGCGGAATCACAGTGCAGTGAGAAACGGTTACTGACAAATATAAGGGCTGATCAGCAGAGATAATAACCTACACAAGATAATATCAACCACAGGCAATACGTGTCGTACATATGTTTTTGTGTGTATATGTGTGTGTATGTGTGAAGGTGATGTATGTAAATATTTTTTTCCGCATATCCTTTACAGGACATTGCAGTCAACACCAGCATTTTTGAGCTGCTGTTGATGTCTTGGAAAGTTTTACGTTTAGTAGTTTGCCATTGCTTTCTGAACATCGGCTCACATACCTCTGTAAGTAATCAGCTCGACCCGATCCGCTGCAGGATCTCGCGAGCTGTGTTTCGTAAGAGAGTATAAGGGATTACGAACAACGTTCTTAACTCCTTCGCCAGGTAGACCGGCATATATATATATATATATAAAAGTCGACAGGGTCGACTTCATTGCACCGGGTTTTATCCATATGGCTCGGTCTCTTTCCGCAGCGGCGCGGAAAGCGTCGCACAAAGCACGAACTCCGTAGCTTTTAGCGACGACCCACAGGAGCCTCCGAAATATTTAACTCGTAAACCCAAGGG